>BGPT01000307.1:134725-196534 GCA_003297045.1 Symbiodinium sp. clade C Y103 | reverse complement strand
GGTTAGAGAGTTAGTTGTAACTAGTTGTAACCCTGGCCCCGAGCCAGTAGTAGTAAAATTTCCTGGCCTTTTGTTTTGTTCATAAAACAATTAGTAATAGTAGCAGTAGTAGTAGTAGTAGTAGAAGTAGTAGTACTAGTAGTAGTAAAATTTCCTGGCCTGTTTGTTTTGTTCATGAAACAATTAGCAATAATAGTAGTAGTAATACTAGTAGTAGTAGTAGTAGTAGTAGTAGTAGTAGTAGTAGTAGTAGAAGTACTAGTACTAGTACTAGTACTAGTACTAGTACTAGTACTAGTGCTAGTACTAGTACTAGCAGTAGTAAAATTTCCTGGCCTATTTGTTTTGTTCATAAAACAATTAGTAATAATAGTAGTAGTAGTAGCAGGAGTAGTAGTAGTAGTAGTTGTTGTTGTTGTAGTTGTAGTTGTAGTAGTAGTTGTAGTAGTAATAATATTATCATTATTATTAGTAGTAGTAGTTGTTGTTGTTGTAGTAGTAGTAGTAGTTGTTGTTGTAGTAGTAGTAGTAATAGTAGTAGTAGTAGTAGTAGTAGCAGGAGTAGTAGTAGTAGTAGTAGTAGTGGCCCAGGGTTAGAGAGTTGGCTGTAACTAGTTGTAACCCTGGCCCCGGGCCCAGGGTTTGAGAGTTAGTTGTAACTAGTTGTAACCCTGGCCCCGGGCCCAGGGTTAGAGAGTTAGTTGTAACTAGTTGTAACCCTGGCCCCGGGCCCAGGGTTAGAGAGTTAGTTGTAACTAGTTGTAACCCTGGCCCCGGGCCCAGGGTTAGAGAGTTAGTTGTACCTAGTTGCAACTAGTTGGGGAGTTGGTTACAACTAGTTGCTACCTAGTTCCGGAATTAGCTACAACTAGTTGCTAACTAGTTGCTGAGTTGCTGAGTTCCCCCCCCCCGAGACCCCCATAGTTCAGGGTTAGGGTTGAACCCTAACCCCAACCAGCCGACCCAACCTCCATCGAGTCGTGTTCGTGGTTCTCTTAAACATTCTTGGAATCTTCTGTGGAAACATTTGGAAACACAATCGCATTCAGTCATTCACATCTTGTGCAATCTGCTTGACATGTCTCAAAATATTTGGCTTGATTTGGTACATTGCTGGAGAATAGGGTAGGCTGGCCTTTGGGATTGTCTTTCCCACCCTATCCGCGTTGCTCTCAATTTGTACACCCACGACGAGCACCTCCAGTATCTTGAAACAATCCANATCCGCGTTGCTCTCAATTTGTACACCCACGACGAGCACCTCCAGTATCTTGAAACAATCCAACTTTTTGTGCGTCTCTTGGACAGTGTCTACTCCCTTTTGGCCGGGGTGATTTTCTTATACAACCTTCTGTGCCTGGCCGATGGCTTTGTGACGCTTGAGGAAAGACAGAGATCATGCAGCAGGATCTCAAACTATGGGTTCAGCTGAAAGTAGAACATTTCAGCTCCGGATTCTCGAGATCTTCCCCCGTTGTCACCACGCGAGAAAAAGAGAGAGAGAGTGACTTCAGCAGAAGCCAGTTGAAATTTTTTGGAGCAGCAGTTGATGAGTGATTTGTGAATGAGAGAGATCGATGCAAGTGATTCCAGCTTTTGCGGCAGCAGCCACCAGTCTCAGCAATAAGGGAACCTGACATGTTCCAACACGTCACAAGCAAGATAGTGCATGTGAGAGCCGCAGGATCTCAATAGGAGTGATTCACTTGTGGTGTCTAAAAGAACAGTCATAAGCATGTAACTTCTGTGAAGTTTTTGATCTCCAGGAAATGGAAGCGGTGTGAGACTGCCTGACCAGTCAAAGACTTGGGAGCGGCAGCAGCAGCGCTCAAGAACAGGCGCTTAGAGATGGAAAGTCAACACACTTAAGAAAAGCGCAGATGCCTCCAGAAGTGAAAGCTGTCCAAAAAGCGGTGAAGACGAGTGTGCAATGCCAAGTGGCATGTGTGAGATTCCTTGCTGGAGTTTTGGTTGCTAAATGAAATTCACGGTGATGCAAACGAAAGTAGGACACCGACATGTATGATAGTTCGATATCACATCAAGTTCTGATGCATCCGTGAACTATGTCGTTCATTTGCAACAAGTGTGTGTTCCATGTGCATTTGATCAATGTTTTCTCGGTACGGGCCCATCTCGCAGTGCAACGGGGACCACCCTGCTGGACTCTCAGGAGGCACTGAGAGTCCCGACTCTGGAGATCCATCTTAGAGAGGTTCAGGTAGATGCAGTTTTCCGGAGCAATGTCACTTCTCTGGCCAGAGTTTGCAGCAGCTGGCACCACACCAACAGATGAGCACATCAGAGGTCTTTTCCGAAGACGTTGGTGCCTAATGTCGGAACTGAGCTTCTCTAAAGCGATTAGTGTTGGAAGCACAACCTCTGGTGGTCGCAGACGTGAAGAACAGGGTGAGCAAGAAGGACGTGGAAAAGCATTCTAAACGCTCCAGACCCAGAATGGGTCTTGACACCAATGCAGTTTCACATGAGAGCTTGAGATCACCATTCCTCAACGCCTTGACATGCCCTCTTTTGCAATTGAATTTACTCAAAGCAGATCACTTGGAACTTGCTAAAGATCCTTATCTGGTCGCCAAACTGTGTCTACGACCTGTGGCCCCGCCTTGTGGGACATCATAGACACGATAGAATTTTATTTTCTGAACACGAAGAGTTAGCAAGTTGAGAGTCAAGTGCATATCTGTTCATATCATACATCGAAACATGTTCATGTGTTAATGCCGCTGGTTCTTCAGCACTCAGCTGCAGTCACGTGACGCAGTAACACATGGAACCACAACAACCTGGCACGTCATGTGAGGTTTGCATGTTGTGAGGTTAATCAAATGAGGTTCCATGTCATTTGAAAATTGTTCATCCCTTCCCAGTGTGGGTCACACTGTCCCACCCAACTCTTTCAGGCAGGTGCCTACATTTCGCGCAAGTGCGTGTTTCAGAATTACAGTCACAACTCGCAACCCTGTGCGGTGGCACAGTTCGACCTGTTGCATGAGCTATCGACTACGGCCGTGGCACTGCAGGATGAGCATCCAGAGGCATCCCACTTTTCTGAGAGAGGCATGTGGAGATCCAGCGCATTGGATACTTTATCAACTGAAGTGGTACATCCTTTCCGTTCTGAGTTACAGAACCGCGCCACTGGGTCATTGCCGACCATGGATGTTTCAGACCACCATGCCGGCCAAGATTCTTTGGCCGGCTGAGATTCTGCAAGACGTCCTACTCATGCAATCAGTTTTGACCTGCTATTGCACCAGCATGTGCTGTGCAACTTTTTGGCAAAGCCTCAGCCCTTAAAGCCTTGGTTGCGCGACCGTCTGGCATGAAATTGTCAGTGGGGCGCGGGAGACAGGTTGGGCACTTTGGACCACCGTGCTTTCAGAACTGGTGTGCGGTTTTTGAACATCCACTCGGATTGCTCAGCCGAAAGCGATAAATCGAAACTGGTTCTTTCTGATGATGTTGTTTCAGGGAACTCTGCAACTTCACGGGTTCTGCGGACGGCCATCGGACTTCTTCGTCTCAGACCTGTACTGAGCGCCGGGCGATTGTCATTCCTTTTTTGAAATTGTCAGTGGAGCCGGAAGCCAGGACAAATCCCCATTTGGAAAAAAGACTGAAGCGTGAGTGCAGCAGTTGAGATTGGCATGAACAGTGATCAACGGGATTCTAAAGACCTTGTCTGCGGTCTTGGTGCAGTTTTCTTATGTGAACACATAGGGCGCAAATTCTTTGTCTCATGCGCGTTGGAGGATGAGCAACGCAGAATTCCGGGGAAGATGAACAAGAAGCAAATTATTTTTGAAGCTGAGACGTTTTGCGCAATTCTTGCATACTTGGTGTGGGTGAAGAATTTTGAAGGAAGGAAATGTTTCTTGTATGTTGACAATGAAGGCACAAAGTTTTCCATGATGAAGGGCTCACCTGAAAACGAGACAGTTGATGTGATGTGTTCAATTTTTTGTGAGCTGGAAATTTTGATCGAAACCTCATGTTGGTTGGCAAGAGTGCCATCCCATTCCAACATTGCAGACAAACCTTCGAGAGGTCATGTTTCAGATTGTTGAAAGCTGGCTTTTCTGATCAGTCTGCAGCTGCCACTAGAGGTGAAAAATCTCCTTACAGTCATATCTGCAAAATGGGGGAGAACGGCTGAATGTTGCGCCGAGCTCCCCGCAGGAAAAGACTGAGAGTGTCAGCAGTGCAACAGAACGGCGAATCAAATAAGCGACAATCACGTGTGATTAAGCATAATTTCTTGTGAGTGAAATCTGCAAATTTCAAGTGATGTTGTTGCATGTTGACCCAAGGGAGGGCTGAGGTGGGCGCTGCATTTACGTGTGATCTTGCACTTGCCCACCGACCACCCTTACAGGCCACTTAGCAAAATTTTCACAGCGGGCCCAGCCCCAAGCCTAAGAACGGCTGAATGTTGCGTCGACCTCCCCACAGGAACAGACTGGGAGTGTCAGCAGCGCAACAGTACGGCGAATCAAATGAAAAAATCGTTTGCTGAAATTAACCCCTGTTTCCTCAACAGCAAGTAGGAAATAAAACAAGATGCAGCCCACGAACCCGAATGCTCACACGAACCTTCTTGACACTCCTGAGATGACACTCTTGGGAAGACACTCCTGGGAGACACCCTTGGGAGACACTCTTGGCATGACACTCCTGGAAGACACCCTGGGCATGACACGCTTGGGAGACNTCCTGGGAGACACCCTTGGGAGACACTCTTGGCATGACACTCCTGGAAGACACCCTGGGCATGACACGCTTGGGAGACACTCTTGGCATGACACTCTTGCACACTCTTTGCATGATACTCTTGGGAAAACACTCCTAGGAGACAATCTTGGGAGACACTCGTGGCATGACACACTTGAGAAGACACTCTTGGGAAATACTCCTGGCATGAAACTCTTGGAAGACACTCCTGGGAGACACTATAACTGTACTTGTTCAGTAATGTTTGTAGGGGGTACTTCATTATATGTTCCCTGAAACATTTTGGTTCAAGGTGGCATTCATTGCATTCATGCTTNTTCAGTAATGTTTGTAGGGGGTACTTCATTATATGTTCCCTGAAACATTTTGGTTCAAGGTGGCATTCATTGCATTCATGCTTCAGCTGTTGTTTCAGATTTTTTTTTTCAACTGTTTGCTTGCTTTATTTCACCTGTTTGGCATGGCATTTCCACAGGCGCATCGGTTTTCAACTTGTTTGCTTTGCTTGGCAATTTTCAAACCTCACAGGTTAACTCATAATTTTCTAACCAGGGTTGCACTCCATCCCGGGCGTTTCTGCCCTATGGTCCGGGCATCGTCGGTGGCCCTGCTTTTGTTTTCAGCTTGCAGCGTCTGACGGCGCATTTCATTGCTGAGAGTTTCAGTACTGGCATTGCATTTTCTGTGCCGTTCTTTCATTTGACATCGTGGCGTTTCATCACTGTTATGGGGGGCTCACCATCGCATTTGGATTTCAGTCCTGTTGATGATGACTGGTCTTTGGTAGGGGTCGTTGATCCTGGCCTAGATGGTGGTATGGCTATGGGAGTGCAACCTCAGTGCAAATCTAGGGCTTTGCCTGCTCCGCAGTATCGACAGTGCGTCTCCAAACCTCGCAGGGACCATGTCAGGGCTCCGGAGTGCTCACTGGGAGGTCTAGCGGCGCCGTCCCGACCTCATCACAGTTTTGATTCATTTCGAAGTGACTCCAATGGTTTGCAAGTGCCATCTTTGCAATGTCACACACCACTTAGTTTGCAGCAGGGTTTGGCGGATACTACAGATGTTCAGTCTGGTTGTGATGTCATGCGTGACCAGCAGTTTCATGATTTTTCTGTGACAGCAAAGCCAGCTCCTTTGAAACGTCCACGTCGACATCACCAGTCAGGGACTGCTAGTAGGCCGGGAGCTTCAGCGATTACTCGAGTTCGTTGTGCAGCTGATTCACCAGTAGTCATGTCCTTGTGGAATGCAGTGATTACCATGTATGGTTCTTTTTCACCTTTGTTGCAGCAGTTGCGCATGAGTGAATATCGGCAGCAGCACTATGTTCGACTTGTCAACAATTTTGCTGCCTCCACCTTGGTGAAGTATCTTTCAGCCTCGCAGAACATTTTTCAGTTGCTTTCAGATTTGCGCATTGACCTGGCAACTTTGACAGAGTTGCAACTGGCAGATATCCTGGTGGCTGGCCGGTTGTCCAAGCACTCAGAAGACTCAACGGCTTCCACATCTATGATGATCAAGTCCATCCGTTGGGGTTACAAGCAACTTCAGGTTGAAGGTTTTGCTGTGGCATTCGGTTCCCTGATTTCCTCATTTCAAACGAAGATTCCGCATGATCGGAAAGAGAGTTCGCCATTTAGCTTATACATCCTGACGCAGTTTGAACGGCATATCCTGGTTCGTGAGACATCTTTGCAGGAGGGATTGATTTGGGGCAGCTTCCTCTTGTTGCTGTTCTCAGGCTTGCGTTTTGCAGATTTGCAAAGGACCTCTCCTGGTTCCCTGCAGTGGGATGGCACTACACTGAGGGGCTTGGCGTGGCGCACCAAGACGAGTGTGGCTGGAACCCCATTTGGTGTGCTGGCTAGTGGATTTTGTCCAAGGGTAGCTACAATTGGTTATTCAAGTACTTGATGCATTTAGATGGCTTGCTGGCTGAGCATGGCTCTCCCGGAGTGGACTTTGTCATTCCTAGTTTCAGCACTGACGGCCTTCGTCTTCCTCTTCAACCAATGAGTTATGCAGAAGGCTTGTATTTTTTGCGTTACTACTTGCAGCTGCCCTGGAAGAAATCCCCACTTTCGCTTGGCACTTCACCACAATCATACACCATTCATGGCCTGAAATCGACTTTAATCTCCTGGGGAACACAGCTTGATCTCTCGGATGAGCACAAACGTTTGCAAGGTAAACATCAGGCCAAAAATAGTTCAACTCGTCTTTACAGCAGAGATGATGTGCATGGAGCGTTGAAGCTGCAGTCGGCTGTGGTTGATGCCGTTCGGAAAGGGTGGAGACCCGTCACGCCCTTGGCTAGGGGCGGTCAACAGCCCTTGAGTGAACCTGACTTCCAGTTGGAGCAGTTCAACAAATCGGCACCTGAGTATGTCTGGCGTTTTCTGCAGCTTTTTGGACAGCAGATTGCTGTTCATGACGATGACAACCTTCCTCAGGCGGAGGTCAATCAGGTGGATTCATCTGCTTCATCTGACTCACAGTCTAGCTCTTCAGGGTCATCTGTGTCATCTCAGGAACCGTGTCAGGTGGATGCTCGACCCAAGCCAGCTCCGCTAGTGGCTGATGAAGCTATTGGAGCACTGCATCGGAATACATGGCATGTGATGATGTCGCGTCAATCCAAGGGTGATACAGAGTTGATTCAAACAGCTTGCGGACGTCACTTTGATGTTGCACAGCTCTCCAAAATTCAAGAACTTGACTTGACAGGCAATCAAGTGTTGTGCGGGCATCCAGGCTGCAGGAAAGGATGGACGTCCGTGGGGGCCTCATAGCTTTCACCAGACATTTTGTCTCTACTTGCTTTCACTTTGCGTTCAAAACGAACGATAGTGGTTTTACTGTTTGCATGTCGCGTAAAAAAACAGGTTTGTTTTCACCGCGTTGTGCTTTCAATTGCTTGCGTGACTTCATTTCCAGATTGGGATTCAGCTTGCTCTGCATGATGGTCATCAGTTTGCATTTCTCGTTGTGACGAGCCACATTCACCCACGACTGTGGGGCATTATCATGTCAGATACTTGACGGCTTTTGCACCTGAGTGGTGTTTTATTTCATTGGATGCCAGCGCATCTGTGCAGCATTTTCACTTCTCTGCGTTTAGAGCTGTGGGCTCAGCGTTCAGGTGAGAGTTTGATCTCACCATGCTTGTGAGGCATCCGAAATTGACATCCATCATCCATGACAATTTTTCATGTGACCCCATTCTTTCCTCATTCCCTTTGAAACTGTTCTCTATTCATTCTATTCACTTGGATTTCCGCTGTGTTGGGTTTTGGATGTCTTTAAGGAGTTATGTTTATGTTACAGACATAGGGGATAGCCTCAGTTACAACATTGGTTTGTTCTTGCGTTGCAAATATCCTCCGGGTTATCCGGTTCGCGTTGTCGCAATGCCATTATCGGAGATACTGGTTTCTGCGAATGTTCCACCTCAGATGGTGGACCAGCTTGTGAATGATGGTTGGACTACAGAGCATTTTGCCTTGAGTGCCACCTCTATGGATGAATTTGACACAGCAATGACTGAGATCTTTGATACAGCGTTGACTCCACTGCATCGCGCTTCTTTGCGCTTAGCTTGGACGAAGTGTCAACCTTCTTCATCACAGGCTCCCGCGGAAGCACCAACTACATCAGGATACCCAGATGTCAATCCCTCGGCCACTTCCTGGTCCGAAACGTTTGCCCCCAAGCTCACTTCTGCTTTGGTCAGTGAACTCAAAGTGCGGTTCAAACGGAACTATCCTGCAGAGGTGCTTCTCCCTGAGAATCTTCCAAGCTTGAGATTGTTATCCATGGTGGCGCATCAGAAGCAGAAACAAGACTACAAATGGATTCCATGGAAATATCGACTCACAGAATCCAAGTGCGATGAGATCACCGCTTCTCGACCAAATAAGGTCGCCCGTGCGGAGGGGCTTCAGCTCCATGCCATCCTGATGGACGAGCCTCCCGCCATTGAGATTGCCAATGGCAACATGGGCATGCATGCCCTGAGGCAGATGTTTGAGACCTTTTCCTTTGCCATGGCCATGTCTGAGATTGCTCACCTTNTGGCAACATGGGCATGCATGCCCTGAGGCAGATGTTTGAGACCTTTTCCTTTGCCATGGCCATGTCTGAGATTGCTCACCTTTCTTCTTTGAAGGGATACTATTTGAAGTTTCTCAACATGATGACCCAGAAGTTCGATGCAGATACAGGCCTCCGGGGACCTACGATCCTTGAGGCCCAAGCGGCCGACAAGGCCCTCATGAACACGGTCATTGAGCTGGTGGTGGAACGCACCTGGAGTTGGGATGATGCCCTTTATGAGGTTACTCATATCAGAGCAGACATGACATCCCTGCTTCAACCTCGCCCTCGCTTGCCCAAGACAGCTCCTCCAGTTCGCCATGATTCATCCACGGGTAAGGGTGGCTCTTCGAGTGCTCGTCCGGCACCATACTCCAAAGGTATGGGCAAGCAGGGCAAATCCAAGGGCAAGAACAACAGAGTGCAATGACTGACAGAAGCTATGGTCAAGGGAGAGAAGAAGCAGTTGTGTATGCGATTTCAATCAGGCAAGTGTACATTGGGGGATGGATGCAAATTTCATCATGGCTGCGCATATCCGGTTGGTGATGGTGCTTGCGGTAAAGCACACGGTGCCCTTACGCATGAGCGCACTCCCCACTGACTTGGTTCAGACCAGGTGGATCAGGTTGATACGACAATGCAGCAGGCCACACAGCCCAATCCCAGCATTTTGGTTGGATCTGGGCCCGATATGACAGTTTCACAGACCCCTTCACTGGTGTCTACAGCAGCACAGGTACCTTCACAACAGGAGGTCACAATGCATGAGCAGGTCCACTCAGTGGATGTTTTGGCAACTTCAGAGGAGCTAGGGCATGCCTCGCCTGATCCTCCTCTGTCCTCTTCACATTTGCGCGATGGTTTACAGGACAATCAGCACTTTTCAGGGTCTCATCCCAGAATTTTTCTCGACATATGTTGTGGCATACAATCACCTTTATCAACAGCGGTGCATGCTCTTGGTGGGGATGTCTTGAGATTTGACATTTTAATCCATCAGGCCGATGACTTGTTGGACGATGCATGCTTTGAGCAGTTATTGCGCATCTGCGCATCTGGACTTGTGGCGTATGCAGCAGCGTCACCAAGCTGCTGCGAGTATTCGCGCCTCAAATTGCGGCCAGGTGGCCCTCCTGCCCNATCTGGACTTGTGGCGTATGCAGCAGCGTCACCAAGCTGCTGCGAGTATTCGCGCCTCAAATTGCGGCCAGGTGGCCCTCCTGCCCTGCGGACGCCAGAATTTTTGGAAGGGCTCCCTGATTTGACTGGTCCCCAGTTGCTCCGAGTTCAGGAGAGCAACCTGATGTTGGAACGCTGTGTGATTTGCCTTCGACTGGTCATCTCTTCAGGGGGCCATGGCCATCTTGAACAGCCACCTTCTGCCATGAGCTGGCAAGAGCCAGTGCTGCAACAGTACATTGCTCAAGAGGCTTGTGCTTGCATTGCAATCGCAGCTTGCGGCTATGGACGAAACTGGCATAAATCTTGGATGTTAGCCTCAACCTTTCATGCTCTGGGTGTCTTAGCGTGTCAGTGCAATCACCCGTATGGCAGTCATCAACAAATTGCAGGTGCTTTAAACTCCTCCGGGCACTTTCTCAGTAGAGATACAGCTGAATATCCGGAACAATTAGCTGCTTCCTTTGCAAAATTGGTGTGCCCTCTGCTCACCACAACGGGTTTGAATCTGGATATGCAAACAGCTGTGCAGTGCGTGCCCATGAAATTGGTTCAGGCACCCCCTCGTGCTCGTCAGGATGGTGGTGGTTTTGCCTCTCAAGCCGATTGGAGTGATAGTCATTCATTTGCGGATTCATTTGGAGTTCTTCGCAAAAATTTCTTCAAGCGAATTTTGCAGGATCGCTTGGATCAGGTGATTCTCAAAGCTTTCTTGGAGCGCAGTGAACACCCACCATTTTCACCAGAACAGGTTGCTCCTTTTCGTTCTTTCGTTGATGAATTTTTGCTGGCGCAAGGCATTACTCCAGATTGGACGGTGCCTCCGGACCAGCAGTTATGTTTGCATATTTTACAACAATTGTGCTGTTGTATGCAGGACCCTGACATCAGCCTTTGGCCTTATCTGATTGACGGGGTCCCCTTGGGTATCCATGAAGATATTCAACCATCCAGATGTTTTCCTTTAAACCCTACGGATTCTCCCTTTGAGCATCCGATGACCTCTGTGCATCATGTCAACTGGCAATCTGCTGAAGATGATCCCGATACGGTGCGGGAGCTGATTGATAAGGAGGTTGCAGCTGGTTGGGTTGCTGTTTTTCCAGGTTCTCTCGATGAAGCCAGGGAACATTTTACTGAAGGTTTGGCAATGGGCAAGTTAGGTCTGGCACTTAGCGAGTCCCGCCCGCCTAGACTGGTGCTGGATTCCTCTATTTGCGGGGTTAATCAACAAAGCCGGATACCGGAGAAATCTACTTTGCCAACTGCTCGCGACGTGGTGCGATCGTACCCACTTCGTGGTTCTCGACATCAGCTGTCCGGTGTTTCATTTGATGTCAAAAGTGCTCATAAACAGGTTGCAATTCACCCTCGGTTTCGAGGTTATTTTTTCTTTCAGTTTCAGGGCAAACTGTATTTCTACAAGAACTGCCCTTTCAGTGCAACTATTTCTGCACACTTCTGGTCACGACTTGGAGGAGCTTACCAGAGACTCTTTCATCGAGTTTGTTTTCTCCCGCATGCCTCCTTCCTCTATGTGGACGACTTGCTTTGGTTGCAGGAGACTACCGTGATTGGTTTGAGCGCTGCTGTTATAGTCATTCTTTGTCTTCTGACTGGTCTTCCAATCTCTTGGAAGAAATGTGAGATGGGGGCAACCATTATTTGGATTGGGTGGTCATTCAACATTCGCGCAGGTTTTGTTGCGATTCCTGAATCCAAACGGTGCAAACTGGTGGAGTTACTTAGGAAACTGCGTTCATCAACCCACTGTTCAAAGAAGACTTTGGAACGTTGTTTAGGGTTAGCCTTGTGGGTCACCCAGCTCTGGCCTGATATGCGCATATGGCTCCATTACTTGTACCGTGACCTTCATGCCATTCCGGCTTCTCAATATTCTGTGGATCCCGGCAATTGGGAAGAGATTGTGAACAGCGTCTCAGAGGACCTGATTTTTATTCGCAAACCAAAGTTTACAGCCATTTCTCTCGCTGGCCACTTGGTCCAAGTACGACATCAAGCAGTTTCTTCACGATCAGACCTTCAGCAATGTGCATTGTCAGACAAACGCATTTGGTTGCGGATTAGAGATCCTAATTCGTCCAAGCGGAAGTTGTCACAATCTTCTTTGAGAGTGGTGCAATTATATGAACGCTGGCTAGGGAAAGTGTCTCCAATTCGATCTATGTGGCCCAAACCCACATGGAACGGTCTTTGTGTGGCGGATGCATTTGCAGCTGGCTCCAAATGTGGCATTGGCGGGGCAATATTTTTCCCTTCTGGTGCTTGCTCCTGGTTCAGCCTTCCATTGAGTTATACGGACTTTCAACAATTGCATATCCCGATGCATGAAGATCTTCAGAAAGATATTGCAGCACTGGAGACCTTGGCTCAGATTGCCCTTGTCTATATTACCATGCATTCTTTTCCAGGGGCTCGGATCCCCATCAGACTACCGACACTGTCAGACAACACTGGCGCTGAGTCCATGTCCAATCGTTTATTTACCACACAGATGCCCACTGCCTTGTTTCTGGAGAAACTTTCTCTGATGGTATCGAGTTCTCATATGGAGATTGATGTGACCCACATAGCAGGCAAGGACAACCAGTACGCTGACTCCTTGAGCCGTTGGACGGGTGAAGGAGATCCACCACATTTTTTCTTGATGTCGGATAGATTTTCTTTGACATTTGCGCATCTCTGGAACGTTGAACGAGTTCCTCAGCTGATTCCGTCCACTGCCTGGATTCCTTGGACCTTGCCAACTTAGCTAGTTTGCCTTCTCCTTCTTTTTCTTGCTGGATAATTCCACTTGTTATTGGGGCGTTGTTGGCGTAATTATCCCTGAATTGTTGATAGTCTTATTGGGGGATTCAGTGCCATCAACAATTTGGCATCAACAGGAAGCAAAACAATTGCTTGACAAATTATCCAGCAATGCGAAAAAGAATTAATAAATTCGAGTGAAGCCGTCTGAAGCCGAGGTTGTGGAAGCTTTTGAATTAAGTTTGGCTTAACTTTTGGCTGGCTTTGCGATTCGTGCGTATACGATCTCTATACATATATATATATATAATTTATATCCGCTTGTATGGGATATAAATACGAATGTAATGAATGTCCACCTTGAACACTTGGGAGACACTATTGGGAGATACTGGGAGACTCTTGGGAGACACTCTTGGGAAGACACTCTTTGGGAGACACTCTTGGGAAGAAACTCTTGGGAGACACTCTTGGAAAGACACTTCTGGGAGACACTCTTGAGAAGACACTCTTGGGGGACACTCTTGGGAAGAAACTCTTGGGAGACACTCTTGGACAATGTTGGAAAGACACTCCTGGGAGACACTCTTGAGAAGACACTCTTGGGAGACACTCTTGGCATAACACTCTTGGGAAGACATTCCTGGGAGGAGACACTCTTGACATGACACTCTTGGAAAGACACTCCTGGGAGACACTCTTGAGAAGACACTTTTGAGAGACACTCTTGGGAAGACACTCTTGGGAAGACATTCCTGGGAGACACTCTTGCGAAGACACTCTTGGGAGACACTCTTGGGAAGACACTNCCAAAGTGCTGCGCCTGCCACGAAAAACGTAAGTCAACCTTTGAAAACGTCGCGAAAGTATTGCGCCTGCCACACAAAACGACTTTCGACACGTCTTGAAACACGTTGGAATGTCACGAAGTGCCACGCCTGCCACGCNGCCTGCCACACAAAACGACTTTCGACACGTCTTGAAACACGTTGGAATGTCACGAAGTGCCACGCCTGCCACGCGAAATGACGTTGCGACACGTCTGAAGCGTCCAAAAATGACCTCTTTTGTAGCTTCCCCCATAGACAGCGGCCATAAGGCCCTCACGCGGACGGTTGCGAACGGTTGCGGACGGTTGCGGACGGTTGCGAACGGTTGCGGACGGTTGCGCAACGTCTGGCGAACACACCCTCAACCCCCAAACCCCCAGAGTGAAACGGGAACCCTTGCTACGCATTCGGGAAAACACGTGACAGAACTTCCGGAACTACTTGGAACTTCCTGGAACCAGCCCTGGACCCGGACCGAAGGTCTCCCTCACAGTCTGTATAATTAGCCGCTATCGTTGTTGTGGAGAACGTGGGTCGGTACGAGTACGAGAGGCAGATGCGCGATGCGAACCGCCCATTCCATAAATTGATCGCCCTGAGCCCTGAACAAATTGGAAGGTCACAGACCAGCGAATATCACCATGCATCCCCAAAGGATAGGATTCAATTTGCGTTTTGAGTTTCCAGTGTCCGATTCCCAATGGCATTGTCTGCCGGGTTTCGATGTTTGGGTCTTGCTGTATGGGCTATGAGTGGTGCATCGTTTCTACGGTATCCGAATTTAGGAAGCGGAATGGCAGCCTACAACTATTTGGAATCTCCGAACTTTGCAGCTTTTGCACCTTGGAATGTGTTGTTGGGTTGCACGGCTGGGGTGATTCCCGGTAGCAATGGCTGTGGAGTTTCGTTCTTCGGGTAGGGGCATCGTTTTCGTGGAACCGAAAACTTGGAACGCAACCTTGGAACTTGAAGACCTCAACCTGGAAACGTGACCGTTGTTGGGTTGTATCGTTTGTTTTGAGGAACCTGCCCGGTTCCGGCATTTGCTGAAATGGGTGATTTCATAACAGCTGGCCGGCATCAATTCATGTGCTCCTAACCTACTATTAAAATTAAGCGACAGGATGTTCAACACACAAGTAAGGGTTTGGCCCAAACATTGCCAAAACAGATGTTTCAACATTTTTGACTCCTGATCGCGGCAGCCTGATCGAGTTTATAAATGGAAAATGGTGGTAAAAAAAACGGGTCACAGGCAATGAAGATAGCGGAGTGAAGCGAAAAACAAGGGATGTGGGTGTTGAAGGAAAATCGTCGCTGTGAATGATATTTCTTGGAATATAGAGGCCCGCTCGGGAACCACATTGGGACCACGACCGGAAGTATCAGAGCCACCAGTGACTACCAAGAACCAGCGCTGGAACGAGAACCCACGCAACCTCCGGCAGCAGAACCCTTATTTGGGTTGCGGCCCCCAGCTTAATGCAGAATCCAGTGAAAATGCCACAAATGAAAATCCAAATGCTGACAACGCAAGAAAAAAATTGCAGAATCACTGTAAACAGTCCAGTCTGAGGAATGCAGCTGAAGGCCCAGAATCTATGGCAGCAAAACAACGCGCGCGCGCCCCGGGCGCCGTGACCATACCTCAAGGGAGGCCTTCTTTATTCTTAATTCAATAAGCACTCATCGCCTCATCTCTGTGTTCACAATCTAGTCGGCTAGTGCACCGGGATTGCTTCATGCCAATGATATACATGATATACGTGATATACATGATATACATGATATACTGATGATATTCATGATATACATGATATACATGATATACATGATATACATGATATACATGATATACATGATATACATGATATACATGATATACATGATATACAGATGATATACTGATGATATACTGATGATATACTGATGATATACTGATGATGTACTGATGATATACATGATATACATGATATACATGATATACTGATGATATACTGATGATATACTGATGATATACTGATGATATACTGATGATATACTGATGATATACTGATGATATACATGATATACATGATATACTGATGATATACTGATGATATACTGATGATATACTGATGATATACATGATATACATGATATACATGATATACATGATATACATGATATGCACGACTGATATGCCTGACATGACATGACATGACATGACATGGCATGGCATGGCATGGCATGGTATGGCATGGCATGGCGTGGCATGGCATCACATCACATCACATGACATCACATCACATAACCTGACCTGACCTGATCTTCACATTATATGACATTACGTAACGGAAAATGACATAACGTAACACGCACCTCAACAGAGGATGACAAAGTAACGCGTTGTATTGCACCGCCTTGCATTGAAAAATTGGAAACCAAATGACGCTGGTGGATTTTTTTATTGACATGTCAGTGCGTGTCCACCTGTTTTTTTCCTACGTGGGCGGAAAAAATTGTGAAAACCAAGACATTTGAGCAGGGAAAGGCGTGTCCGGCGTCGTGTTGGTAGTGTGATATCAAGCATTATGTGGATAGCTACCCGGGCACTTCTAGACAAATTCATGGCTTGAAAACGCCGGTTCATTGTCAGCCCTGACGATGTGAAAAAATCGATTGCAGTCGTATGTGCAACACAGTAGAATTCCAGCATGAATTGAACGATCCAAAAATTGTAACAGGCAACATCCTCCACATAAGATGCGCTAGATGCAAGACATGCAATTTGACAATGACGATGCCACCACGCAACGGTGAAACGCACACACACACACACATACACACACACACACACAAACAAAGCAGAATTGTGTATGTTGGGATGTGGTTTCCAACTTGTTATGTTTATAGGTATACCCACAAAGAAAGGAAATGTCACACCTTGAATCACGAAAGGGTCGTGGGCAGACTCCGGTGAAAGATCGGTTGGGGTCTTTTAACGACATAAATTGATGCCAAGTATTTACGTAAGGAGTACTAAGCGCAAATGGTTTCGGGATGATTTGGATTGCGGACGCGACTTGCTGCTTGAGGTGAGACGTGTAAGATAGGATCCGGGAGAAAATGCACCGAACCGATGTACAACGGATGCTATTGCACCTCACCGCCGCAAAACCACCAAACCTGGCGGAGGTGTTGAGGTGATCAATGGTTTCTACATTTTGAACTGCGACATGCGATATTACCGTGGAACTTTGGAACATGTGTATGTCATGTTGCATGCCCAAATAAAGTTGTCAACGTACGGGAATTGGCATGAGGTAAAATTTGTTGAAATAAATATGTACTAATTTCCTGCTAGCGTGCCAATCGTGCAGCATTTTTTTGGTTAAGAAATTGCGTTGATTGGGTGGAGTGGTGTTAAGTTGCTTACGGAAGGCTTTCCAGGGATCCACCAATATTTGGTCCCGAAGAAACGTTTTGTGCTTTTGGGAGAACAGACAAAACGTTTTTTCGGTTTTTCGCAGTTACATCAAAGGAAAAAAAACGTTTCTTTTTGGACATGAAACTGCTGAAGACTTGGTGAAAACCTGGTGAAAACTTGGTGAAAACCTGGTGACAACTTAGTGAAACCCTGGTGAAAACCTGGTGAAAAAAACTTGGTGAAAACCTGGTGAAATGTCCAAAACGTGGTGAAAACTTGATGAAATTTAAAAACTTGGTGAAAACTTGGTGAAATGTATTGAAGACATGTTTTGCATCTTGAAATTTCATACAAATTTAATCGTTGTCGCGGTGAAATTGAACGTAAAACATACACCCGGTCAAAACCTGGTGAAACATCGGTGAAAACCTGGTGAACACCTGGTGAAAACCTAGTGAAAACCTGGTGAGTGAAAAACTTCGTGAAAACCTGATGAAAACTTAGTGAAAACATGGTGAAAACCTGGTGAAAACTTGGTGAAAATTTGGTGACAACCTGTTGGAAACCTGGTGGAAACTTGGTGGTGAAAACCAGGTGACATTTCCACAACCTAGTGAAAAAAATGTCTGTGAAATTCTAACAACCTCGGTGAACATCTCAATAATTTTGAAAAAAATGTTTTGCTCTTTGGGGTCTCCGTGCAAAACACTTGTTGCAATCTGGACCCAAAATGTTTGGTCAAAAGGTTCTCGACCGAACCGTGCAAGGAGCAACACAAGGGGATTGCAAGATACGATTTTTCAGATGCATGGGAGGCGCGTTGGCCTATAGTTTGCGGATGGTTTTTTTGGATTCGGGGTGGCTCGGTTGCGATTTGGCGATTTTGGAAGCAAAAAAAATTAGATGCAACTGCGGCAACACTATTTTGTGTTGGATCGCCATTGTCGCAAGGCTGTATTTTCTTATTCCTTGGCGCGCAGGTCATTGTCATATCAACATTGCGTCAGCGTCTCCCAAAATGTTTTGCCATGACGCTTTTTGAAATTCATTTTGTCAAACCATTGGTTGTCTGGGTTCCATTTGCCGCGCCCAGGGAATTCTTGACATGTGTTGGTGCTTTGTGTGTCGCCCTAGACTTTCTTGAGTCCTCCGGTTGTGTTACGTGCTGTAGATGTTGCGCGTGAACTACGGGCCATTGTGACGGAAACGTTCGCGTTGGAACAACACTGTCAAAAACTTGGTGCTGGCGATGCGCGTTTCACTTTCCGCAGCAAGGTGGCTTTGGAGATGTGTGCGCTATGCGCTTGGCGTTTTGAATTCCCAAAGTGGACAGCACATTCAACAAGGATACTTTGTTTGATTGGTCCGTGGGGGTGATTAAACAGTCTCCTTTTTTCTGCACGAAAACGGTATGGATTAATTTTATTAATTGTTTATCTGTGCGATTTTTTTTTAAATCTCAGGGTCTCTAGTTGTTGGGGGCTTGCATGCGCACCCCGGAACTTGCAAGCTGCAAACGCAGTGAAAAATAAAAGAGGGTGGAACCCAAGACACACAGAACAGGACGCTTGCCCCAATCAGCCGGCTTTCAACCTGTTACCGGCCTCGCCAGTACTAAAATTCTGAAACAAGTTGCGTTTGGATTAAATTTGTTTCAACTATCTTGCTGGTAGGTCGTATCATTCGCCTCGCGCGCAAGACGTCAAAACAGCTGCGTTTCCAAAAGCCTAAGGAACTTAATGGGAAAACACGCCTTTCGCCTTTCGCCTTTCGCCCGTTTAGGTCAAAGACAGCAAACCATAAATAAAAGACGCAAAATAAAAAACAACATACCAGTAGGACTTACAATGTCATTTAATGTTACACATTTATGGTTCCAGCGGGTTCAATGCATGATGTTGTTGGAGAATGAATTGTGAAACATTGCCCCAGTATGATCTCATCTCTTGGAGGGTCTTCCCTGCTTTGAAACTGGTCTGCAATGAATTTTTTCTGCCCAGTCATGAGTTGGTTGCCACAAATTTTCTGCTCATGCGCCATGCGCTGGTGTCACGCGCTATTTTGGAAACAAAGTTGAGTTTAGCACAGCCAAAAAGTCGCGACCATGGTTTCGTTTGAAACCAATTCAAAACATTTTGAACCCGTGTGTTCATATGCTTCATGGTGCCCAGTCACTGTCCATCTTCACCTCGTGTCCGTTTCCTTATGGACTGCAATTTTTTTTTGAATAGCATCAAAAATATCCCTTGGTCACTGGTAATGTGGCTCAATGACATAACGCAAATGGAGAAACAGAGGCGTTGAATAACTTCGTTGGCAAAAGTAACGATGTTTTTTGCTTACAAATTTTGCGTGGTGTTTGTTGATTTGGGTCTATGCCGCCAGAATCCGGTGAGCTACCTCGGTGGAAACTCGGTCAGGCAAATTCACGCATATTTTCGGATCCAACACGTATTTGTAACAAACATCGTCCTCAACACTTCCGCACAATCACTTCGAACATCAATGTATGCAGCGGGGTCGTTTTACTTGAGTCATCGTTTGTAGGCATTTTTTTTGGGCTGCACTCAATGTCAAGCCATGTGTGTTCTATTTGCAATCAACGTTTCGCATAGGGCAGAACGCCCTCACAAAGTGAATGGTTGTCAAACGGTCTGGTAAGCCAATGTGATGAACACCGTGGTGTGAAAGCTTCCGTTTCCATCTTGGTACTACATATTTTCATCAATATCACACAACAACGGATTTGTTACATCGCCTTCCTTCATTCCACCGGTAACCGAAACCGTGGGCCCGAAACGGACAGATCCTGTTCGCCTTGCATGCCATGCAAACAGAAGTGCCAAGTAAGGTTCCGGGACATTTTGTTCTCACGACGCTTGGAATAATATATAAATGTGTAAGGCGGGGAAACGCTTTTGATAAACCAAAGCCGGCAAACCAGAAGCCGGCCGACTATTCCAATGACTTCGTGCATACGCACTTAGACACTAGGGTTGCATGTTTCACACCCATGTGACGAAGCAGGGTAGTAATATTAATATACTTCTTGGTTTTCCTTTTTCGCACCTTGACACAGCACCATATGGCGGGACCGTTTTTGATGAGTTTTTTTTGTGTTCTTGGTGTTTTTTGTGACCATTGTTTTGCGGGAGAAGAAGCAAAACCATCCCTCTTGTTGACTGCGGGCATGCTGGGCATTGATTTCCGTTTTTTTTTTCGATTTTTTTCCCGTGCACCGGTTTTTTTTGTTTCGTCCTCCTTTTGTTAGTTCGTTGAAATCCTTCTGCATCTCAGTTCCTGTTACTATCAGTCATTTTCTCTGTGGCTGCATGTGGGTTCTTCAACAACCGGGGGCTAGTCAAGGTCGAGCGTCAACGAGCGGGGACGAACCTCTTTGTTCTGACTTGTTTGGTTTCACCCTTCTCCTTCTGTTAGGGTGCATGCATGTTCCCGGCAAATTCGCGCAGAAAAAAAATCATACGGTTGATACTTTTCCAAAATGTCCAGCAATCTCAGATGCAGTAACCGTGCAAAGTTCCTACCTCTAATTTTTACATATTTTTACTAATGCAATTGGCCTCCAGTTTTGTACCCTCGATGTGTTGGCCGTTTTTGGAAGCAGTCTATATATCGCATGTCCTTAGCCTGGTTCCAATGTTTCAGTTCGAAACGTCGAGTTGAAAATGTCAAGCCAACAATTTTGCAGCGCTATGTTTCCCTGTTCGTTATTCCATTTTCAAGTGTTTCCGGTTGCGCAATTTTTCCAAGACAGATTATGTTTCAGGGAAGGTAAATGTTGGGATGCCAGCGAGGCCTTGGCAAGCTACCGAGGATTCCAGCCATGACAAATACACATTGTTCCCAACAAATGGTTGCTGGTCAGTAGGATGGGGCATCCTCAATGGATCGCGATGAGCCAACGCAACCCTATCCAAACTTCCAAATTTTGTGCTTTGCTGGTTTGCCGGTTGTGTGTCAGATAATTTCGTTCCAACCACCTGTGGCAACATTTTTGATGCAGTGTTTGCATGGATTCCTTGATCTGCAGAGGCCAAGCACATACACCACATTCTTTTTCCAAATCATCAAGTCGAAACCTCGTTATGTTGTTGCAGACTTTTCGTTGGCAATTTTTGAAAATTGAAGAATTTATTTTCTTGCATTTCTTTGGCGCGAATTATGTACACTGGATTTGCTAGCGCCCCTTCACGAAGATCTTCGCATTTCCGCGCTTGAGACTTGCAACAACGGATGGTGCAGTTGTCTGTTCAGGAATCGTGTCCGGCAAGCATCATGTTCAACATGCCCAACTTCAGTTCACCATTCCAAGGATAACACGGGTTGTTGCCACCACGTCAAGAATTTGGGGTGTGACCGAGGCATGGCCACAAACTTTGGTTTGCCTCTGTTGCATCTCGCTGGCTACAAACCCGAGTTGCACAAGGATACATCCATTCAGGGTACATCCAATTTCGGTGCCATGGCCGCCTCGAGTGCAAGTTGAACCGTCATCCATCTCCTGCATGGAATGGCCAGCTATTTGGATACAGTTCTTTTGCTCTTGTGTGCGTTAGCCGCTGATTTTCTTTATGTCGCCGCCGTGTTCAACCACTGTTTTCGTGGTTTTTGGTGTCTTCATTTCCAAGTGTAAGGCTGTGGGGAAGAACGTGTTTGTATCGCTGCTTTTGATTGCCTTTACTCCCGGTGTGCATACATCGACATCACCGGCAGCCACTAGTTTTCGGCTGCGTGACATTTAATTCGAATGGAGATTGTGGAAGTCCTGTGCAATTTCTTCTACAAAGCCATGCCCGGTTGATTCTACATCCGAGCTTGCCCGAATTCAGCGTCACTCGCTAAAGGTCAATTCTGCATCAAGTCACGAAAGTCGGCTTCAGTGGGGCTGACCTGAGGCTTCAGTGGGGCTGAACTGAATTTTTCTGTACGAAGTAGAGGGGAGGGCGGCCAGCCCCGTCACATTATTCAGGAGATCGCTGTTCATTTTGGGACCTCCCTTTCCCCATGACACCCCTCACCCCTTCCTCCTGGTGAGCCATACGGACTTTGAAGCCAAACCCAAAAACACTGAAATTGACAGTGTTTTTGTGGCTTCGGCATGGAAAACCACTTTTGGCAACGTGCTGAAAGTTGTGAAAATGTAATTGTTTTAATCAGGTGCTGTCGACAACACACTGTAAATATTTTTTCCTTGTTACCAGGGGCAAAAAGCGCCCTAAATACCGTGGTTTTTGGCTTGTGCGACGCCAGAAACATTGGTATTTACGGATTTTTTTCTTCCCGAAATTGTTCAAACCTGGGCAAAACACTGCCAATATGACGGTTTTTCGGGCCTTGTGCGCACCGCCGCCATCATCAGCAACAGTAACCACAGCAAGTATTTGACACTCTTTCTTGTCCCTTTTTTTGGAGACATAGGTGTGGTGACGCATTTTTTCATTTGCGCAAAATTGCCTTTACACACAGAGGCTTTTACCCACACCAATTTTTACACAGAGAAACCTTTACAGAGATCCGCTTTTACGCATTTTTTAACACAGAAATGCTTTGACACACAGGGAAGCTTCTACACACAAACGAAGCCAAGAAACTTTTACGCGCCGAAACTGCGCGCAGAAACTTTACCCAGAACAATTTTTAGACACAGAAATTCTTACGGAAAGAGATGGTTACGCACAGAATCTTTTAACACAGAAGCTTTTGCACACAGCACGCTTTTACACACAGCCAGCTTTTATTCAGAGAAATTTTTATACACCATGTTAGTCGCACAGACATTTTTACGCTTGCGCCAAAACCCAATGTGTACACAGCATCTTGAAAACTTTTGGAGGTTTTACGCCAGAGAGTTTTTTGCACCGAGGCTTTTTTACAAACAGTTACTTATCCACCCAAATGCTTGTAGACAAAGAACCTGCTGGTTACGCTCGCGCAGCCAGCTTTTACAAAGTTTTTTTTTCACAAAAAAACTTTTGTACCGAGACGCTTTTGCACAGAGACGCCTTTCTGCACCTGCAATGCTGCCGTTTGGGGTTTCCTCACCGGCATTTTTTAAAATTAGGCCGCCCTCCATCTTTTTAATTCTTGATTTCCACCCCCCTAAGGTTACACCTGTCCTTTTCGGTAAAATTCTCACAGGACAAAGTGTCTTTGATTCCAAAAAGATTTAATTGAAGAATTCCGGGCTACGGACGATTGTCGTGGTTAGCTTCTCACCATCATGTCCACCACATCATCATGTGAACCACATCATCACCAAGTTGGTAATAGTTCAGAAGCACGTGAATTCCCGGATGAAAATATTCTCGGGCGCGAGCCCTTGCTTTTTTTCGGGTAAAGCGGCTTCCGGGGTGGCCGAAGTAGGGTCTCTGTTTCCCCTCCTGTTTCCGGGTTCGCTCTGGGAAAGTTGCCGACAAAAAGTACATAGGACTGTGGCGAGGGTTCGAGTTTCCTTCAAAATGTTACACAAGTGGGGCGCCCGGAAGATGAGGTCGGCAAAACGTGAACCAGACTGTAGCAATTTCTCGATTTCATATAAGAATCATAAGTCGAGAGCGCCAAAGCATTTTTGGAAGATGAGATCGGCAAAATGCGCGCCAAACTGTAGCGAGAGCTCGGGTTTCACATTCAAATCGTGAAAGCTTGACAACCCCCACGGCATTTTTGGAAGAGAGAGTTCGATTTCACGTAAAAACCGGAAAGAATTGGGTGCGCGAACATTGGTCGATTCAGTGCGACGCTCCTGCTACGCGGGTTTGCATCCGGCGGACAAAACGCATTGGCACGGCTGCGCGCAGCAAAGCGTGAGTGATGCTGCGATGCGGCAAGCGGGGTTTCAGTTGGAGGTTGGTAAACGCAATGTAGCAGCTGCGCGAACGGTAGGTTTTCACCATAGTGCTACTCTTGTGCTATGCAGGATTGTAGCTGGACGTTGCCGCGAGAAGAAGCCTTGAGCTGCAGAAACTACAGCAGAGGTAGCTGGGAGGCAAATCAGAGCAGAAGTAGTCCAGATAAATGTTTGCTCAGAGAAGTAGCGGAGAGAAGAGGTGCCTCAGCGAAGAGGGCGCTGAGTGAAGAAGTAGTTCAGCAAGGAAAAGTAGTTCACTCACTCATCCATCCATCCCTTTCCCATCCATCACTTCATTCATGCGTTCATGTGTTCCTTCATTGATTCACTGATTCATTGATTCACTGATTCATTGATTCATTGATTCGTTGAGTCCTTGGGTCATTGATTTAGTGATTCATTGCTTCATTGATTCGTTGAGTCCCTGGGTCATTGATTTAGTGATTCATTGCTTCATTGACTCATTGATTCGTTGATTCATTGCTTCATTGGTTCTCTGATTCATCGACTCATTGGTTCATTGATTGATTCGATCAATCATGCATGGATTCATTCATGTCATTTCATTGGCATCTGAACAACCAGAGTAGCTAATTTGTTGATGCGGCTCACAACTTCAACATTTGACTGCTTCTGCAATTCATTTTTTTTTGTATGCTACTTCTTCCTATAGTTGTTTTACTTCTTGCGAAAATTACGCCTCGGCATGGGCCGGGCACTACTGGTATAGGTTTATTGCAAAGACATGCGTTGAAGATGCGTGCGTTGAAGGCGGACCACAGGCCAAATTTTTGAGGGGCCAAGAGCAAAAGCAACAACCTTTTTCCACCAGTAGCCAAAGCTAGCAGCTGCCGCCAGTGGCGTGCCTGGAGACCACGGTCACTCCGCAGTGTCCTATGCCTCCGTTTGGACCACGGTCACTCCGCAGTGTCCTATGTCTCCGTTTGGCTCAAAACCTTCCAAAGCGAGAGACAAGCGGTCACGAACCCTGCTGTGCCTCACGGGACCGATTCCTCTCTGGTTACATTCTCCTTTGTATTTTTGCTCGTTTGTTCTAGGTGGTTTAGGCCCACCTATGCAATTCCGTTGGGTCCCGTGCTGCGGGTGCTTGTTAGCAGCTTATCTTGCAGCCTATACTTTCCCCTCTTCAATCAACTTTATCATTTTGTCCTTGTGTTTCTCCATTTTCCTTGTGTTTTTTCCAACGGGTTGACGGAAAGCCGCTGCAGACGTGTACGTCGTCTAGACTTGCATATCGCTGGTGAACAATAGGGTGTGGCGATTTCTAATTTTTCCCGAATGCGTGGCAAAGGGATCTTGTTGTAATTTAAGGCGCAAGTATGGATTGTGAAAAAAACTAGACGACAGTGTGGCCCGAAAAACAAGCAGGAGGGAGAAGACAAAAAGAGTTGGGAAGAAGAAAATAACAAGAAAGCGGTGGATGAATGATGATGAACGAATGACAATGAATGATATGATGATTGATGTTGGTGAATTCACGATGAATGACAACTCTTGCGTGATGTGTGGCAGCTGATTGTTTCGCACGACTTGCGGTCACAACCAACGTGGGTAGTCAAGTGGCAGGTGGGACACGAGAAAAAGTTGCATGCTGTTAGTCTGCACATGCATGATACTGTGCCACGTGCTCAATGCGTCCTGACATGAAGCAACAAAAAAGGAAGAAGAACCGTGCAAATCAAATTACAATTCGGACAATGTGAACCTGTTCAAGCACTACGTGGCTCGAGCCGACAACGGGAATTCAACTGTTTGTCGTTATGATTTTGACGCAAATACCCTGTTTGAGTCCTTGATTTTTGTAACGAAATCAAGGACTCAAAACTGACCGTTTTCATCCGATTCTTGATGTGAAATACGGTCTGCCATATTTTGATCCTGCAAAAAGATTCAATAACACTTCAACATCTGATGCAGGAGTTTTTACACAGACATGTCTACACACAGGAGCTTTCACACAGAAGAGCTTTTACACACAGAGGAGTTTACACACAGGAGCTTTCACACGGAAGAGCGTTTACACCAAGACACGTTTACACACAGGAGCTTTCACACAGAAGGGCGTTTACACACAGGAACTTTTACACAGAAAAACGTTTACACACAGGAGCTTTTACACAGAAAAGCGTTTACACCAAGACACGTTTACACACAGAAGCTTTTACACAGAAGAGCGTTTACACACAGGAGCTTTGACACAGAAAAGCGTTTACACACGAGGGCTTTTACACACAGAAAAGCGTTTACACACAAGAGCTTTTACACAGAAAAACTTTTACACAGAGACGCGTTTACACACAGGCGCTTTTACACAGAAGGGCGTGTACACACATACACATTTATACAGAGAACTCTTTCACACAGAAGCTTTTACACAGAAGAGCTTTTACACACATACACGTNTACACATTTATACAGAGAACTCTTTCACACAGAAGCTTTTACACAGAAGAGCTTTTACACACATACACGTTTATACAGAGAACTCTTTCAGACAGAAGAAAGCTTTTACACACAGAGGCGTTTACACACAGGAGCTTTTACACAGAAGAGCGTTTACANCACATACACGTTTATACAGAGAACTCTTTCAGACAGAAGAAAGCTTTTACACACAGAGGCGTTTACACACAGGAGCTTTTACACAGAAGAGCGTTTACACCAAGACTTGTCTGCACGCAGGAGCTTTCACACAGAAGGGCTGTTACACACAGAGGCCTTTACACGCAGGAACTTTTACACAGAAGAGCGTTTACACCAAGACACGTTTACACACAGGAGCTTTTACACAGAAGAGCGTTTACACACAGGAGCTTTGACACAGAAAAGCGTTTACACACGGGAGCTTTTACACACAGAAAAGCGTTTACACACAAGAGCTTTTACACAGAAAAACTTTTGCACAGAGACGCGTTTACACACAGGAGCTTTTACACAGAAGGGCGTGTACACACATACACATTTATACAGAGAACTCTTTCACACAGAAGCTTTTACACAGAAGAGCGTTTACACCAAGACACGTTTACACACAGGAGCTTTTACACAGAAAAGCGTTTACACACAGACGTCTTTACACACAGGAGCTTTCACACAGAAGAGCGTTTACACACAGGAGCTTTTACACAGAAGGGCGTGTACACACATACGCATTTATACAAAGAACTCTTTCACGCAGAAGCTTTTACACAGAAGAGCTTTTGCACAGAGACGCCTTTACAGACGGAGGCTTTCACACAGAAAAGCTATTAGACACAGAAGCGTTTACACACAGGAGCTTTTACACAGAAGAGCGTTTACACCAAGACACGTTTACACACAGGAGCTTTTACACAGAAAAGCGTTTGCACCAAGACACGTGTACACACAAAAGGTTTTACACAGAAAAGCGTTTACACACAGACATCTTGACACAGCAGCTTTCACACAGAAGAGCGCTTACACACAAGAACTTTTACACAGAAAAGCGTGCACACACACACAGAAGCTTTTACACAGAAGAGCGTTGACACGCATAAGCTTTGACAGAGACACATCCAAATCGCAATTTTACCTCAGTTTTTGCACTTTGACTTTCATTTTGTGCGAAAGGGTTGCATCTGAGATCTCAAAATCGCAATTTTACCGCAGTTTTTTGCACATTGACCCTCATTTCGTGCGAAAGGGTGCGCAAAGGGCGCCTGCAACGACTTCAAAATCGCAATTTTACCTCAGTTTTTGCACATCGACACTCATTTCGTGCGAAAGGGTTGCGCGGGCACCGCGAAAATCGCAATTTTACCGCAGTTTTTTGCACATTGACCCTCGTTTCGTGCGAAAGTGTGCGCAAAGGGCGCCTGCAACGATTTCAAAGTCGCAATTTTACCTCAGTTTTAGCACATCGACCCTCATTTCGTTCGAAATGGTTGCGCGGGCACCGCGAAAATCGCAATTTTACCTCAGTTTTTTGCACATCGACCCTCATTTCGTGCGAAAGGGTTGCGTTTCGCAACCCTGCATTTGACTGCCCCGCCGCCTAAAGAGAGAAGTAGAAGAACTTGAGAAGTAGGAGTTTTTGGTAGGAGTTTTAACTCCTCAGAACTAACTCCTGAGAACTTACTCCTGCGTATTAACTCCTGAGTATTAACTCCTGAGTAATGACTCCTGAGTAATTTACTCCTGAGTTAAAACTCCTGAGCAATAACTCCTGAGTAATTTACTCCTGNCTCCTGAGTATTAACTCCTGAGTAATGACTCCTGAGTAATTTACTCCTGAGTTAAAACTCCTGAGCAATAACTCCTGAGTAATTTACTCCTGAGTAAAATTCTCCTGAGACATAGCTCCTGAGTATTAACTCCTGAGTATAAACTCCTGATGTGAATGTTGATGATTAACTCATGTCGATGATGTAGATGGTTAAGTTCATGTAGATGTAGATGTAGATGATGTAGATGATGTAGATGATGTAGATGTTGTGTATGAGATGTATGTGAAGATATGAGAAAGAGATGTTATGTAGATGAATTTGGGTAATGTAGATGTAGATGTAGATGATGTAGATGATGTGGNATGTTGTGTATGAGATGTATGTGAAGATATGAGAAAGAGATGTTATGTAGATGAATTTGGGTAATGTAGATGTAGATGTAGATGATGTAGATGATGTGGATGATGTATGTGTTTTGTATGAGATGTATGTGAAAATGATATGAGAAAGAGATGTTATGTAGATGAATTTGGTAGTTGTTCTTTNATGTAGATGATGTGGATGATGTATGTGTTTTGTATGAGATGTATGTGAAAATGATATGAGAAAGAGATGTTATGTAGATGAATTTGGTAGTTGTTCTTTCGGAAAAAAGGTTGCACACACAAGCTTTTGCACAGAAAAACGTTCACACCCAAACATATTTACACACAGGAGCTGTAGGAGCTTTTACACAGAAGAGCTTTTACACAGAAGAGCTTTTACAGACGGGGGCTTTCACACAGAAAAGCTATTAGACACAGAGGCGTTTACACACAGGAGCTTTTACACAGAAGAGCGTTTACACGAAGACACGTTTACACACAAGAGCTTTTACACAGAAAAGGGGTTACACCAAGACACGTGTAAACACAAAACGTTTGACACAGAAAAACGTTTACACACAGACATCTTGACACACAGGAACTTTGACACAGAAGAGCGCTTACACACAAGACCTTTTACAGAGAAAAGCGTGCACACACAGAAGCTTTTACACAGAAGAGCATTGACACGCATAAGCATTTATATAGAGAACTCTTTCACACAGAAGCTTTTACACCAATTTTACCTCAGTTTTTGCACATCGACCCTCATTTCGTGCGAAAGGGTTGCGCGGGGGCCCCTGCAACGATTTCAAAATCGCAATTTCACCTTAGTTTTTTGCACATCGACCCTCATTTCGTGCGAAAGGGTGCGCAAAGGGCGCCTGCAACGATTTCAAAATCGCAATTTTACCTCAGTTTTTGCACATCGACCGTCATTTCGTGCGAAAGAGTGCGCACAACGCGCCTGCAACGATTTCAAAATCACAATTTTACCTGAGTTTTTGCACATTGACCCTCATTTCGTGCGAAAGGGTTGCGCGGGGGCCCCGGCAACGATTTCAAAATCGCAATTTTACCTCAGTTTTTTGCACATCGACCCTCATTTCGTGCGAAAGGGTGCGCAAAGGGCGCCTGCAACGATTTCAAAATCGCAATTTTACCTTAGTTTTTTGCGCATCGACCCTCATTTCGTGCGAAAGGGTGCGCACAACGCGCCTGCAACGATTTCAAAATCGCAATTTTACCTCAGTTTTTGCACATCGACCTTCATTTCGTGCGAAAGGGTTGCGTTTCGCAACCCTGCATTTGACTGCCCCGCCGCCTCAAGAGAGAATAAGAAGAACTTGAGAAGTAGGGGTTTTTGGTAGGAGTTTTAACTCCTGAGAACTAACTCCTGAGAACTTACTCCTGAGTATTAACTCCTGAGTATTAACTCCTGAGTAAGAACTCCTCAGTCTGAACTCCTGAGCAATAAGTCCTGAGGATTCACTCCTGAGTAATTACTCCTGAGTAAGAACTCCAGGAGTTCTTAACTCCTGATGCAAATGTTGATGATATAGATCATGTATACATGATGTAGATGATGTAGATGGTTTAGGTGATGTCGATGTAGATGATGTAGATGATGTAGATGATGTAGATGATGTAGATGATGTAGATGATGTAGATGATGTAGATGATGTAGATGATGTAGATGATGTATATGTTTGTATGAGATGTATATGAAGATGATATGAGAAAGAAATGTTATGTAGATGAATTTGGTAGTTGTTCTTTGGGAAAAACCCTTCGCAGGAGCTTTCGGGAATAAATCTAACAATAGAGCTGCTTTGCTGCTTTTCACGGGGAACTTCGATACGAATATCTGATGTGCGAAACTACTTTGCCCAGGGCAGTGAGTGTGTGCATTTCAGGAATGTCCTTGAAAAGCGTTTCAGAAAAGTTTATTAAGACAGTATTTCAAAATGTTTCGCAAGAGCAGTTTGGCAATAGCATCCAAAAGAGATTGACCAACCAAAGTGCTCCATGAAACGGTTGCGTGAAATATGAGTTGCGAGTGTCCCACAAAAGTGGCGCAGCCTGCTCTCCAACAACATCCGTTTTTTTTTCATGGTTTTCCTTCAGTTGCTACCAATTCACCATGATGGAATGGACGCAGCATGTACTTTCAGTTCGTGGAGTGGGTTCGGGTTCGCACGTTGTATCCATTCTTGCTACCTACAACTGAGGGTTCAAGGAAAAAACCATGCAAACACCAAAACCTTTCTTGTCGTTGGTAGCTGGATTCGGTTCATTTTTGGATGTGACCAATTGGTGCCTTGCTCGGCTCAAACGTTTGGATTGACAAAGGGCGGTTGCAGTTGTTCCGGCAAAATGGTTGGCAGAGCTTTGTCCTTCAGGATTCTTGTGGGTGTTTGTCGCTTGTTGCAGTGCTTTGACGATGGAAAGAGAAGAGTTGCAGGTCTCCAATTGCAAGTCGGAGGCGTGGCCGTGGCCAGGGCAAGGCATTATCATGGGTTTGTAAAACTCATATACCTGAAGTCTAGACAACAATTTTTCGATGACGTGTTTTTGTTGAAAACGTTTTGCCCATGTATTGTGGTTTTCAGGTCTGCGAGAGCTTGATCCAAGTTCTCCAGTCCGAAATGCAAAATCAATTTGCCACTTTGCTTCTGCAGATGCGTGACATAGTTGCGCGTGAGCTCGAGTTGGACAGCGTTCGTTGGCGGGGTATTTGGAGCAAAGGAAACTGGAATGTTGGCGATCAGGCCTCCAAAAAGGATTCAGAGACTACCAGCCAGGCCTCTGATGCGACGCCCAGTCAGGAAGTTGACGTGAGTGGGCAGGATGGTGATGGAACCGATGTCAATCAATTCTGGCCATGGCACCCGCATCAGCCACAACTGTTGCAACCGCCACAGTTGGGAAATGACAAAGACAAGGCACCTGGAGCCAAACTGTTGAAGAAGGGTTCTAGTCGAATGGAGTGGATGGATCGGAAGGGCATTTGTCCATCCAAAGCAGCCGATATCAGGCACAGTCTATTGCATTCCATTGCTGAATTGGACACACAGTCTCAGTCTCGAGATCCTTTGAATCACAAACTGCGCAGCTCCGTCACGGCCATTTTCAACACATTTCCACCACCACTGCGCAAAGTCAACACATGGATCTCTGAGGAAGAGCCGGAAACCCGTTTAGCTCAGATACAGCTACAGTTCCAGCTGCGAGTAGTGGAAACCACAGCGTTTGAAAGCGTCGTCATTTTCATGATTTGCTTGAATACCGCCATGATCGGCGTAAATTGCGATTGGAACCTTACGCATCTCAACCAGGAAGAGCCTAAATATTTTCAGATTGTGGAACGTTTTTTCGCAGGGGTATTTGCGCTGGAATTATTTCTTCGCATTTTCGCATATGGCGCAAAATTCTTTTGCGGAAGAGCAGAGGCTTGATTGCATTGAGGCCTTTGCGTCGCGAAATCAGATTTAGTTATGTGCCCAGCAGCCATCCCGATTAAGGACTGGCAATGGAATTGGTTTGATTTGATCATCGTGAGCTTTCAAATATTTGAGGAGATATCCAGCTTGGTTCGGGCAGGTGCCAATGGAGAAATGCACCTGAGTTCATCATCAAGCGCCATCCGGATCATTCGAATGCTGCCCACAGGAACTTTGCAAGGTCTTTTGCTTCTACCGAATGCGTAGCGAGGGGTTCTCGTTTTACTTTGGAGGTCTGCGGGTGGAGGTGTGTTCACTCGACCCTGCTTTGCCGTCCGCAAGCGTCCGTTCCCGTACGCAACCGTCCGCGATGAGGAGGCTATAGCTGAGCCTCTGGCGAGTGTTGCAAAAGGGGTCACTCTTGGAGGTTTCGAACGTCCTGTAACGTCGTTTCCTGTTGGCAGGCGTGGCACTATGTGACATGCCAACATGTTTCATAATGTGGCAAAAGTCGCTTTGTGTCACAGGCGCAATACTTTCGCGACATTTTCAGAAGATGGCATGCATTGTTCGTAGCAGGCACAGCATTTCGGACGTGTCCATATTCAATTTGCGTGGCAGGTGCAGCACTTTGGGCGTGTGGTGTTGCGTGCTTTTTAGCGAATCGCATCGTCAGGGCTAGGTCAAGTGGTGATTGGCATCTTGTGACGTGTGATGAAAATTGACGGAAGCCTGGCACGAAACATCAATTTTGAGGTAGCGCGTTTTTTTGACGTTGATCAGTCAGTCATTAGACAAACTGATAGGAAAACGTCGGTTTTGTAGCTACAAGCAAGTTGCGAAAATTTGAGGAAGTCTCGTACGAAATGCTCGTTTGAGCCTCCTACATGTCTCGTCTGAACTTTCTGGTTTTGTTGCGGTCTTGCCGTGCCAATCGGGCAAGCTGCAAAACCTCCCATTTTTGAAGGTTTCAAAAGAGGTTACAATGATGTTTTGAGTGGCAGGCGTGGCACTTTGTGACATTTGCACGTGCCTGTTAAGGCGTCGAAAGTCGCTTTGAATGAGAGGCGCAATACTTTTGACATGTTTTCAGAACATGACTTGCATTTTTCGTGCCAAGATCAGCACTATGGACATGTCCGTGACCATTTTTCGTGGAGAGCACAGCTCTACACTTTACACCTTTACTCTTTACACTCCACACTCTGCGCTTTAGACTCTACACCTTATACTCCAAACTCGACACTCCACACTCTACACTTTACACTTTACACTTGACACCCTACAGACTCTACAATCCCCACTTCGCACTCTACACACTACACTCCGCATGTCACACTTCACACACTATATTTTACACTCCGCACTCAACACTCCCCTTTGCCCACTTCCCACTCCACACTTCACAGGTTACACTCTACGTTCTGCACGCTGCCCTTTGCACTCCACGCTCTACACCTTACACTCCAAACTTCACACATTCCACACTACACTCCACATTTCACACCGCACACTCTACGCTTCACACTCTACCCTCCAAACTCCACACTTTACACTTCCGAATCTTCACCCGGCATTCAACACTCCAACACACTACGTTCCACACTCCACACTTTACACTCCACACTCTGCACCTTAGACTCCGCCCTCTACAGCTCCACACTTTACACTTCGTATGACAGTCTCCACATTCTACACTTTAAACCCAGCACTCTGCACTCCACACTCCACAATTTACATTCCACACTTCACAATCCCCGATTCACGCTCCACATTTTACACTGCACATGTCATCCTTCACAGTCTATACTTTCAACTCCACACTCCACATGCCACAATTCCTACTCCGCACTTTGCACTCTGCACTCCACACTCTACACTCCACACCTGACACTCTAAACTTTCCACTCCAGACTCACGCTATCGCTGCACACTACACTCCCCACTCAACACCCTGCTATGTATACTCTACACTTCACGCTCCGCACTGCAACTTCCCTCGCCGCTCCACACTCCACAGTTTGCAACTGTATGGTAACAGGGGAAGTATCTACATGACTGAAGTAATTTGTTTCGCAATAGTGTTTCAGGTGACTGCATTCGGGTTCGTTGGTTGGTTTTGTTTTCTTTTCTGGGCTAGGCGCCAGGAACCCAAACCAGCACCAGTCAGTACAATGGAACTATTACATAGGGCATACATTAGTTGTCCATGTACTGTCATGTTTAATAGGATCATCATTATCATTATCATTTTTGATCATCATTCAAGCATTTACATCAATAACATATAGTATTCTTCCAACTGATAAGCAATCTTGCAAGTCGTGTGCTTCAGTTTACTTCGGTGCCTGAGGTTTCGACTCTTGCGCATCTTGCGCATTGTGCGTTTGCTTCGATTCATCCAGGAGTGAGCTAGTGGGCCACTATGGGCCACCATGGGCCAAAACATTTGGTGTCATTTGGAACCCTCACAAAAAGAGAGATCCGCAGGGATAACGTAAGCGGCAGATCTAAATGACACCGAGGACAATGTCCAGTGAAACATGAAGATACCATGTCGGTGCAGGAACTACGATCCATGTTGCTATCTATATTGTCAACATTGCGAGCTTTGGGCTGGACCATGGTGTGGCTTAGCTTCTGAATTTAGACCTGACTCCGTTGAAAAAGATGTCCCATTATCGTGGTTTGAGGACAGTATCGGCAACACCTTGAGAAACGAGTCGGAATGTCAATATCATTCTGCCGTTGCAGGCTTCTTCTGATGATCATCTATGCTGCTGGGGTATTCTTTGCCCAGTTTCTCCTTCGCAGAATCAGTTTTGCATGAATAGCTTTGTTGTTTTGGCATGACTTTCTCGGGATTAGAACTGTTTTTTCACATTGCATTTTTGCATTCTTTTCATGGACTTTCCGGATCGTTTTGCTGGAATCATGTGCCCTCAACGTTTTAGACGCTGCTTGTGAGAGATGCAAAAAATCAGACACGATGATTGCACAGAGATGATCCAGCTTCCAACAGACAAAAAAAACTAGCTCATGCTTGGCTATCTTGATTCAAAATCCCCGAAATCTGTGCATCGCACTGCGGCTCATTTAATGTCACACTTTCTGAATACTTTCAACCCCTTTGCGAGGTTTATAATTGATGCAGCAAGTGCAAACGTGGACATCATGATCGAAATGCCAGAGCTCCAATACTATTTCTCCGACTTACTCAGTGGCTTGCTGTGACGTATCGGGGTTCGATGATTGCATTGCTATTGATGTTTCTTGCAGTGTCTCCAATGACGCCCGAGGAACGATGCTGTCATTGTATCAGTCAATGACAGGTGGTCTTAGCTGGGATGTTGCTCTCAGACCATTGGAAACTTGGAATGACAGTGGACTTACGCACATTTCAAAATTTTCAAATTATTGTTCATTAGTGTTCTCGTTCCTTAAGATTGCTTGTGATGGCTTCACAGTTCCCTCCGGCCAATCGGCCTTGCAACTGTCAGGAAGGTGCCGCTGGTGGGTGGCTAGCTCTGCCATATGCCACTCATTTGATAAACAGAGCTTTGTGCTGAAGCTGCAGTAGTTGCAAGATGTTACAGATGTTACAACATGTTGCAAATATCTCGGCCAAGGCCTTGTATGTTGCATTCGTCGTGCTTGCCTTGACCAACATTGCTACTGGGATGTTCGTGCAAGCTTCCCTTGGTGCTCATGAGAGGCAGCGTGAGAAGGACGCGGCTTTAAAGCAGGAAGATGTTTCTTTCATTGGGCCCCATGGCCGCCAACAAGGTCCGGATTCGTAAGGCATTTCGGATGATTGCACTTAGTAAGTGGTTGATACCCCGTTCATATATGGAATAGCCCCGCCCCCATACTTGCCAACCAGTTCCAAAGCAAGGGGAGCCCTCTACGGTTGAAGGAGATCCGGAAACAACTGCGGCATTTGTTTCGGACCGCAGACCTGAATGGCGATGGAGAACTCACGTGGGAGGAATTCGTGCCTTGCCAAGATGCCCAAGACTTGAGCGGGGGACATGCGCTGTTCTTTTTCTTGGGCGGTTGCAATGCGGTGCAGACAATGTGAATTTGTTAGAGAACCTAATACTTAATATGTAACGATTTCAAATATTTTCCAATTAAATTTGAGGTTTGTGTGGAGTTGCCATTCTCCTTGTTGGCACAGGACCGCTTTCTTGACAATTCCGAGCAGTCGAGATACTTCCTCAATGCCCTCAACATGGATGCACGTGAGGCTAAAGGCAGCTTTGCTAATTCAGACATCCTGGACTAATGTTTGAATTTTTTGAGTCTTGCAAAGCCGCACCGTGATTTGCAGGCAACTGCGCGTTCTTGACTTTTGGTCTTTGGACCCAGGTTTGTTTTTGCTCCTTGACACGGCGGAATGTGGCCATGTCAGCTTTGAAGAGCTGTTGGATGGTGTTTTACGACTTCGCGGCACTGCCCAAGCCATAGATTTGGCCACCCTGATGTATTGCAACAAACGCAGCCTGTCAGCAATGAGCAAACCATCTCCCTGGCAGTTGGGACATGTCATGCCTTTGTGCATTTTCACAAACGAGCTGAGTCAGAATTGTAGCCAGGCATGATCACCTGGCTGCGAGAGAGGCTCAATGCTATGCAAGAGTCTGTGGATTCTCTATCAGGAGGGTCCAATGCCTCCAGAACCAGAAAGGTGAGCGTCTATGCCAGCTGGAATGAAGTTAAGACTCGAGTTTCAGAAGCCAAGGAGTGAGGCCGCGGTAGTGCATGGAATTTGATTCGCGGGGAACTCTCGGACAAATGGCATCCCCAGTCTTTCCAGTGTCTTTCCAGTGTCTTTCCAGTGTCTTTCCAAAGTTTCTCTGCTATTTGTCCCGAGTCCACAATGGCGAAGCTGCTTCCGCTTTTCGGTTTTTTCGACTCAGTCGACCAAATAAGTTTTTGGGCCCATCCAGCGGCGCAACTGACAGTTTTGCTGAACAGAGCCTTGCCTGGAAAACACCACGCAGTGGTTCTATTAAATGTACAGATGCATTTCTCAATCTATTGGCTGGTCTGATTGGTGTGCTGGCGTTCAAAACGTTGGTGCAACTTAGCTTTGATAATTGATGACATGTTTGTACAACTTTATTTACATTGGTGGAGGCATCAGACTGGCAAACCCTGCATGCAAATATCTGGAGCTGATTTGGTAGGGTGTGTGAAAGGACTGTGGAGGTGTTTGATCCTTGAGTAATTTTGCTTTCCATGGGTTCTGAATCTTGCGCAACATGAACAGTTTTTGCCGCTCATGTCTTCGTGAAGGTTGCGTTGCGTTGGCGCACAGAGGATGGATCTTAACCAGCCTCAGCTACAAATGAGATTTTCACACGCCGAGTTCCAGGTGATTCCCTTTTTGAGCCGTTTCTTTTTCTTCTCGGCTCACGCAACTATGCAAAATCCAAACGGTGCATGCAAAGCTTGATCGAAAAAAAGTGTCACTCTGCACTCCTTCGACTTTGTATGCTCAGTGTGCTTCCCCAGTGTCGCAGTATGATCAGGTCATGCCAGTCAAGCTTTTGCACCTGGCACAGTGCATGATTTGTTTTGCAGTTGAACAATTGCAGGAGCGTGAAAGATTTGAAATAGTGTCGTCGCAGAATGACACGGTCATTCTTGACACATCCAATCACTTGTCACCTCTGCACAAAAACGAAGAAGGTTTCGCCCACCCAAAAGGAGGGTCAATTGAATTGGTTTGCGTGACACCGGATCGCAGCGATGAATCCAATTTGAGGTGTGTGGTTCTATGCTTTTGGGTTCTTCGGCCCCTTTCTCAAAAAGCTGGACTGGTCACGATGGTTTCTTGGAGAAATGGACAGTTTGAGGTTGGAATTGAATTGATTTGACCTGTTTGACTTGTAGCCATTTGGCACTAGTCTCCATGGTTGGGATAAAAGCGTGCAGCATTTCTACATTGCAGTAGCCCACAGGCCCAGTAGATGCCAATGCATCTCAGACACAAGAGCAGCTTGCCTGACAAACACAAACTATTCTGCAACTGTTCGGCCTAGATTTGAAGCCATGACGCTATCAGAGTCTGCCGACATGGAAGATGCACGTGGTGATGTTTGTATGTCAGACCGTTTGATTCCATCCAGGGGGACTTGCAGCGAAGTTCAACAGCTCAAGCTTCAACGAGATGAGAACTGGGCACCTCAAAACGACTATCACGAAGTTCTCTCTCAGAATGTGTTGGGCAAAGAGGCTTTGAGTAATGTGAAGATCTTGAGTTACCAGCACAAGCCCGTGCGACAAGACCCTCACCTCAATGAGTTGAAAGTGCTGTACAGCAGCAACCGTGATGGCAAAGCAACAGCACGACCTTGCCGTCACCTTCCCCAAAGTGCTACAAAGGTCTTGGATGCACCTGGCATCCTGGATGATTTCTATAGTCATCCTGTGGATTGGTCATCACAAAATGTTGTTGCCGTCGCATTGGCCGACATGGTTTTCCTATTTGATGCCTCCAGTGGAAGCACAAAGAAGCTTCTTCAAGTGTCACGGGGCTCTGTCACAACCCTGCGGTGGACTGAATCAGGTGGGCACTTGAGTATCGGTTCATCCTGTGGAGAGGTACAAATTTGGGATGCTGCCTCCCAGAGGCAGCTCCGCAACTTACGTGGCCATTCAGGAAGGATCGGAGCCCTTGCCTGGCACAAGCACATGTTGAGCAGTGGATGCGCAGATACGGAGGTTCATCAACATGATGTTCGAGTCCGAGAGCACCTGGTGTCGCGAATGTCGGCACATTCGGACTTGGTATGTGGCTTGGATTACAATTCTGAAGGGATGTTGGCATCCGGGGGGAATGACAACATCGTGTGCATTTGGGAGACGCCCACAGCAGAAAACCCAGTGCACACCTTCACAGAGCATCAGGCCGCTGTGAAGGCTTTGAAGTGGTGCCCCTGGCAGCGGCATGTCCTTGCCACTGGAGGGGGCTCAGCAGATCGTCAGATTTGTTTGTGGAATGCCTCCAGTGGCAGACTTCTCATGTCCACCAATGCTGAGAGTCAGGTCACCGGCATTTTGTGGGGAGAGCAGGAACGAGAGCTTTTGACAGCACATGGATATTCCAGAAATCAGCTGTCCCTATGGAAGTACCCATCCCTTGTGAAGGTTGGTGATCTTGAAGGGCATGAGGGCCGACTCTTAGGACTGGCTCAGAGCCCTGATGGCTCATTGGTTTGCTCCCCTTCAGCCGATGAAACGCTGCGCTTTTGGCGGGTCTTTACGCCAGCAAGTCCTGACAAGGCCTTGGCTCCAAGCAACAAGACAAACACGAACACCATTCTCAAGACCATCCGGTAGGCTTCAATGAGCTTGAAGCTCATCACTTATCACCAAGCTCGAGTGCTATGTGCCAATAGTTTTTTGGAAATCTTTTCATGCGCTGCCAAAAGGTGGCTAGTTTCTGTACTGCAAGGCAGTTTTACAAAGCTTTGCAGGGGTGCATGCCTTCAAAGAGACCAATTCCTTTGGCTGCGTCACATATCAGTTCATGAATTCAAACGTGAAATGCTGAAATGCTCTTTAATGCACTTTATGGCGTCTCGCCTTTGATGTGTCAAAAGAGGCGTATCTGCAAATGCTCGTGATGCATCTGACGCATTCAGACCTCATCATCTTCGCCTTGGAGTCATGCAGGTTATGTCGAGACTGAAATCATTGGGCCCCAATGAATTGCAACCTTGTCCGAAGAAAAGTTGCTACATTGACTGAGCTCCTGTGAATGTTGCTGTGCAAGTAGCAGCATGGGGCCACTTCTTCATCTTATTGAATCCCTGCTGGTGGAACAGGGCTCGGAGACAAGAGATACCAAGCTACACACTGCCAAAGACAAGTCTGCAAGCAGCATAACTAGGTAACTAGGGTGAAGAAGAAAGCTTTCGTTAAACTTCCCAGGCCTTGAAGATGGAAAACTAGGAATAGCGCCTTTTTCAGCACAACGAATGGCAACCTAAATGAACATAATGAGCAAAGAAATTTGGATGGAAAGCCCTTGGAAGCAGAGGCTGGTCACCATCTCAGCTCCTGTATCCCATATGGCTGTTCTCCACCTGGCTGGCTGTCAAAATGATTTCGCATGGAGATGCCGGGCGCCAAGCTGAAACCAGATTTCAAGCCTCAGAGGTGTCCAACTCTTCACAGAGGTCTCTGACGCTCTCCGACTTGCCGTGGTGCAGATTAGTCATGGCCCCAGAACGTTTGTCTTTAAGGATTTGAATGGATTCTATGGGCGTTGAAGGCAACCGTTTCTTGGAAAAGAATGGTTTGCTTCAATCAACGTGACGTACAAGGGCCTCTGCCCCCAATTTACGGTATACAATTGTATCGTGTATATACATGTATGATGTGTATATAATGTATATATATATATAATATTATATATATAATATTATATATATATATAGAAATATATGTATATATGAATATATATCTGATACAATATATAGTGTACATACACAGTTGGGTATATAGATATAAATGTCCCAAATAAATAAGTGCATAAATAAATATAAATAAATCAATATATACATATATATATATATATTGTATTTATATATGTATAATTGTAAACACACATTCCGATCAGAACAACATTTGGTATTTTGGTTCCTTCATTCCATGCCAGCATAACTATACCAGACATTGAGTTAGAGAGAAACAGACCATTGGAGGGCTGCGTTGTGGGCATTTGTCAGGCCATGGCCATGGCTTTGACTTTGCAGAAGAAGCCGCTCTTGATGGTCTTGTAGCTGCGACCTCGCTTTACATTCAGGAACCTCCCATGGGGCCCTGCAGAATCAGAACTGCACCATCGACTCACGGCCGCAGGACCTGGGTTGGCGTTCCAAGCGCTGTGCTGAACTTGCAGGACGAGCTAAGGTCAGATCCTCTGTGAATTGGTTCGTCTCAGGCTGGTTTTCGGCATCCGATGACCAGCTAAAGTACCAAGATGCTAAACCATATTTGATTTCATTTGATTTCATTTGATTTCTGTTGTGCCTTCTGTTGTGCCTGCTGTTGAGCCTGTTTCGGTCACATTTTTGACGCTTGCAAGGTGGACGTCGCCGATGTCAAAGAAGCATTGGAACAGTCCGTTCAGAGCCAAGAGCTTGCCTTTGTAGATCAATGGCTGAAGCAACTGACTGGCAGCCTCAGACTGGCAGCCTCACACTTCATCAGATTGTGCGTATGTGAAAGGCTGAATCTGTCGTGGAACCTTACGAAGCGGATGAGGCCCGGATAGGCCGAGCCGCAGCCTTAAATCATCCGCAGTTCTTGCGTTGGGTCTGGTGAGGAGGAGCTCTCTGGCCCAAAGGACGTGCAGGTCAGGACTGACCAGGCATGGAATGGCAACGGGTGGTCCCCTGGCAGCGTGCTTCTCCCTTCAAGATATAGCATACTGACCCTGTAAACATTTCGCGATTTTGCTGGGTAACGAGCTGCCAGAACCATCCCACACTACCCAAAGTCATGGCGCTTAGATAAGTAAAATGAACCAAAGCCTTGAACGTGTCGCAAAACCAATGAAACAACAAAAGATAATGTTGAAAGACCAGCAGAACCGACAAAAGCAATAAACCATCAAAGAAACCAAGAAAGAACAAGAAAGTAAAAACAAACACAAAAAGATATACATGATTTCAAAACTTGGGGTTGAGGGGTAGTCTATGTCAAGAGTCTGGATTTTTTTTGGTTGTTGTGTCTTTTTTTTGCGCTCGAGAATCTTATTTAATCATATTTAATCTATTTCTGGGCCCCCCTGTGTCACTGTTTTGCTCCGAAAATCATTTCTGCAAGCGTCCAAGCACCTAGCCCTGGCCACCCTTCCCAATAACTGTCCAGCACCGTGGGACAAGAAACCACACAAAAGCAGACACCATTGAGAGGGCTTAGAGACTTGGAACATGAGTTGTGCAAGTTTATTTTTGTTGGTTGCCCACGCTTTGGGCAACTGTCCAAACATATAGGAAATACTTTATATAGGAAATACTTGAAACGAAACATAGGCAGACAAGGTCGCAGACAAGGTGCATTTAAGGCACAGGCATGTTTTCCTTTAAGTAAATACTCCAATGCCAGTATGTCTATTTTGTATGGCTGCGCATATGCTTTTGGCAGTAGATTTGCAAAACGTGCAATGTGTTCCTTGAGCAGCGCGTGGTCTCACTTTGTGCATTTCGTTTTAACGAATTCAGCATATATATATATATACATATCTTTGAAACGAGTGCAGCATTGTTTAAAAGAGAGCTTCAACATGTGCAATAATTCCCTGAAAGAAAGGATAGCCCATTCATTGTTTTCGCTTGCTAGCACGGCTAGGGCAGAGTGACCTGACAGCGATGGAGAGAGAGAGAGAGAGAGAGAGATTCCATTGCAAGAATTTAGCACAATTCCAAACTGTTCAAAGAGTGCAGCACAATATTACTTTTGAAGAGATCTTCTACATGTGTAAACATTATTTTGACCAGAGGTAGACCATTCCATTGAAAGAATAAAGGACTATTCCATCTCTCCAGGGTGCAGCTTATTCAAGAAATCTTTCACTTGTGCAGCATTTCTTTCAAAAAAGGGTAGTCCATTCATTCCGGTGCGTGAAACTAAGTGGTCTTCCTTGAAGAGCAGGTGGTTCAAATGTTGTAGACTTGATAAGCTTGCAGAATCTGTGAGAAAAGAGTGCAACAACGTAGGGCAACAGCACATGGATTTAACAGAGGATCCGTTTGTGTATGCAGCATTCCTTTTGAAACAGTATACATCATGGAATATTCTCTTCAACATGAGTGAACCATTCTATTGAAAAGAGTGCAATGGTCCTTTTAAGAAACGAAGTATTTCCCTTCAAGAAGCAGGTGCTTCTTCTGAAAAATGAAGGCAGGCTGCTCTGCTTCAAAAGGAATGCTGCATTTTTGAGGAAAACAAATGCGTATGTTGCAAGAATTCTGCTTGTTAACCAGAATAATGTGCTGTTTGAAAGGAACCTTGCAGTTTGCCCGCAGAACAACTTCTTTAACAGAAAGCTGATCTTTGCCAACGAATGCTGTATTTGTGCATTGAATACTGCATTGTATAATACATTTTGTGACAGGACTCCAATATCTCAAAAACACACCGGCGCCGCCTATTACTTACGACTATTACTGCATAGCAGCTATAGCCTTTAAAGAACTACTTTTCCCATCGACAGGATATTTTGGAAGAAGTTTGCGCTTCTTCAAAAGGAACCTATTTTTAAACGAGTTCTAAATTTGTATGAATACTGCCTCTAGAAAGAAACACCTTACTGCCTTACAGAAAGAAGCAACTGGGACCTGTGGCCACAAAAGAGGTTATCACATATTTTTTGATATTAGAGGGCAGGAAGTTTGAACACTGAAAACCAAAGAAAAAACAACTACTGGCACAACAGAAACATGGTCACCATATTTTTTGCAAAGAATTTCCTGCAGGGCTCTGGGGATTATTGGCTTGTGGCCTGCATTCAGATGAGGATCAAAGGGTTCATAGACCAAGAATTGCACCATCAAAAAAATGGACTTAAACAAAAAATGTGGGTTGGCACTTCAAAAAACGGTTGTTATTTTGAAATGAGATTGAGACCTCAGGTGATATGTTTCTGTAGGATCCTGAGAATTGATTAAAAAAACGCGCCGCCACAACTACCCTCTCGCTTCTTGTTCAGGCTGAAAATACTTCAGATCACCCGTTCGGTCAAGCAACCAAGGCAGGTCTTGAAGTTGAGGCAACCACATTAGCTTGCTTTGTCACATACATGAATCATATGAACTTTGTGGTCTCGATGCTTGGATCCAGGTTGAAGCTGAAGATGGTACACCAGGACTGGTCAGTAAGGCGCTGGCGCAGATAGCTCGAATCCCTTCAGCACCGCGACGCGGTGCCAAGGCAGCTGGCTGGGTAGCCTTGGAGAAAACTGAGAGCCCAGAGGGCCCAGAGCCTTGCAGTCGAAGTACGGTTCAACCGTCGACACCAGAGCTGAGCTTTCCTTTGATTCAATGCCAACGGCCGCAGAAGGTTGAAACAGTTGTGCCACATCCCAGGAAAAAGAGAAAATCCTCTTGGGTATTTCTGGCTGGTGTGGGACATTATACTGAATCGCCCCCAACGTCAGAGGAGGAGCAAAAGCAGGAACAAAAGTCCAAGAAGTCCAAGGAGGAGGATGAGGATGCGCTCTCCGAACTCTTCAGTGGCACCGACTGAGCAAAAGAAAAGGAGACAATCTGAGATTGTAGAAGATTCGCAGATTGTGATTCTAAAATATGGTAGATACATGTAGATAGAATAATGGAGGAATGGTGAGATATGGTTTCAAGCCCCAGACTACCCTCTAACTATGAGATTGCGAGAATCTGGCTGAGTGCGAGACTGCAGGACATGTATAGGCATATATATATATATACATAGATTACATAATATGCAAATCCGTATGTGTTGTAAAATGATTAGCACATCCGTAGCGTGTGCATGCCCAGATTGTTTAAAGGTCGCTTGCACGTGAGTCAGAGCTTTCCATTCCACTTGAATGCATTCAAGGGCATTGGTTCTTTTACGAGATATAACGACAAAAAAAAATGTCGTCAATTTTCCTGTGAACAACATGACATTCAACTATAAGCAGCATACTTATGTTGATACGTATTCTATCAAATAACTATATTCAGGAATTACACAATCGTCGTTTTGGTCAAATTCCAAAACATTACATAATGCACATGATTACCTTAAGATTGTTTCGAATAGCAGAGCTCTTTTCTGCAAAGAACCGAAGGAAATGAAGGGCTGTAGGAAATGTCGCTGACTGACATCAGACTTTGATTCATTGAATAATTGACGGAGTGACTCACTAAATGACTGAGTGGCGATATTGGCAACTACTGAAAGAATGCATGGGGAGGATCTCCAGCGGCTCAAGGGTAGACTCAGACTAAATGAGCCTTCTTTTCTCTAATTTACTTCTTCTGTTGTTCATTGTGCTTTGAGCCAAATCTTTCAAACAATTCTTTTCTGGGCTACCTCTCTCCGCAGGTGCTTTTTCTTCGGGCCAATTCTTCCAGAACTACATCTACCCTGGGCCTTTTCTTCCTTGAGCTATTTCGCACCTGAGCTATTTCTTGTCTGCACTAGCTCCTCCCGGCACCTCTTCTCTGCACCTTTTCTGTGAGTTACCTCTTTCCCAAGCCATTCTTCTTGAAAGTGTATATATATATATTATACCTTTCCTTTGTGCTACCCTCTCCTGACGGTTGGGGTGATTGGGATGATGGTGAAGACCTAGAGCTTGCAGCTCCACCACGATCGACCATTGCAGCCATGTGGTTCCCATTCCTTGCGTATATGCTGGCAAGGCCCCACGCAAATCAGTCAAGCCTGTTGTGAGCAAACCCATTCATCCGCAATATGAACTAGTATTCTGAGCAATTGCATCTTATTCCTCTGCCATTGCTGCTTGTTGAGTTCAACGGTTTGTGTTTGATCCTGTATAGGGTGCATCAGAAGAACAAATTGAAGATGAACTGACTTGAAATCACAACAGTTGCGTGTTCGCCAAGGCGTTGAAATTGAAACCGCGGTTCTCCCGAACATCTTGTGCCAATACCAAGAAATGTTGCATACTGTAGTTCATTCACTGGCTAGAAAACAGCAACTGCAAGCGTATTGTTCTGCACTGCAATTGTTTGATTCAGCTTCATGCCCCATGGTAGCACATTGCTTGTGCTGTTTTGGCAACTTGCTCATGCTTGGAACTCCAGCATTTGCATGCATGCAGCAGAAGCTGAGATTAGGAAAGCGCCGGACAAGTCACAGATGTTTGTGACAACGTCCCATTTGTACAAACGACACCTCGCCGAATATTTTTGTGGAATGGGAAGGAACATGACAGCTTTAGAGCTGGGAGTCTATCATGGCCATACTACGGCAGTGTTGGCGACAATTTTCAGGAGAGTCATTTCAGTTGACGTTGAAAAGGAATACTTGGAGGTTGCATCAAAGAATGCGGCTGCACATTCAAATGTCATTTTTCTTTCAATGGACCTTATGGCTGATGACTGGACCATATTTTCGACAAACCAAGTGAGTGTTGGAATTATTGATGCAAATCACCACTACGAATACGTCATGGCGGATGCGCAAAATGCGTTGCGCCACCTACCGCAGCTGCAGTATTTGGTATTTGACGACTACCATGAAGAAGAAGTGGAAAGGGCCGTGACTGAGTTGGAAGAAGCTGGTTTACTGGTGGAATGCCAAGGAATCGGCAATGGTTGGAACGGTTCCCCGTGGGAGTTTCAGGACTGGGATCCCGGGAGTGGCCAGCAATTTAAGCGATGGACAACTCAGTCGGAAGGCAGAATCTGTAAGCGAAGTCCTGACGCGGCTGGCTGGAAGACTTTGCCCAGTTTCGTGGACAAACGTTTTTTCGTTTATAGGCAGCCTTTGACACATTTGTGCCAAGCTGGTGTTTTTCGATTTCTGGCAAATGGCACCCTGCTAACATCTTGGGAAAGTGGAGGTGGAAGTTGGCAAGCTGCCAGCACCTCCCGTGAAGATTTGCTCGTCCTGAAGCTGCTCCAGCTTCCCTCTCAGCTGGAGCTAATTTTCAATTCCGGCCGTACTGCGTTCATGTTGTCTGAAGTGGGCTCGTCCAGAGCTGACTGGTTTGGTATGTACGACCAGCTGGTCAACCGGCCCTTTCAAATTGCCAGTAGTCTCTTCTGATTTCCTTCCAAAATCGACGAGCATGGTGCAACTTGCAACGTCTCTTGATGTGCCTCCCCATTGATTCCCTATTTGTATGTCTCCACCCTTCTATTTCTGATGGCAGTTTATGCAAGAGGTCATTTTCAAGTTTGACATTTTCAAACTGCACAATTTCACGGGCGGGATGTATTGAAATTCGAGCTGCACATTCCAGCACCATCCATCGGATTTGCAGTGTTTTGGCTCGTCTGTGGCCTAGAATCTGGCCGTGCCAATTGTGCTACGCTCACTCCAGGGGAGCTTTGGCTCATGTCTTCTCCTACGGGCACGCCGGCGATGCCTTCTGTTCCAGAGCTGTCCTCAATGCACGGTAGATTCCACGGGTAGATATCATTTCACCATGTGAATTGCCCCTGTGGTTGTGCCATTGGTAGATTTGGTGGATGATTGTTTGCTTACCAAGGAATGGGCACATCCGACACCCTCCCCATCACTGATGGTCCGAATCTTGGTTTTAGATTGCGCAACGAGGCTCTGTAGTAAGTCTGAAAACTTTAATTGGTTTGACCTGCAGGTTCGCATGCCTGATCCAAAAGCATGGCAAGCTCCACACTTTGGTTCAATGCAACTTGGCACCGGGAATTCGTTTCGAGCCCTTTGACGTCCATTGGAACTCTTCCAAGGATGAATGGTAAAGCCATGACCCAGCATGCCCAGCCAGAGCAGAACTCTGCATCTCTTCGAGCTTTACTGTCACAGGCGGGCCGTGTAAAATGCTGTGACTTGTCAGTTGCTGGCAATCTCATGTTTTCAGGGTCATGTCGATCAGGTTTGTGCTCCTTTTGTGCAGGGCATGTTGAACCTTGGCATGCAGCCATGCAGGCAATTTTCCACTGAATTGCGCAGTGTTTGCAAGCATGCACAGATTTTGTGCTTCCGATGTGGGACTGAGCATTTCAGGAACGCAGCGGCTTGGTGGCACAAAGACTTTGGTCGCATTTGCAGAGCCCAGTGGAGTCACGAAGCCATCTGGAAGTGATTGCGGTATTACGGCGGTATTGATCCCAGACTAGAAACCCGGGTTGAATCTGGGGCAGAGTATTCTCCAAGCATTCACCCATCCTCCAAGAAAGTGACCGCTTGGCAACCAGCCATGTAAATAGATCCTTACAAGTCCCCATAGGCAAAAGAAAGAATGTGCCTACAGAGTGTTTTAACATCTCTTTTTCTTGGTGTCTCTGCCGTCTCTGCATCTTCGGGTCTCTTTCTCTTGACACCTCCTTTCTTGATATGTCTTTTTCTTGACCTCTTTAGCTTGCCAACTGTCAACTCGTTGCCTCGTGACCTCTTTTTTCTCTGACAACTCTTCCTTGTGTCACCTCTTTCTCTTGATGCTACACGTAGCTTCCAAGACCGGATCCCTATATCCCAGCAGAAAAAGATAGAACAAGTACGTTTTTGAAGCATTTTTGGAAAAAAAACATCTCCGAGGAGAACACACACCGCCGAAATTGGAAAAAAAACATTGCCAAACAGCCGCATTGTTGATGCAGCAATTCGATTGAGACACACAATTGCGCCGGCGCACAGACACACGTAAAAAAAACACATTGAGGCTGGAATTCGATTCTCTTTCCTTCCCTTCCCTTCCCTTCCCTTCCCTTCGCTTCGCTTCGCTTTGCTTCTCTTCGCTTCTCCTCTCTTCGCTTCCTTTCTCTTCTCTATTAACCTCTACTCTTGTCATTCTCTGCGTTTCTTAGATTGCCACAATACTGACCTTTCCTCCGAAACTTCCTTCGAAAAAACTCACTCAAACTAGTCCACACATTGGGCCAGGTGGAGCAGCTAGTTGAGAAAGAAGTTGAGCGTCAGGTAAAGCAGCTTCGACAGCAGGACTGTGTGGGTGCCGCATATCACATGCAAGGGTCAACATTCACAATATTTACTGTAAGTAATATATTTCAGAAGTAGGTCCGGGCCGCGCCCACAGATCTGATCATTTAACTGTGAGCCACAAACCACACGTTAAGTGGATCAAACAATATGACCTTGCATTGGACTGCGTGGAGACATCTTCATCCCCTAGATACATTATGATCCATTGAGTTATCGAAGTTATCGAGGACCAACTTTCCGCAATGCATTGGCCACATCGGCGGCTGAGCAGAGAGCAGCAGCAGCAGCAACAGCAACTGCAGCAGGCGCAACTGCAAGCGCAACAGCAACAACGTGCTGGTTTTGGAAACACGTGCGAAAATATGCCTTTTGGAGCCTTCGAAGCATGAAGACATGAGAAGACAAGTTCACTCCAAGTTTGTACTATGTCCATTTGTTTTGCGATTTTTTGATTGAGGGCTTGGAACATTTTACGAGAGAGATGCGAAGTTCTATACGTTGAAGCGGACAATCTTAGCAGTGGCATGACTCAGGAACAGTGTTCGAGTCCATTGGAGGAGGTCAAGGCGAAATCTTTTCGCTCCAGTGATGGGGCGTCGCGGTTTTCATACTGCAGATTGCGCCTGTGATGTTTTACATTCGCAGGGATTTCTACTTGACTTTTCTGTGCAGGTGAAGCTGATTCCATGAGGGGAAATGTAGCAGCAGTACCGCTGCCCGAGGAATCTTCTGAGGTTCCTGAACGTTTTTCGATCTTGCCATGTTGGATTGACGCGGGTTTGGGCATTGTGTGTGATGGCTATCTTCACAGGATGAGGCCGAAGCTGAAGGTGAGCAACGAGGACTGCTGAAGATTTATCATGTTCTACGGAAAGAACTCACAGCGGCATTGCAGTTTAACTATGTAAAAAACTTGCGTTTGGCAAGCTTTGGTGAACAGGACGGTTCCAGGCGCTTTTTGGAGGAAAAGTGCCTGCATCTTGTTCCAGGTAGGGAGTTGCCTTTGTGGAGCTTTGCTTCCGTTGATCATGCCGCCCCTCAGGTCATCTTCGCGATCCGGTAGGTCAACTTCGTCAGAAGACCCGAAGCCTCCAGGTTACGTTGGCTCAAAGTCTTGGGTGCAAGGTATAGATGGGATCAGATGGAGACAATCGCTGCCACGGCAGACATGTTTTTACATCTTCATCCAATCTGAAATCACCAGTTTACAAATGTGTACAATGATTTGTGCACATGGTATGTACTTCTGATCAGGTTTTGGAGGTTCTGCAATGGGCCAGAGAGCTGCACAGGGAGAGGGAGATCCGCTCTACTTGCAGTGGTCTTCCCAAGGCCATCTTAGATGTGGGAAGTGTCTCTTGTGTCGGTCGGAAAGATGTTGGTGGTTTCAATTATGGTTTAGTTTTATTTGGGATGATTCATAATCCCAGCGGTATGGAGTGAAGGCACCAAGCAGGAAGGATACTCAGATCTGAAACAGCCTGTCTTTAATGTTGGCACGAGGCCAAACGGTCGGAGAGCGCCCAGCCTTGACGCCAACAGTATCCCCTGTGCCACCTCATCTTACTCCATCTATACAAGGACCAATCTGTCGAAGAAACATCTTGGCATGGAATCCTGCTTCAAGTTTTAAGCATAAAACACCTAGTCGATCACGTCGGCTTCAGCCCATTTTGACCCAAATAATTGTTCATTTGCGCAACAGCTTTGTGAGGAATGAATGCTTCGAATGGTTCAGCCGTAGCGATGGATGGCCAAAGTCCTGAAAGTCCTGGCCAGGCGTGATGGCTGTTTGTAAGCCTCGGTAGATCATCACTGTAGTTGGGTGCAGTTTACCATCATAATTATGTGTTATTATCAGTTGGGGAAATAGGTAAAGAATTCGAATCATTCAAATGGACATCTTCGGAGCAAATTTTGACAATTCACCCGAGTCATGATTGCAATATTGGTGGTCTAATTCTGAAGCCGACCTCGTGAATCACATGGACTCGTCCGTCTCAACTTTGAGATCATCTTGAAGATGGTGGACCCTGCTTGTTTGGCACATCAGTTGCCACAGTTTCTTCACCAGCAGTCCTGACTTGTCATGACTTTAGAGATGATATATTCAAAGCGTTTCACGCATCTCAATCCAGGTTCAATGTCCAACAGAAGAGTTCATCTCAGCACCTGGAACCTAGTTGGGATATTCCTATGCTGTCTTCCCTTGTTTCCGCCACAGTCGCAGTCATTGCAGTTCGATTTGCTCAAAAGCATGAGTGGTCGAATCTCATTCATCAGCGGCGGCCATGGGCAACGCATAGACGATGTGCACTACAATGAGATCGCCAAAATGGAGGGCATTGATGACTGTTGATGACTATAACTGTGAGTGACGCCAGCTCCTTACCACGTAACATATTGCTGATTGGAACGCCTAGTGGAAGGCTAAGGCTACTATGCCCAGATCACTTCATCCTGCAAGAGCACAATTATCACGCGGCCTTGCAGCATGAGATTTTTGGCTCAGCAACTGCGATGCTCATGGGAAAAAAAGGTTTGGCCCTGCAGCTTTGACAAACTGTCTGCCCGGTCATGAGTCATGACATGATGTGATACAAACACAAGTGTGAAGCTATGTGAAGCTATGTGAAGCTTGTCGTTTATCGTTTACTCTTCTTTGCCAGGTCTAGAAGGCATCTCTGGCCTGATGGTCTCACTTGTTTCTGGGTGCCAGCCTTTAAGGGATGAGCTGATGAGCAACCCACACCGTGCGACAGGCAAAGTCTGCAGTTGTTTGCCGACACTGGAAGTCAAAGGGATGGTGCCGTTTGGGCGATGAATGCCAGACACCCGAGTTGATTGCATTGATTGAGGCCAACATGCAGTGGACAAAGCACTTTTTCAAGTATTTTCATTCAGACATTTTTGTTCCCTGGTGCTCTAGATGTGCACAGTCAAGTCCAAGCTATGTGCTTTTTCTGGCCCAATGTTCGAGGTAAATTTGCTCATCCAGAGCACAAGTGTGGAGCAGGCTTAACCAAGAAGGCTTCGGTGAAGCAACAATTCAAAAAACTTATCACGATTAAATGACAGTGAGGTGAATAGGCAACACGTGTAACAAGTGCAACAAGTGTGGGTCGGCCCTGCTGGGAGGCAGAGAAAGAAAAGGCGCCTCCTGGTTCCCGCCACTCAATGGCAAGAATCACGACCAACTGGGCCATGTCCGGGTTTTCAGGTGGTGAAGCTGTTGCAATCCAGGTCCATCCATGTGGTTCTGTGTGACTGAGGGGCAGACGATGGGCCAAATCAGGCAGTGATCTTGTGCAATCTAAGCAGTCCAGAGTCTAGAGTCTAAACAGTGCAAGAATACGGTGCTGTTTGGCTCTCCAATAGCCAGGATAAGAAGGAGAAACTTGACAAGCCGAAGGGGAAAAAGAAAGGTAAAGACATTGGCAGCAGCAAAGAGGTTCGATGCCAGCTGCCCCTATGGTCCAGTATGGAAGGTCAAATGCCCTGCCACTTGTTTTCAGGTGCCTCGCACCTCTCCTGCCCTAACTCCAGGCGCGTGGTTGGTACTGTTTGCTAGCCTTACTGGCAAGTCAATTGTTTGACTCCCGCTGGTTTTCATACTGGAACTGAAATCCGATATGTGACTTTTTCACACTTTCGTTGTTTTGAGGAGGTTCTCGCACTTCAGGCTTAAGAATCTCAAGGGTAGGATCATTTTCTGACCCTCTCCAACCAGGTTTGGTGAACCCAAACTGATAATGAACTGTGGGCTGCCTCGAAAGCCAACAGCTGCCAGCTGCCTGCGCATCAAGCAACCAAAGCAACCCTAACCCTTCATACTTTTAGCAACGGTTGGGTACAGTGTGGTAAAACCAAATTGAAAGACACGTGTTGACATTGACAACTGGTTGTGGTTGCGCAAGCTTTAGATGAGGGGCGCTGGCCCTCCTCAGACCTCTTTGTCCAGCGGCAATTCCCATGGCTGTCCAACAGCTGAAAGCTTGGAACGGTCGTGCGGTGATGCAGCGGCTTGAAGTAGTGACGCGACTGTACAAAGTGTTTTGTGTCAGGCAGCACCTTGAACAAACGGCCCAGAAGGCACAACCAGCTTCCAAAGTCCAACAATGATTTCTTTTGCAAGACGGGTGTGGTTAATGATGCAGTTTGCATAGCAGAGGAGCCCTGAGAAATTCATCGCATATTCATCGCATATTATGAAAAGGCCATACTTTGTGGAAGCTAAAAAGGAGCATGAGAGCTTTGGTTCTCGTGCAGATGTACATTGCCAGCTGCTCCTTATTTTTCCGCCAACACAGGGCACTGACGTCAGAGCCGTTCGCCAAAGGCAACGGAGTTCCGGCAAACACTGGGAAAAACCGTGCACAGCGATGGCACTTTTGTTTGACCTTCAAAGTTGAAAGACTGCGATGACAATGCGGTGCGGGATATGTTCATGCTGGGTTCAGCTGTTTGGCTGCCAAATGCTGGCTAGAGGCTTCATTGGGCATGCCACTATCACTAACTGTCACGAACGGTGTCATCTAGGAAACATGGTCTCTTATTGAAGCTTCGGGCATTCTTTTCAGCAGAGTCAAAAGGCTAGAACGTTTATTTCCCGTGATGCTATTCCTGTTTACATTAAACTGCTACAGCGCCGTCGACAAGAGTAGATCCAACTTCCAATGGCTGACTGGGACCGGGCTCTGGTGGGACAGTCTTCTAAACTGGGAGTTCAGCGTTGCCGGGCGCTGATGAAGTTCGCTTATTGGTGGGGGTTTGACATCCTTTATCTATAGATGAAAAAGCAACTCGAAATAGAGAGAGAGAGAGGGGAATAGAAGGATGGATGGATGGGTTGATGAATGGATGGATTTACTGTGAACTAGGCTAGACTAGATTAGATCAGAATTTTAGGGAGATAGATATAGATCGATAGACAGATCGATAGATAGACAGATAGATCGATAGATCGATGGATCGAAAGAAAGAAAGAAAGAAAGAAAGAAAGAAAGAAAGAAAGAAGGAAGGAAGGAAGGAAAGAAAGAAAGCAAGAAAGAAAGAAAGCAAGAAAGAAAGGAAGAAATAAGGAAGAAAGAACGAAAGAACGTATTTGATTTGATTGGATCAGATAGGATTAGCTTGGATTAAGTTGGCGAAACAGGAATAAAGTAGATAGACGCATCAATGATAATCAATGTACATCCAAGTGCACACACACACACACATAAACACAGGTCACGGCTTTTCCTCTACACGATTCTGTCACCATACAGCCCTCAGTCAAAGGCCGTACTAGATATACCAGGAAATCGTGGTGTGACTCTGATTCCCATACCCTCGAGAACTCAGTTGTATTTGAAACAGATGTGTTGAACATTGGGCCATGATGTTTTCACTTTGATTCTTTTTTTCTGAAAGATGATTGCTTTGCCAATGTCATGAATGTCATGGATGTCCTCCAAACTTGTGAATTGCAAATCTTGTGGAGGATCCCTTTGCAGACCCCGGTGATGATGCCACTCTGCAAGAGACGAAACCGAAGGCACCTGAAACCGCGCCAAGTGGCAGAAGTTTTGGCCTGAGATGAAGATTGACAGATGTTGACCTAACGAAACATACGCAGAAAGCCATTGATTTTGTTTTCTACCATCAAATACAGAGGTTCTTTGTGAGTTTGAAACTTGAAATCAATCCTGGTAGGACCCCAATGAGGAAGTAGTTGTTGCCGAGGAAAGTCCGTGGACGACATTTTTGCGGCGTTCCGTTCGGAGGAAGCAGTAGCGAAAGCAGCACAAACACCTCCAGAACTTTCTGCAGTGGTTGCCTGGCCGCATCTTGAAGCGACGGAACATTTTCCAGAAGACCCAACGTTCCTGAATTTTCTTTGTTCTTCTTTCTGGAGAGTTTGGTGCAACAAGGATCCCGCTTCAATTGAAGAGCAGTTGGACAAACTTTTCAGCAACTTGGCCATCTGTGACTTGCTTTTGCCGTGCTTTCAACCGTATCAAGCTTTTGCAGACTATTAGAGGCATCAGCGATGATGACGTGGAATCGCTTCGAAAGGAGTTTGCAAGTGACTTGGGTGGCAAAGGTGACGCGTACCAAAGCGTCTTTGCAAACCAGATTGATTGCACCACACCATGCTGAGATGCCTAGAGAAAGTCTACTTAACTTGTGATGACATGAAGGTCATGAAGGAACAATGCGTAATTTTCACGGGAAAACGGATCGGAAAACGTCAATTCTTCAGGTCTTGCAACGCTGGCAATGGGCAGCCACTTCCTGCCCATGTGGCGGCGTTCCTTGCCGCTGCTTGAACAGGATCGGCACTCCTGGGCACTCTGATAATATCAACATCTTGCGGTCCCAAATTCTATGGGTTTAGAAGTATTCTATTTTGACCCTGCCCTTTGCCTCAGAAGTACTGTTTCCTGTGCTGCACGGCTTTATGACGTCTTTGCCTTCAATTGGATGGCTTGGCCCTGTCAGGCTCCGTGCAAGAATTTACTTGGGCCAGGGCCCCAATTTCATGGCTGTGCCTCAGACTTCAGATTCTGCTTTCAGCTGAGGCTCATGATAGATGATTGTCTTGGCTTTTTGGCTGACCCCAGACACTTAGATTGCAAAGAGTCTGGAAAGCTTTAGATGATTTTAGATGCCATTTCTCTTTTCGTGGCTTAGTGATGCCTCTCTGAGTATTTGTGAATGTTTGAGGCAGCAACGGCAAAAATGCTACTTATGTCGATGTGCCAGCGGCTGAACGAAGCAGCGAGGCGAAACCATTGAAGTGGAGGTTGCATCGAAAGTCAATGTAGAGATCAGCTTGTTGTGGTTATGAATTCTGATGTGAATGTGAAACTTGAAGATTCTGAACTTGCCGTTTTCTTTCGTTTGGTATTTGCCGAGTTCATACCTCTCATCGATGTCAGAATGTGTGTGAGAGATGTTGGTGAGCATGTTTGGTCGGGCATGGCTCACCCGTGTAGATGTAACAGTAAAGGCCAGCTCAGGAGCCTGGAGAAAGCAACAGCAACAAGACCTGAAGGCGAAACAGATTGGAACAAATCCTTGGCAATTTCAAAAGCCAGGTGGATATTTGATTGCTCTTGCAACTGTCCACCTTGAAGTTGAATTTCGACATGTCTTGATTGACTCAAGAATCATTTGATTCACAGCCCTCTGAGCCAAAGCCATGGTTTGCACATATCTTGCGGCGTGTTTCTTTTGCTTGCTTCCAGCAGCCGAATCAATCGTAAATATTGCTGATCCACTGTACACCAGTCCGGCAGATCACATCCAGCGAACCAAGCTCTTTGGGAATATCAATGCTTTCGCCTATTACTTTGCAGAACTCCTGGTTGGAACACCTCCTCAACGAGTCTCAGTTATTATTGATACAGGAAGTGGTCTTTGCGCCTTCCCCTGTGTGGGTTGCTCGCATTGCGGCAAGCACTTAGATATACCTTTTGATCGAAATGCATCAAACAGCAGCCAGGTGCTACCCTGTGGCATTGGCTGTGATCGGTGCATTGACAACCAATGTGGCTATTTTGAAGAGTACACGGAAGGCAGCCGGATTGCTGGAACTTGGTTCAAGGACTTGGTCCAGCTGAATGGTTCAGACAAAGACAACCAGCCAGTCCGTGTCTCTCTTGGGTGCCACACTGATGAAAGACACCTCTTCTACACACAGAAGGTTAATGGAATTCTGGGCTTGGCACCTCACAAGATAACAGGAGCGTCAAATCTTCTGGAGGAACTCTACCAAGACAAAAAACATGTGAATCATGCGGTGTTTTCGCTTTGCCTGGCTGAATGGGGCGGCTTGTGGACTGTGGGTGGCTATGACAGCAGCTTTTTCCTGCCTGGTTTCAAATTGCTGTGGATGCCATTGCATCACATTGGGTATTTTGGGATACATTTGACAGAAATCCGATGTGGAGTTCAAGTCGTTGGTGCAGAGTCAGATTTTGGCACCACGATTTTGGACACGGGCACCACCTTTTCATATTTTCCACATCAGACCTACTATACGTTGATAACTGCTTTGAAGACCCAATGTGTTGGGACCAACTGCGGTGCAAGTCCCGTGCCTCACACTTACCAGACGTGCTGGAAGCTCTTGACTGGAACAAAGCCCCGCCAGTTCCCAAACATAACTGTTGCAGTGGGCGATGCTCAGACTACTTTCATTTGGCAACCAGAGGCGTACATGTTCAGAAGACACAACGATGAAAATGAATGGTGCTTTGCCTTCGCCGACAACAAACTGAGTCACACAACAGTGCTTGGTACCTCCTTCTTTCTGCACAAGACCGTTGTTTTCGACACCTCCAAATCCCAGCTGGGGATTGTGGAGTCGGCGTGCCCCGAATACCACTACAGAACTCCAAAAGCTGAGACAGGGCAGTTGTTGATAGCGCAGGTGTCCTCCCCACGATCATCTCCAGCATCTCAATTTGACCTGCCAAGTGAGGGAAACATTCACTTTCTTGCCATTTGTTTGGGAGTAGTTGGGCTTCTCCTTTTGTTGGTGGCTTGTGGGATGTGCCTGTGGGCGTACCTTGTAGAGGAAGAGGACGATGAAAGCGAAGTCCAACTTGCAGTTCACAAAGTTTCTGATGTGGAGTGATGGTCCGAGATGGTCCGAGCCAATGAGCTCAGAAAAAAAATAGCCGCATGGGATGACACGGCATGGAGTTGCACTGTGTGGTTGACACTTGAGAGATGTCTAGGGCACTCTTATGATCTCATGATCTCTTACGTTTAGTTGGGTCAGCTGTGACTGTGCAGGTGGTTTTCTTGCTGGCATGGGGAGGTGGCAATCTTTCGGACCGCACTTGCGCATTTAGCACTGGGAACCTGAGTGCACGTTAACTTCAATCACCTTCAGGAAAGCTAGAGAGGTATGACTCTAAAGGTGATATGTTGTTGAAGCATGATGGCGCAGGACATGCAAGATCTGGCGGAGTGGTACAGCAGCTCGTCATGCAGATTGATGCAGCGATTCCGTGAAGTCATTGACTTCAGTGGGCCTTTGTTGATGGCAAGATTCTCAGGACAAATTTTCCCCGGCTGCACCATATTTATTTCAACCAGCAACCAAAAGCAAAGCTCCTTGACAGCATTTCCAAGCAACTGACTTGACCATTCGGAAAATGCATCCAACAGATGCCAAGTTGGTAAGGTTTTGGTCTCCGGTGTCAATGCCCCTTGCTTGCAAGATGATGCCCAACAGCTCCTTCCGCCCACGCCCCGTGTGCAGCATGGTCAGGTGCGCAGGGGATTCGTGCTGCTGCAGATGCATGGTCACTCTCTTCGGCCCAGCCAAAATTGCTGGTGGGCTCCAGCTGCTTATGGCGGAAATGGGCTTGTTACAATCCCAAAAATCACTGCAGCTAGGGCTGTTTTGGCGGCCTGTTTAAAAGCAGGACCCATTTGGGAGTGTTTCGTCAGGTGCACCTCTTCAGCAATGCCGGGATGCATGCTTGGACAGAGCTCCTGCATCTTGGATTGGTTGGATACATCCAGTCTCGCAGTTGCGGATTGATGGCACCATGAACATCTCTGCGGGAACTTTCCGCGTGAACGGTGTGAGCTGGTAATATTCTTGTTGACTGTTAAAATCTCGTCACATACACTGTAGCCGACATTCCAAACCGAGAGAAACTTCTTTGACTGTTTTTTGGACAAATCGATTCTGGATTCTTCAAAGATATATTCTAAGAAATTCTGAGTATTTGAACCTGAAACATCCTGAAACCTCGGTTTTTTAGTCCGAATACCTTTCACAGTCCGTAGCCTCCTTTGATTCAAACCTCCCATTCCGTGCGCGCCGAGGCAAAGCTGGAATGCCTTGAGTGGCCATGACCTGGAGGACGACTGACTGTGATCATGGAACGCAGAGAGTGGCCAATCCTACAATCACCCAGAAAAAGGTATTTTATTCACATATCTATGTATATATATATATATATCTGTGTGTGTATTTCTATGTGCAAGTAAAAACGAAATAAATGAATAAATTCACACACACACATGTATAATATATATACATATCGCATACCTATATTCCTCATGCAACGTTCTGCTGGACCATCGGTTCTTGCCCAGTAGAACGTCTACAAACTGTGCAGTGAGCCATTAGGAGCAGGGAGTTTGGCTTCCGATGCCTTTGCCTGCAATGAGCGATGTCCTGCGTGGCAGCTTGATCGCACTGGCAGCACAGTTGGTAAAATCATTGAATCTACTAGAGAGAGAGAGAGAGAGAGATCTGTAGCCAGCCTACCAAATTTCCGGACATTTGAGGTGCAAATTATTGTCACTCTTTGGGAAGGTGTTGTAAATGCCCTCTTTGTCACCAAAGTTATATAGCCCTAGAAAGGGGGATCCTTCCACTTCGACCAGACTTCATAACCTGCTATCATCATGTATCATCCAACAGCCCCAAGGTGTGATTCTAGATTCAGCTCCTGACGGTGCCGTCACCCCCGAAGCCTGCATCCAAAGCTTGGTGCAATCGGTGGCAGCTGTGGTGTCACTCGTGCCTTGGCGGCATTGGGATGTCCTAAATCCAGCTGCAGGGGATGGATGGTTTGCTGACAGGCAGTTTCGACTGGCCATGATGGCTCCCCGGAGAAGAGGAAAGAAGCTGAGACCGCAAGCAAACGCGCCGTTTCTGCCATCATTGGGGCAGCTGCCTCAGTTGTTGAAGACTTCCTCCAACAGGTGCTGCATAGTCGAGAAATGAACCTTTGCCAAGGGCAATTCGATTGTGAAAGCGTACTTGCGGAACAAGCCTGAGAAGATGCTTACCAAACTGGCGAGCTCAGACACCGTGGTCGTCCACGCTTTGGAACCACCGGTTCCGCTGCAATTCATCTATTCCAAGGACTGGCAGTCGAGTCGAAACTTACTGTACTAGAGCGTGTTGGCAGGTTTCTCACGCGTTTCACAGGCCCTTGTGCCGTGTTGAAGCGCCCAAATCCTGAGGACGACAACATCATCCTAGCTCAGGGAGTGGAACGATACTTACAGGACAGGTTGCACATCGTTTCTCCGACTTCGTTTCAGCTTTTATCAGCCAGCCGCTGGTAATATGGGGCCCATATGTGCAGTGCACATATGACAATCGGATCATGATCATATGGGGATGGGTCAAAACCTATCACTAACATATTTGGGGATTTGGGGGAATACATATGAGCTACCACCAAAAAGGTCTAAACAAGAGATATGTATTGGAATGGAATATGGGTTAAAACCTGCAAAAACGAAGGCGACCCTATCTAACGAAGGCANAAAGGTCTAAACAAGAGATATGTATTGGAATGGAATATGGGTTAAAACCTGCAAAAACGAAGGCGACCCTATCTAACGAAGGCAAACCTTACACCAAAGCTTGTTGATAGATTTCATTTGAGCAGCGAACGTCAAGAATGGTGCATCATGGAGTTCCTGTTTGGTCTTTCCCTGTCTTCGTTGCCTTCCTTCCTTTGGTTTCCTTTCTTGCTTTTATGCCTTTCCTTTCCGCCTTCGTTTCTGCCTGTCAATCTCGGATTTTCTTTTCCTCTCTTNGGTTTCCTTTCTTGCTTTTATGCCTTTCCTTTCCGCCTTCGTTTCTGCCTGTCAATCTCGGATTTTCTTTTCCTCTCTTCTTCCCAGATAGCGAAGCTAGTGGGGTTCTTACTTCAAGTATGGGATGAGTTGCATATTTGTGTTTTGGGGCTAGCTTGCTGGTGCCGCCGCAAGGTGCTGCTTGGGGGTGCTGCTGTCANGTATGGGATGAGTTGCATATTTGTGTTTTGGGGCTAGCTTGCTGGTGCCGCCGCAAGGTGCTGCTTGGGGGTGCTGCTGTCAGAGTGCTGTGTGCGCTTGGAGCTGGCTTGCTGGTGCCGCTGCAGAGTGCCGCTGCAGGATGCCCCTGCAGGGTGCTGCTGCAGGGTGCGGCTGCAGAGTGCAGCTGCAGGGTGTTGCTGTCAGAGTGCGGTGTGCGCTTTGGAGCTGGCTTGCTGGTGCCGCTGCAGAGTGCCGCTGCAGGATGCCCCTGCAGGGTGCCGCTGCAGGGTGCGGCTGCAGAGTGCAGCTGCAGGGTGTTGCTGTCAGAGTGCGGTGTGCGCTTTGGAGCTGGCTTGCTGGTGCCGCTGCAGGATGCCCCTGCAGGGTGCTGCTGCAGGGTGCGGCTGCAGAGTGGAGCTGCAGGGTGTTGCTGTCAGAGTGCGGTGTGCGCTTTGGAGCTGGCATGGTGCCGCTGCAGAGTGCCGCTGCAGGATGCCCCTGCAGGGTGCCGCTGCAGGGTGCGGCTGCAGAGTGCAGCTGCAGGGTGTTGCTGTCAGAGCGCGGTGTGCGCTGTGGAGCTTGTGTGCTGGTGCCNCTGGTGCCGTTCCAGGCGTCGCTGCTGTGGAACTTGGGTGTTGGTGCTGCTGCAGGGGGTCGCTGCGAGATGTTTATGGCAGTGTGGGCGTTGGGGCCTCATGAAGATTACATTGACCGTGTATCTAAAAAGAAGAGTGTCTGGCTGCTCCCGAAAGATATCTTTTGCCATCTGGGGTCCATGCTGGCGTACCTTTTTTCCCTGCTGCTTTTACCTTTTTGTAAAGCTTATTCTTTTCCTTCTGTCATTTTCTTTCCGTCTGCAAGTTGTATTCTTCTTCATCCCTTTTGTATTTTCACCCGGCGGTTTCGTTTTCCCGTCTAGTCTTGCGTTCTGGAACGAAGCCAAAACGAAGGCAAAAACGAAGGCAAAATTCACGACAAGCAGCTTGGCATGGACCTGGCNGCCCTCAAATTGGCAAAGCACAGCACCACCACCGTCACCACGACGATGACTACTGCTAGCTCCACTACTACCAGTGCTTTCGCCATTGCTTTTGCCATTGCTTGTGCCATTGCTTTTGCCACTGCCACTGCCACTGCCGGTGCTGCTCTGGTTCTGCTAGATGTGCTGCTGGTATTTGCTCGTTGTGCTGCTGCTGCTGCTGCTGCTGGATTTGCTGCTGCTGGATCTGCTGCTGCTGGATCTGCTGCTGCTGGATCTGCTGCTGCTGGATCTGCTGCTGCTGGGTCTGCTGCTGCTGGATCTGCTGCTGCTGGATCTGCTGCTGCTGGATCTGCTGCTGCTGGATCTGCTGCTGCTGGATCTGCTGATGCTGGATCTGCTGCTGCTGGATCTGCTGCTGCTGGATCTGCTGCTGCATGGATCTGCTGCTGCATGGATCTGCTGCTGC
>BGPT01000307.1:45353-134661 GCA_003297045.1 Symbiodinium sp. clade C Y103 | reverse complement strand
CTGCTGCTGGATCTGCTGATGCTGGATCTGCTGCTGCTGGATCTGCTGCTGCTGGATCTGCTGCTGCATGGATCTGCTGCTGCATGGATCTGCTGCTGCTGGATCTGCTGCTGCTGGATCTGCTGCTGGTGGTGATGATGATGATGATGATGACGATGATGATGATGATGATGATGATGATGATGCTGATGCTGATGCTATCTGATGCTGCTGTTAGCTGGTAGCTGGAAACTGGTAAGTGGTCACTGCTGCAGTCCCTGCTGTCCCTGCTCCTGCTCCTGCTGCTTGCACTGCCACTGTTGCTTCTTCTAGCACCTTCATTGCTTTTACGAGTTACCACACTAATCCTGGCATTGTTTGTGCCACTACTGCCATAGCTGCTGCTGCTATTGTTATTGCTATTGCTAATTCGAAATAATGCTGACCTTGCGATACCGCAAGTATATTTGTGAAGGTTTGCTCCAAACCCTTGTAAAACGAAGGCGACCCTTTGTAACGAAGGAAAAAGAGATATTCCATTTTGGGGAATAGGAGTTTTGGAGATCGCTCAAGTGGACTTATCCATAATATATATATATATATATATACACACTTGTTTAAAATATTGTTACTAACCTGTTCCTGAGTGATCCTTTCAGGTGCCCTCTAGTCATAAAGCATAGCCATGGAAAACTCCATGTTTGCAAAAGGAAAGTCGTGCATCAACAACTACAACGTAACAAATGACCAACATTGATTATGTTTTCCCATCATTTGCTTTGACAACTGAACGGTAGCAGGATGCGAGGAAGTGCAGGGCAGCAAACACAAATCGTACAAGTCCACAGTTCACACGGTAGCTGCGCCATTTCCCGGCTTGCCAACCGCTTGCTAAGCCTTCTAAGCAGGAAGAACTTATTTGGTTTCTCAGGAAGTATGGCATGTGTTTCCGTTTGTTTCTACACTTTCCGAGTCCCCATTTTGCTTCTCCAGGTTTGGACCTTCCTGAGATGCTCAATGCTCATTCCAAGCTTTTTCTGGGCAGTTTATCCATGTGTTTATCACAGTTTTCCCGGGAAAACCCTGGTTTGGTGCATCAATTGGCGCTCTTTTGCCATGAAAAAAAACAAACCAATAGAGTCTCTAACAAGCTTCAAACTCTGGTTCTCCAGGGTATCACACACACTTCGTTTATAATTGACACAAAGTTTTAAAGTGATCTCTTTGCCCAATCTTGGACCTCACCAATCTTAGAACAAACACAACTATAACCAGTCTTAGAATCTTAGAACTATCTAATTCATAGTTATTTCCCCATGTTTCCCCCATTTTTCACTGGATTGGTTGAAGGGAAAATCTACCATGGTTTTCCCCATGGAATATAGGGGTTTCCTGTAAATTTTCCCTTTATATAGCCAATCCAATGAATTTTTCTCGACATTTCCAGGCAGCATGGCTCCCATCCCATGCCTTGCTGCGGCGCTTCTGGCGGCGCCGTTCCTCGGCGCCGGGCAACGGCTGGAGATCTTGAGCGCCACACGTGCGGAGCGACGTGTGATGGCGCCGGGGGCAACGGCGGATGGGTAGGATATGGTGACACAATGGGGAATTGACCATCACTAGGTGGAGATATGTAATGGGGGGATATATATATATATAGATACTCATAGATGTATAATTATCGGAGGGTCACTGCATCATGTAATGTTGATGTTAATCTTGATGTTAACTTGTTTGGTGAAGTGGCTACTGTTGTAATCTGTCGTACGGACATTGGATGTCAAGAGATGTTAGGTTTTAGCTATATTAAGTGTTAGGTCAAATAAGATATCAAACACGCGGGTCTAACCACCTGCACATTGGATTCAAACTCAGAAAGGTCTATTCCACAAGTTGTATTGACAACTATTGAAATGATCATGATAGTATCTTATCTTTGCTTGTCACCCCCCAAAGGACACAGATGTTCAATTTGGAAATCCTTTACCTGCGTGCCTTTTCAAAACTCCGCAGGTGGCCGATGAAGTCTTAGCCGCTCGGTGACACCTTGCAAAGATGGGCCACGCATGGCATCCTTCAATGTTTGTGTTGACCGGAAAGTGAGGACCCCAACAAAATGGAACCGGAAGAGGTTTATGTCTTTTTGTCGTTCTGCAGGATATTCTTTTCTGGGGTGGGGGTTGAATTTCAAGGGTGCAAAGCACCCAAAATCGCACTCAAGCTCATGGACAGGAATGAAGATTGAGACCCCCCGGATTTTTGATCCACCAGCATACGAAACAGGATGATGATGGATAGAGAGAGAGAGAGAGTGAAAAAGGATGATCTCACCTAAACATCAAGACTTCCTCCCAACATATCCCTTGTCCTAAACCACCTCAGAATACCTCAGATCTTACCCATTTCTTCCTATAATTTAATGGTCACTTGGAGTGTCGAAGATGGTCTACGTGGGACGACCCCAAGGAATACATCGAGATCGACCTCCACTTCAGCGCTCCCGTCTACGTCACCGCCTGCGGCTCCCCTTTGAGCGCCGTGCACGTCAGCGAGGCGCTGCGCTGCGCCTCATGCCCCAGGGGCTGCATGCTGTCGGCGGCCTTCAGCCGCTTCCCGCGGCTCGGCAGCAACGGTGGGTGGGGGTGATGTCCTGATTGAAATGGTACAATTTATAAATACATTTTCCATTAAAACCATTTAAAACCTGAGTTTATACCCTCTGGAAATCAAACATGGCAATGGAAAATCAACCATTTATAGGTGATTTTCCCATTTAACACCTCCATTTATAGTGGATTTCCACTTGCCATCTTTGATTGAGGGAAAATTCAACTTTGGCGCCTAGACTTTCCATTTTCCATCCACCAACCCCTGACGCACTGGAGTTAGCATCAACCGATCCCAGGTATGTCCCAGATCTGCTGCCGAAACTGCAATCGGAACCGGAGTGCATTTGTGGCGTGAGCTGTTCGTCCGCAAGTCCTGGCTATGTTTCTTGTGATGTTACATGGGAATGACATGTCTAGTTCGTAAATCAATTATAGTAACCTCAACAAAAGCAAATATGTTGGAGTTTAGTGGTGATTGATCACAGAACTTTTTAGAATCGTAATTTACGCACTTCGGCCTCTTTTAACTTGGCACTTACCTTCAACATACAACACGCATCCCCCAAACCCATCCCTTCCTACCCATCCCTTCGCTGACCGAGGTTATGAAGAAATGCAGCTGAGAACCCAGGCCTGGCCCGGGGACCAGGGCTTCAACGTGCTGACGGACCGGCGCCCGGCCTTCATCCATGGGGTGCCGCAGACGCCGGAGCGGGGGGGGCTGGGGGATGGATGGGGAGTTGGGGAGTTGGGGGGTTGGGGGATGGGGTTGGTAGCCTTTGAGAATGCACAAAATGATCAGTTTGGGAGTTTCATTGTGTTTGCGAGTGCCATCCAGAACTGTGAGAGTTGACCCAATACTTGGGCCACAAGAGGAGATATATGCCTCGGGCATCTGGAAATTCGACGCCTTGCTGGCAAACATCAAATGCCCCAACGAGGTGTGGGGTCTCGGGGTGTGCCGCAAAAGAATGGACTTTGCAACATGGGACCCTGGAAGTATCCACAACAATGAGCAAAACTGGTAGGGAAACCTGAAATATGCTGATATGTTTATACCGTATGGTTGCTGTACCAGTATGTTTAGAATGTCTACTTGGCTAGTTGTACTTGCAAGTATACTTGTGAATGGGGCTCCAGCAGGGACACAAAAACATGGACATCAATCATGCTTCTCACCAATCACAACTAAGATAGAACTGAACTGCTAAGCTCGCCAAGACTAAGCAACAACTTACCATGATTTACCAGCACTTGCGTAAACTCGTCAAAATTGTATGAAATGATTAAGTCACCCAATTTGATGAATGGCGTTGAACAAATGATCCTGATACCCAAGCGGTTGTTTTGATGGTTATGTAATGTTATGTGTATATATATATATGTGTGTGTGTATAACTTTATGCCAACTAGAAACCAGCCTTCTACCATCAAAACATCTTCTTGATTATTTACCATTGATTTGTAATGACCAGCAATGCCCAGCCCTTCAAAAGGCTGTCATGCCCAGCGAGGCCAACATGACGCCAGCACTGGCGCGGATACGACGCTTCGGTATCAATGGGCCACCCTTGGATGCTCGGAGTGCTAAGCTGGTGACAGGGAGGTGAATGCAAATTATGTATATATATATATACATATGATATATGTACATTTGTCTATACATGTAGGGATGTTTAATTTCATGTCATTGATTAGGTTTTATACCGTTTTATATATTGCATAGCATGTGGGATGTTTAATGGGATTTAAAGGGATTTCATGTAATTCATATTATATAAATTGAAGAAATGTGGGAAAGCCAAGGATAAACCATTTGGGATGGGTTTAGGACCCATTTATGGTGATGTTTGGGAATGTTTATTGTTGGCTTTACCACATTATTCCTATTTATCATTTTCGTATATACATGTTGTTTTGTAGATAGAGTAGATGCGATGAAATGAGATGAGATTAGATAGATATATAGATGATAGATGTATTTGCATGCAGCGAAGTAATAAAGCATTTGTACAACAGATGTTCTAACTGACATTGCAGCTAAAATATGGCTTCCTTTTCGCGAAAAGGACCATGCCTTCGTGATGGGAAGGTTGTTGGACTTGGAGGGTGCGACATGCCCTGTGAACATTTAGATGAAATGATTCTGATGGTCTTTTACCCTCCAAGAAACTAACATAGACATGGAACGTAGATGGCAGGCTGGCGTCGCCCTTCAGGTCCATGTCGGTCAGAAGGTGTTGCTAAATATTTGTCTTGATTTCATGCGGTCGTAAATCAGACAAGGACATCCTCCAATTCAGCTGGTTTCTCACTTTTTTTGTGTTGTTGATCTATTATTATTTCATATTATTTCTCATGTCCCACATTTTTGGCTTCAAGGAATGATTTCTGGATCCCATGGCAGCTGGTCATTTGAATTGGGGAGGGGTTGAGCTGAAGAACCCCAGCAGCAGCTGGCTATCACTGAGAAACCTTGGTTCAATGGATAAAACAGTGTTTATAGTTTTGAGGCCACCAAAGGAAAATACAAAACACATACTATGTATACATTATGTAATGTACATTGTTGTGTGTGTGATTATTTCGTGAATCTGTTTTGTACAAAAAATATTTATCTACCCACCTAAAACTTCACCACTTTGCATCTCTGAAAAGATCGGGGCCCTAGGACAACTCCTTGCTGTGGTTCCGTCGCGTGGAAACGGCTTTCGGGGTAGAAGACATCGATCGCTTGTTGGCCAACGCCTCCAAGAGCTACAACAGCAGGTGGGGGCTGACGGATGGCGGAGCAGTGAAACCTCGGTGGATGCTATTTCGTAGGGGAAAATATGAGGAAAACATAGTATCAGGGATTGATCATGATGATTGTTTTGGGATGCCATTGATAAATCATGAAATGAGCATTTAAAGATCTCCAAAACCCATAGACATTCACCATTTCTGAGAGATGTTTCTCCATTTCCTCAATGCTAGTCGGACATTTGGGGTTTACATGTTTCACATTTCTTCATAAACACCTCCAAATTTGATGGTTTTACCACATTTTTTCCATAGTTTTCCCTTTCAAAAACTGCCAGATGTCCCCCCTGATACGCCACCGCCGCCAGGCGTGCCATTTTTCTGCTCCCTGTGAAGCGCACGAAGAACGGCCGCACGCGGCAGCTGGGGCTCAGCTTGGAGGCGACGAGTTTTTTCGTGGAGTTTGGGGGGATATCAATGGGTTAATGGGACATTTTGCAGGAAATTTATGGGATTTTCCCATGAAATATGACCGGGTTTCCGGTTAGAATTGTCCCTTAAACCAATCCAGTGAGGATAGGGATGGATTTTTTTTCCAAGGAATAGCGAATGGATAACCAACAAACATGGATAACATTGGGGATTTACATGATGTGAGCATAAAACAGAGTGTGATTGAACTTGGCTGCTTAGCCATCAAATAGCTGAAACCTTCTGATAAAATTAACGGACATATGTATTTACTTGCATACATAGTTACCCAGATCTCGTATAGACAGATTCGTTAGATAATGTTAGTTTTATCAGATCGATGGATAGACTCAGACTCTACACACCATAGCTGCATGGTTTGGGCTTGTGGTATCCTTTGAATTCTCCCGTTAGGAGCTGGCGCCATGTCGTTTGGACTTGCCACTGCTCACAGGGCCTCATGGGGAGCCGGCAGCACCTGGGCTGGGTTTGAGATGGGATCACCACTGAAATGTTGTGAGCACATCCATATCTATGACCATTTCAACCAGCAAAACCATGGTCCAGAAGCATGTTTTGGGGGTTACATGGCTCAGTTTTTAAGGGTGTACCTGGTCACCTGACTGCAGTACCCCCCAAGAGGCTGGGGCCAATCAGGGTTTGGAGGGCGGCCAAGGCCGAAGGTCCATGTGGAGGGCGCGGTCAAGAAAAATCAACAGCCCAGTATACTGAATGAAAGTTCGAGATAGACATCATGGTGGAAAATAGTGGACACAAACTCGTGGGGGAAACCGAATAAGAAACATCAATTGCCCAATTATTTGGAGAGTGTATATAATATACCACCCACCAAAATGGTGATTTTGGGGATGGTCTATGGCATTGGGTGAATCCCACATTACGATGAAAATGGCCATGGTATTTCTGCAGGCAGTGCCCTACAGCCGATGGCGTCTCCCGAGGACAGTGTTGAACGGATCGGAGCTTTGGAGGAGAAGCGATTTCTCTGCAAGAGCCATGAGATTGAGGTGTGGAAGGGGTTCAGAATGGCAAATGCCCCAAGGTCTTGCGAGTTTTCTGGGAAAAACGATGAGGAACTTGCATGAAATTGCAATGTTGCAATCTGATGGGGAAATTCATGAGGAAATTTCCATGTATTTCAATTGTGTCATTCATTTACATAGGGATGAAGCATCACATTGATGAAATCCAAAGGTGCCTCCAAATGGTTCGCCCTGCCAACTTACGAGGATATGAGCCATCATGCACCCCCTGGTGTTTGATGCGTATCAACCCCGTTTTGTTGAGGCCAAGCACCCCAAAGGTGACCAAATCTGATGATGTTTGGATTGAGTCATAATGGCATCGTCACTGTCATTGATATGATGGGTTTAAACAAAAGGGGAACATCAACAATTGATGGTTTGTTTGGCCTCACTGATCTATTACATCATTTTTCCCATGACCGCATCAAAGTGGGGTTTGAAGCAACTTCTGTTGAGAGCCAACAATTCTGACAAGAGCAGTGCATGTTTCTAAGATTTTCCAAGATGATTCTGATGCATTTATATGCATTTATTATATTATGTATAGATCGATTTGAGTGAAACTCTGGCATTTCTTTCGTTGTTGAACATCATCATCAAATGCAAGCAAGCACAAATGTGTTTACGTTACATATCTGCACCTAGGCCCTCCAAGCAAAAAGAAAGATCAAGATCAGGCAATAGACCCATACTTTGGGGAAGTCTATCCATGGTTATAGATGTTATGGGCATTTTGAGAGTCTAAGCATATCCAATCAGACATCCAAATGATGTTACGTTTGCAAGTGACTGCAAGTGGCTCAACCATCTCCCCCATCAGGTTTCACCAAAAAAGGCCTCGCCAGGGCGCTCATCGGCAGATGAAGGCCGTCATGGATCGCGTGTTGACGGCGGGGCGTCAGGAGGGGCATTGTCACTTGGCGCAGCAGCAGCCCATGGGTTTTGTGGGGAAAATCTTCAGGATGTTTAGGGGGTTACTTCATGTCCCCCCAAAACAAACAGCTTGACCCTGAGAATCAGCCTTTTCTGGAGAAAAGACAAGAAACGATGAGAAATGATGAGAAATGACGAGAACAGCAGTCTTCAACCTCTGTTTGGCAGGCTCCATGATGTCCATGTTAGTTTGAGGATGGTAAGTTAAACATGAATATACAAATCACTTTGAACATGAGGTTGACATTCACACCAGGAATGAGAACTGGCCAATGTATAAGCGGTCGTCCAAGGACTGGCTTCTGGTTTCGTGTTTATTTCAATCCCGAGCTGGGGTGCAGCTCATGATCACGATTATCATGATTGTAATGATGATGATGATGATGATGATGATGATGATGATGATGATGATGATGATGATGATGATGACGATGACGATGATGATGATGATGATGAGGATGATGATGATGAGGATGATCACCATCATGATCATGATCACGATTGCCATCATTATTATCATTAATAAATTGTAAATAGTGTTATTATATGTTCTTAGCATTTTTAGTGTTACTATTATTATTATTATTGTTATTAATGGTGTTATTAATGTTGTTATTAATGTTATTATTATTGTTTTTTTTAACCATTTTTAACTATTTTTACTATTTTTGTTACTATGTTTATTTTATTGTTATAATTGCTATTATTATTGGTATTATTATTGGTATTATTATTGGTATTATTATTGGTATTATCATCATTATTATCATTATTATTATTACTATTATTCCTATTATTATTGTTATTGTTATTGTTGTCGTCGTCGTCGTCATCATCATCATCATCATAATCATCATTTATATATTATCGATATTGTGACGATGATAGGAAAACAACTCCTATGAACTTTTCAAAGCCATAAGTATCATAAACCCGTGTTATTGTTATAGTCACTCTACGCTGCAGGCACCTCGGATTGGCGCACGACCTTCCCGGCGCGTGGTTCTGGCGGCCCCGGCGGCACGTCTGGGAAGGACCCGGATGGATTTACTGATGAACATGGGTGGTGTGGAAATTGGGTATAGCATTGCATAGCTCTGAGATTGAGTTGGTGGTCTGATATGGTTTAATTGTGTTTGGGAATTCGATAGTCGACATGATGAGTAGTAGGTGGTTCGGCGGTTTCAAAGAGTGCTTAGGGGAAGCTTGGTTCTTGAAAGTAGGATGATGATTTCACTTGAAGTTGACATTGCATTGCTGGAATGGCTTGAGACCACCAAAATGAGAAGAACTTGACATATTTCTTTGGGGTGTTCCACCTTTCTCATTGGGATGATTACCCTGAAACCTCCCGTGCCATCTTCCAACTCCCATGTTGGCATTGGTTTTTCTGGTAATCATCTACAGGTCAGATCTTCCATATCCATGTTAGTTCACTGCAGGGTAGCCTCCGGTAATTCAACATAGCGAATGGTCCTACCGGGCTAGCCCTTGCAGGAGTATGTTTGGGGAGAAGATCCCCAGAACCAGAGCTACTCGCCTTATACGACGCAAGTCGTGGAGGAACGCTTTCGGAAGGTGGGCATCCTGTGCCTCGGCATTGGGGGGCGAACATGGCCAACATGGCATAGACTTTGCTACTTAAATGCTGAAAGTAGCCATCTATAAGAATCCCAAGCTATTTATTTTGGTTATTTTTGGTGTAGTAGATGTAATAGGTATGTTACCTCAATCCCAGTTGAAATGAATAGCATATGTTCCAGGTATAGGTATATTACTCAATTCTAGTGTAAGGTACCTGCCGGGCTTAGGTTTTAAAACAATCAACTATGATATTTCAGCAATTGAAGATAGTTCTGACCTGTCATTTTCATGCAATTTATTTGAGCCATCCTTCCATGATTCAACGACCTATGGCATAGATATTCTGGTAATGCCTACCTGCCCCAAACATGACCAAACAATGCCAAACAATGCCAAACATCTGTGGTGCAGTGCCGTACTCACCCTGTCTTCCTTTGGTTTGTTGGCCCCTAGGTACTATCGGCGAGATTTTCGCACGCCGACCTTGGCTGATGCTTGGAGGTTTTAGCCATTAGAATAGGGATTTGATGGGATATTATGGGATTGATTCGGTGAACCATGATGTTGGTTATATCCCATAATCGGAGTTTTGTTGCATATACCATGGAATATTATGGAACAATCATGGGGATATGATGTGATATATCTAACCAACAGTGTATGATGTGATATCTGGAAATTGGTGGATTGGGATAGTTCTGAAGTCCAAAGCATCTTGGGGAAATCAACATAGAACCACTCAGGACAACATGCCCTGCTCGGTGTACCGCTGGCAGCTACGACTGCGAGCCCACAACATGCGCGAGCGCGCTGTGTCCTACACAGCTTCAGATGCAGCTGGGCTTGGAGTTGTGTTTTTTCATGGGGAAAGTTAGGTTATGTTTGTCACCTAGCACCAAAAATCGATGGCCTCATACAGGGGTTTTGATCCATCCCCATCCCTTGATCCACCCATCCCCATCCCACCACCTTCATTTTCCCCCACCACCAGTTGCAGCCAGGAGGTGAATGGATGTTGGTCCATGATGGAGCACGCCTTCCAGTTCCAGACCATTACAGAGACCACGGAGTCGCAGAGTTGTACCAAGGATCCCGAGGACAATGCGCCCTGGCGGCCATGGTGGGGTCATGGGGGGAGGTGGCTAACGGCGGAATCATCAGAGCTATGTTGAGATGTCCGATTTTTTTGGAGGGGCGTGGCATCTTGCCTTCAGGGGACGAAGGGTTTTGGAGTCGCAACATAGTCCAAACACGCGGATTAACACTTGCCCAGTTGCCAGCACTTCTTTCAGTATGAGTCAGTGATCAATTGTTTTTTATCAGTCTGATTCTCTTTTTAGGTGTCTGAATCCCCTATGTCTTTGAGGCTTTCTTTTTCGACCCTTGCTGCAATCTACAAAAGCTACGGCAGCAGTGCTGCGCAACTTGGCGAGAAGAGTCCTTGGATATCCATCGATATCCTGCGTAGAGTAGCGGGTAGTTCTATACTTCTTCTCCCTGTCAGTGAGGATTTATACAGCTAAGGATGTGCATGGGTTTTGAAACATGCGGATGCAAGCAGCAACAATGTAGATATCATTATCTTTGAACAGGTTTGTGGGTTCAAACGCTGCACGTCTTCACTCCCGGTTGGGATGATTGTCCTGTGGTTAGCCATCCCGGTGGATCCAGGCATCCCACCAGCTGACTTTGTCGGGGTCACTTCACCAAAAAACTGCTGTTTGCCAAGGCCAAGAGTCTGAATGTCATCGAAAAGCCGGTCTTAGCTTCGCTGGACGGCGCAGTTTCGGGGCTGCAGATGGCTGCGGTTGTCGTGTTGTCATCACATCATGTACCTTCCAAAATGATCCAAAATGACCCAAGATGATTGAAGTGCATCGAAATGGGTAAGGTGGCTGAAACATCTGCATTTGTTTTGCCTCCACAGTTTTGGAACGGTGACGTGTACTTTGTCAAATCACTACGCAAGCTCCCCAGACTTGAACAGAAATTAAAATTCCATCGGAAAAATCACCAGATTTCCCAGAGAATTTTCCCATAGGTTTTTCCATGGAAAATCCCTTGGACCCACCACCCCCAGCGTGGCTGACCCAGTCCCTGGCGCAGTGCCGCTACGCGCGCGGTGCTGGCTTCGTGAAGGCCGCGCTCAGCGCGGGGCTGGCGTGGCAACGGCGCCTCAGGGAGCCCAGCGGAACGCAGATTGGATGGAAACAGCTGGCACTGCAGGAGATGTTGGGGGTACCAGCCACGGTAAACGTTTACATAACTATGGGAAATCACTATGCTATTATTGGGAAAATCCACTATTTCTATGGCCATGGCTTCAATAGCTATGTTAGTTCACCAGAGGGTACCAGCCATGGTACCAGTCACTGGAATTTAAATCGGAGACCACTGCTGAAGATTAATATGAGACATATGGGAATAACACTGGGTATATAGTGGGATACAAGCAGTTGGCATTGCAGGAGATGATGAGATGATGGGGTGGGGTTAACCAACCATTATGGAACCAGTCATTGGAATTTATAGGAGAATACGAATATTCTGAAGAATGTTCTGGCAGTAATACATGGTTAACTCACCAAGATCAACCAAGGTTAAATGGTATAGCATATGATTTCCGATATTATATGGAGGTTAAGCAAGCATGAGTGGCTGGCACCGCAGGAGATGGCGATTGGAAGAAATGGGATGGTCACCCTGCGGTAGTTAAACATGATGATTTTTTGTGGACAAACATAAAGATTGTATTGAGGGATTAGCTTTGGAATTTATATTCTATGGATATGAACGAGGGGGGATGACGGATTTCTCAAAGAATGTGGCCAGCTGCAAACACGCATGAAAAAAGGGGAATGGACATGGGGACCATAACGAGAAGATGATGGAATTGGAAGATTGTTGTTTTTTCCTTCGCAAACGCTGCTATTCTTGCAATCAATACTTGTTAGAGAGCGGATTTCAAACAGTTTCGACAAAAGATTGGGATGGGATGGGGATGACTGATGACTGATGATGTCCTTTTTGTGTTCATTCAGGTCAGCCAAAAGAGTTTATGGTCCCACTCCATCCTCATTTCTGTTACCCGGTAAACCGAAGTGGTGCCAGGATTTCCAGTTCCCATCCTCGTGTTTTTGGGACCCTGGTGCAGGAACAAGCCAACGCCGCCATGTGGCGTAGCATCGAGCAGTGTCATGTGGATGTCATGGGTCGATTTGATCGCGAGCTTGGACAGTCTCCTGGCAGATTCAGCCGGCCATCAAACTCATTTTTACTTTTGGGTTCTACCCACAAAAATTATGATTCAACCATCATCGACCATCAAGAAAATTGGCTTGTGAAGATATCTTTACGATCTTTTAGGATGGCACTCCTGATCTCCAGCATGGCCCACCCAAGGGCACCAGGATGCCAGAGCTGAGGTACGTGGGCCTTCCCTGCCTGGTGGATGCCGATTGCTTCACCAAGTGTCGCAAGCCTGCGCTGGCCAGTCTGCAGGAGTGGAGGGGTGTTCGCAGAAACCAACGGCTTAACAACCTCCAAAATGTGGTTGGGGGATGTTGGGGGTGGTCCAAGTGTTTTTTTTTCTCAGACTTAGATCAAATCTGGCAGATGGGAATAAAGTGTGGTCAGTCAGTGTGGTGCTCTTTTTTTAGCCTCAAAGATTGTTTTTCCATTTGGAAGCAGTTTTGAAAGAAGATATGCCCATTTCAGCCTATGCATGTTTGCACCTGGCGGCCAGGCGAAGGTCGCTCTGAAGGACTGGAGTATGGGGTTTTTAAAATTTAACTGCGGATCAAAGGCTTGGGATTGGGTTGATGATTGAGATATATTGAGATACCCTCTGGTAAACGTTTACATAACTATGGAAAATCACAATTTTTAATGGGAAAATCAACTGTTTCTATGGCCATGGTTTCAATAGCTATGTAACAAATTACCAGAGGCTATGTTTTGAAGATCTGTCAGAATTGTTTGATGATGAGTACCCATTGGTAATTTCACAGTTAGTCATGGAAAATCACCATTCAGATAAATCGGTAAATCATCGAACCAAATGGATCTAAGTGGGCCATGGTTTCCATGGCTATGTTACGCTACTTTACAGGAGGGTCGGTCTCAACACGTTTTTAAACATTTTGTGCTGAAGTTGCCACATGAGCCACTAGAGGGACATATTGATTGGCTAATCAGTGATTATTATAACAGGAATATACGGGTACAGTACATATCAGGGATACGTATCAACCAACCAGTGGTTTTTGGATGGGATGGAGATTGCTCACATGCAATTCATATTGAAGCCCGGACTTGGCTTAATGGGTGCGTGTTGCTCCAGGAAAATATTTGCAAAGCTGTGTTTGCACATATTTTAAATTGCTGTGTCCAAAGTGTGGAATCGGATTAAACTTTCAAACAACCATGACCAACAATGTTCAGGCACGTTTAAGCATGTTCTAGATTTACTGGAAGCAGGTATCCCAAATCCCACGCGGTTTGAACGCTGTGAGACAGCCCAGTCGCCTGGGGATATTCAAGATGGCCCCTCTGCAGGAGAACAGCCGACAGAAGACCCTGGTTCTGGGTCGTTGCACTGTGCCAAGTGACAGTGGCTTGGGAGAATTTTGTTGAATCCGTTGGGGTTTTGGCTTGGGTAGTGCTCATATGATTGTACCTTTTTTTTTGTGGCTGGTAAGGGAAATGATGATCCCCAACGACTACTGTCAGGGGGATGAAACCACTTGCCAGCTTTGTTGGGTTCTTATATACAAGTTTTTAAGTGCTTGTGAAGCAGATGATCAGCAGATGGTATTGGAACATATTGGAATATCTTCCCACCTGGTGGATACCATGGCACTGCAGAAGTGGTGCAAGCAAGGCAGAAAAAAAGGGTCAAAAAGTATCATTGATCATTTTGCATCATAGGGTATGTGAGTTAATATGCACATACAGTAGATAGTCATTCTATAATATTTTTAGATTTTATCATATTTTAATTTAATTAATGTACTTGAGTTGGAATGCATTGAACCCACCAATCAAGGACTCCCCCGGGACATTTCCCCCGCAGCGTGGGCCATGGCTTGTCAGGTCGTCATGTCTACCTGGTGCGGTGCCTGTCGCGACGCCTGGGCTCCATGGCTTCACCGAAAGGGGGGTAGAGCCATCAATTTTTGAGAAAACCCTTTATATTGAAATGGCAGACATTTCTTTTTGTTGACATTTATTTGGAGATAGATTGAGGGATATTGAAATATGCCTTGAAATTCTGATTGTCATTTGCAACCAACATCAGCACCGTTATCAGCAGAATGAATAGTAGTAAGAACAATCATCATCATCATTGTCATAATTGTCATTACTGCAGCCATCTTCTCGGAGAAATCCTTAGTTATGGCAGGGGATACTCACCATGAGATGTACCTGGATATGTGAATGTCCTGACGTGATTACCTAAGGATGGGTAGGACTTGGATAATTTTCCCCGGCCTTACTATGGCCTCATTTCTTTTCCTGAGTCGTGACAAAATTTAACGATTGTTTATCCACACATTTTGAAACATATGCCTGTAAAGAAACATTCTATAGCATTCAATATCTAGAATCTAGGTATCTATACTGCCTCCCATCCCCATGTCTGGTTCTAAATACCATCAAATCCCACCCCGTGTCTCCGAGGGAAGGAGTTGGTGGAGCTCTTGGCCACGGAGTTGGCTCTGGACCCCCGCAGCCGCGACGAGACCTCGGTGCTCACCGCCCTGACGGCTCCTTGATGGCCGGCTGAGTCATGGGGGATCCCTGCTGGATGGTTGATTTCATGGAAAATTTCATGGAAGATCCCAAGAAACCATGGAGGATCACTGGGGGTATCCCCATGACTTATAGGAAACCACCATATGGACATCATATGGAATAGTTATCTTAATATTTATCCAAGACATGGGGAAACTATGAAAGTGAATTTCATTTGGATAAAACATGGTTTTCAGTCGTGATTTTGCTGGGGACACAATATGAAAAAGTGGGAGTTGGCTCAGTTTCAGTTTCCACGGCCCTTTTGGCCACATTCCCAGAATTGCATGATGGGAAGATTGACTTCAGAAACCCCTGTGGGGGTGAAAACCCATGGTTTCCAGTTGTGGTTTTCCCTTCAACCAATCCATTGATACCCTCCAGTCATCAAATATAGCAATTGGACATCCCCGAACTTGATGGAGGTCTTAGTATGTCTTGAGTCTTCATGGGAAAAACATCTATAAATGGTGGATGTTCCATTTAGATCTCGATGAATCAACCAAAGGGTGTCCCAGTGGCGGAGATTTCAGGAGGTTTCAGGAGTCAATGATTGGATCAGATCTCTCATTGGATTGGTTAAAGGGAAAATTTTAACCAGAAACCCCTATATTTCATGGGAAAATCCATGGTTTCCTGTAGATTTTCCCTTCAACCAATCCAGTGAATCTCTGAAACCGAGGACAAAACCAGCTCCACCTTTGTTTGCGTTGGTCCACAAGCCACGCCTGGAGTCCAGGTGGGATGTCCCGTACATCGGTGGTTTGCTGATTTGTCCTGGGGAAATCCATTGTGTTTTTTTCTAAAATCAGAGAAGTCTATGGGAAGATCATGAAATCTATATATATATATATAATATTTGGATGATTTGGATGTTGTTCCTCCAAAAGTTCACTAGAAAAGGTGACCAACAACTGATGAAATTTGGGTACCAGTATCTTCCAATTCGCAGAGTTGCAATCCACTAAATACATTTTTAGAGTTGTTGTTTGTACTGAATCTCACTGGTTAGTTGCAGGGGCCACCGGCCACCTCGAAGTAGTCAACCAGCCAGTGGGTTGCATCCTTCTTTCGGCAGCCCCCACTTAAGAAGAACATCACCTGATCGGACCAGGTGACGCAAACACAGTGCTTGAGTGCCATGGGCTGCAACTGGCATCATGAAATCAGGACTGCGATGCGAACGAAGGGAACAGTGGAATTGAGAAATGACCTGGCAGAAAAATAGTAATTGTGGTACTTGGACCCTCACAGAAGCCATGAAAATGAGTAAGTTATTAAGCTTAGTCCCAAAATATTCGGTATACTTCGCCCTTTTCTGCAGGTACTTGGTGGGTCTAGGTAAGCCTATTGATAAAATGTGAACACTTCATGTGGGCTTCATTCACGTCCCTGGAAAAGGAGGTTTGAATTCCTAGTCGAAATGGCAAGCGTGGAACCTAAAGGAATGAGTCTTGAACTGGAAGTTGATTCTTTCAGACATAGGTGTTTTTGGATTCCATGTTTGATGTTGAGAGCGATCTTTTGCAATGAATGCAAGCTTTGCTACTTTGGCCTTTGCGTTTCCACTTGCGTGCCTATCAGTGCCTATCCACTTTCTCATCGCGCAAACTTCCCACCATGTTGTGACAGCTGAAACATGAACATGGTTGAAACTATGATTTTGCTTGTGGTTTCATGATGTTTCATATGCATGTGATGTGTGTTTACCCATTTCTCCTCGGGTGATGACTGATGAGTGACCCATCGGTAGAATGGATGGTAACCACCCAACAGCCGCGGAGACGATGCTGCAGTTGCTGCAGGACTCGTGAGGAATGCACCAAAGAGCAGTTCCAAAACGACATGTCACTCTGGATGAGATGGGTCCCTCCCTTGGGACCTTGGGGGTGCAGTTGGGCGTTTTTCAATGAGAATGACTCGGAATGACCATGGTAGGAAGTCATAACCTCCAGTATAGTTGCCATATCACCGCTATAACTCTGGTTATCTCACCAATCACTGAACTGCACCGCCAACTCACCATTTGGGGATGTCTTTTGGGGATAATTTTGGCATCATTTCGTATCATCAGACATTCGGGTATTACCCAACAATAAACCCCAACTAGGACTGGCTTCTTATTAGTTTATGTACCACATGATCGTGAACATGCGGATGGATGCTATACCAGTTGGCTCCTGCATGGTTTTCAAACGCCAACATCATTGCAAAATCTGCGTAGAATCATTGGCTAAACATGCTAAACCGACTTGTGAGTTGTTGTTTGTTTCTGGCTTCACTGAATCATCCATTTTGATGCAGGATGGAGGAATGCACGTAGTCGTAGTAGTAGTATCTCACTTGTTCTTTTTTTTAAGCTGGATACTAGATGGACCTCAAAAACTATATATATAGTATCGCATTGGCGTTTTCTTTTCTCTCCTTGAGGTGGAAAAACAAAGCAAACCATTGTGGCAAAACCATCACCTTCTGTTGGTACCGTCCCAGCTGCGAAAAATGTCTCGGCGGCCCCATGATGGACTGGGACGTTTGGGCATGCATTGAGGTTCTGTGGATGTCAGGAAGGCGTGTGCCCGCAACTTTGCGACAAAAATGTTGGGATGGGCATTTCCGGCATTTCCGCGCGGAGCGGAGGAATGGTAGGCTCCTCTTTATCTATAATTTTGCATAATAGGTATATAATGGTGTATATATATATATATATATTTATTAACCTATAGTAATAACTATATATAACATATACCTAGTGTGGTTATATATGTATCTTAATAGGCAATTCAGATGAAATTTGCCAATGGAACGAAGCAACAATGATTTTGAAAGCAGTATCGGTTGTAACAAAGTGTAATATGATGTTACAGTTTTGTTGACAAGAGGGTAGAGAGATTTCTTCAAAGAGAGACATATGTCGTCGCCTGGCAACCCTGCCATGAGAGCGCCAGAGAGGAGCTGGAGACCGGCCCTGAATGTGATGACAAACCAACAGTACAGCAGGCGGTAAAGAAGGTGACGGATGCGGAGCAACAACAACATGCTCAAAAAAGGGCAAGCCAATACCCTCTGGTAAACTAACATAACATAACATAACTATGGGAAATCACAACTTTTAATGGGAACATCCACTATAAATGGCCATTTTCAATAGCAAACTGTTAGTTTACCAGAGGGTAAAGTATACTCCAATTCCTCCACATACCGGGTCCTCACTTCTACTTGTGAGCTTTTGCAGCAAAAAATCAACTTCATAGAGTTGTTCTTTTCTGTCTTTTCGTTTAAGACATTGAAAGAACTGCTCAAAACAACACCGGAGGTAGATGGGGATTACATTGGGAAAAAATGGAACAATAGACAACAATAGTCACATTATTGGGCTTCAATAATCATCAACAGTCATTCGGAACCATGGTTTCCAATTCATCAAAAACACATCATCCAAAAATAACAAAACATCCCAAGCACAATGATTCAGATGGTTGTGTTTTTTTTTTTTGCTATTGTGTTTTCCAAGATAATTCAGTCATATAATCCCAGAGGTCAACAGCAAAATCCGTAAAGTCATGGCAAACACATGGTGAAATTACGGTGACATCATTTCATCTGTCATTTTTTGTGTACTTCTTGACCAGATCCTGACTCCTGACCTGGTATAAAATCATGTTTAAAAAAAAATGTAAATCCAGTAATATCCTATGATTATCCCATGGTTATCCCATGATTATCTCATGATACCACATACAACATCATACAACACCATTGAATACCATTAAAACTCCCACAAAAAATCCCATAAACGCACCATGAAATCATCGAATATCATGATTGTGTCCATGAAATCCCATGAAAAAATGGCATCCCATGAAATGGCCCATAAACATACCATGATTTCAATCCCATGGAAAATCACCATGAAACCTCCGTCAAGGCAGCAGAGCCGCCGCGCGGGGTGCATCACGGGGCAGATCTACACGGACTACTGCAGCGAGGCCCGAGAGATGCTGCGACCCCTAGAGCTAGACCCTTGGCACCGGAGAGATGGAAAACGTGGGGAACCATGTGGTGGGTATAACATGTAGTTTTTTTTGGGAAAAACCTTTGGAATTTCATACGTCAATATAATTATTACGTTAATTACAGTAAATATGTTGTATGTTTTTTTGGTGACTCTTGGAGATTGACACGAAATTGAATCCAGATTTTTCGTATGTTTCTCGTTGTTGGGACGTATTGTGAGCAGAAAGGTTGGAATTTGGAACCTTTAGCAGCCATATGGGAAAACACGTTTAACGGATGAGTGGAAACCGATGGGTTCTCATTTGGTTATCAGTTATCCCTTAGCCCTTAGCCCACTAGCAGTGGATAGTGAAGGTGATTGTTGGGGACAGAGAGACTGAGATAATATCGATCTATAATTATGTATACATATGTATAGTGTACATATGTTTTTCATAAAACGCACACACACACACACACGAACGCATGCATTTTCATTTATTTTCGAACATATTCATTATATGTTTATATATATCCTAGTTTTCCTAGTCACATCACCAGCGTTCGCTAAGACATGTTCGCCCCGAGGCCTGTTCGATCATCGCGACCACGGCCACGGAGTTCAAGCGCTGCCGAGATCTGGCAGATGCGTTGCTTGGGTCTAGTGGGACAGCTGGCTGGGTACCACGGTGATCCATGGTGAACATGGGGGATTTTAGCAGCAAACATGGTGATAAACATGATGAAAATCCGAGCAACTATGCTGATTTCAGTGTTTGACCATTCAAAATAGGTGTTTCATGGGATCTTGGTGGTGATTTTTATAATAGGTGTTCTTTTATGGTAAACAACACCACATGGAATTTGAGATGATGAACAAAGACTAGAGGAAAATCGCCAGGATTTTGTTCTTAACAAATCGACTCAGTGGATTGCATGAGATGCTTGGGGATACCCTTTGGAAATGGCATAGCTATGGAAAATCACCATTTTCATATTCAACACATCTACAACAATGGCAATTTTCCATACCTATGTCACTGGAAATCCCATGTGCCATTAAAATCCGATTACTGTAGGTTCCAGCCAGATTCTCATTTGTTGGTTGGATGATGCTCTCCACCAAAGGTGCTGAAGAATGTTTGGGATGGTGATGGACGATCGCATTTGGAGAAGGAACATCCTCCAAATATCTCTGCATTGTTTTAGGCAGGATATGCCAGCACTCCATGTTTCTTACCCTCCTTGGAATCAAAGATGGCTTGATGGTTTCAATCGCCCATTCTTAGATGATTTTCCCAGTCGATTCTCCATGAATAGAGGCTTTTCCAGCCAGCCACAGGGTTTGAAGATCTTGCAGGCTGAAATGGGTGATCGTCTCCCGTCATTGAGGCCTGTCTCAGAGTCACCATTGATATCCCCAAGAAATTCAACACGGATACAGTACTTGTAGATACTTGTAGTATCTTGTAGGATCTTGTAGGTAATGATTATATACCAAGAGCATCACATTCTCTATTCTTTTGGGGGTACGGCTCGCCAAGGCATAGTTTCATGTTGCTCAGCCGCAGACGGAAAGGGCACCGGAGAAAAATTGCCGAGTTGCTGGAAAAAGCTGACGTGGACGTGGACTTGGTTTGTGGTTTTGACCCTTTGGTTCTTTACCGTAGCCTTGGAAAATAGCCATGTTTTGAAAGGTACCCTCTGGTAAACTAAGATAGCCATAGAAAATGGTCAATTTTGGATGATGTTCCCATTAAAACCTCCATTTATAAGGGATGTTCCATGGCTATGTTAAATAACCAGAGGGTAAATTATGATAAATGATCTTTCTATGGCCATTGGCCATATAGCTATGTCAAAGAACCAGAGTGTAGATGTTGTTAGGGTATGAACGGTGCTATTTGCAACACTGTTGGTGACCAGATTTTTCGAGACGCTTTTATGAAACTATTCTATTTGTATCTGATTCTATGACATGAGGAAGGCCTTTTCTTAATGATGACATTTACTGAAGGACGCACTTCCGTAGAGGTCCTTTTGACAGGCTGAGTTTCATCCTCGTGAATTTGTTGAAACTGAAGGAATCATCATCACTCTCCTCATAATACTGCCCCCCGGTAATAAACCGTGGCAATGGGAAATCCACTATACGGGGAGGTTTCAAGCTGGGAAAATTATCAAACTAAATGGATCTAAATGGTGGATTTTCCATTGCCATGATTACCAGAGGGTAATACTCATGATCACCACTGCCATCATCGTCATGACAATCGCAAGGAAATCACGCTCAAAGCAATCAAGACTCTTGTAGTGATGACTCAGAACAGTACCCTCTGGTAATTTAACATAGCTATTGGAAATGGCCATTTATAGTTGATTTTCCCATTAGAAATGATGATTTTCCATAGCTATGTTAAATTACTAGGGGATGGTCCTGATTGTCTTCATCATTCCAGCAATGATGATGTTGATCTTGACCAGCCTTCGTGAAGCTATTTGCACCTTGCTGCGAATGAGGTATCGCTGGTGCATCACCCTTCCATGTAACCCGCGTGATGTCTACTTTCTGGCAGATGCTTGGCACATGTGTTGCTCATGGGTAACTGGCCAACCAGGCCCAAACCAGGGGTGAAGGATTTCAAGGAAATCAGCTTGGCTCAAATCGATGAACTCTCACAAGAGAGCCAGGTGGGAAAGGTTCTACAAGGTCCTGCCAGTTTGTTAGATGTGGTGTGAGAACCTGCAAAAATAGAGGACAGTGCAGAGGACATTGATTCTGGTTTTGTTTATACAGGAACTGGTCACGTTATATTGCGTTTGGTTTTTCTCCCATTTCCAAACACTCCCATTGTATGTGCATACCGTATACCCGTATCCCAAGGCTTTTCTTGGGTGGGGGGTCCGCTGGAATTCAGGGTAGGATCTTGGCAGTATCAAACCTTATTCCAAGTGAAATGAGACGCACCCCAAAGATCATAGGATAGTAGTGTTTTCTGTTTTCATCAGATGGTTGCAAATCGGTTCAAGAGCAGTGTTTCTCGAATATTTCATATGCACAGAATCAATGGAGGCTCTTTGGTCGGTGCATGTGAAGCGTTTCAGGATGTTTAGCCACTCCTCTCCAGGATGAAAGGTGCAACGACAACATGCGCCGCGAATTCCAAGCGTGTTACGATTCCTGTGCCACTGGGCAATAGACTGGATCATTTTTAAGAGGGGCCTCAAATGACCATCAGAAGAGGGGCCTCAAATGACCATAAGAAGTGGCGAGTAATGTTGGAGAAGCATCAAAAGCGACCTTAAACCATCTAAAATCAGGATTGAAATTCCCTCTCAGATACCCCCTGGCTTTTGGATTGTACAACTGTGTCACTTCCTATGTCATCCAGGATATACAATATCATCCAAAATACAACCCCCGTCTGGGCAGTCCTTTGGTTGCCTCCTGTCAGTCTTGACAGAGGTAATGCCCAGCGGGCCCAATCCAGACATCACTGTGCGGGAGGTTTGTTATCACGAGTGGCTTGGTACCGCACCAACAACCCGAGGAATGGTGGCAGGAATGGTGGCTGTTGAGCTGCGCTCTGGTCATCAAATGTGGCAAGCTGGGAAATCCCCGAACTAAATGGAGGTTTTAATGGAAAAATCATCTATAAATGTGGGATTTTCCATTGCCATATTTGATTACCAGAAATTAGCTCAGGCAGCGTTTTTGAGCCACTGAATGTACCTTCGAAGAACAACTTTGGTTTGACAATTGGGGCTTCCGAGCTTCAAATTCCAGGGACAGTATGGAGCCCAGCCACTAAGGCTCTTTGAGAATGAGACGGATCAGGACTGCTACCTGAAACCTGGAGATACCAGGGTCGCATGTCAGCAAGGGTGGCTTGAAATGGCCTGAGGTCGCCATTTTTATTTGGTTCGACCATTGGGTTGGAACTCCACAGGAAGCTGGCAAAATGGAGTCCAAACATGTGTGGTTCTCGAAATGGCTCCTGGGTCGTCCTGGGTCCAAAGGTTGAAAACAGCAGAACAGGATAATTCCAGTTCCAGCATGTCCCAGCCCTCTTTTTGGTGCTAATCACACGGATGTTCATATTATTCCCTCAAGACTGGCCAAGACCATTGGTTTCCCCTTCCAACATCAGCAATTTTGGGTGACAAGTTTGGGCCCCTTCCCATTTCAGAAAACCACGGTTTGGATCCACTTGGAGGATGTGCTATCATTCTGACAATAACGTTAACCCATGAACCATTCGCGGACTATATCCCAATGATGCACCAGACAACTAAATAGGAGAAGTATGGAGAAGTTGCTTTCCTGAACTTCGTTCACCATGTATCCCTACTATAATTCCATATAACTCTCATAATTTCCAACCGAATCCAACCCAGTAGAGGTCCATGAAAAACACCGTAGTCGCTCGATCTTTCTCCGTTTCGCTGTCGCCCTGCCGCTGCGGCCAGGTCCACTACAGTCCGCCGCTGGGAGCTGAGAACATCCAGGAGAACTGGGCGGGCGCTTTGACGCTGGAGCTGCCCATCACCCGCAGGCGGGAAACTGAGGGTGTTTTTGGTGAATCATTGGGGGTAATCAAATGTGGCAATGGAAAATCCTCTATAAATGGAAATGGGAAAATTATCTCTATAAATGGTGGATTTTCCATTGCCACGTTTGATTACCAAAGGGTAAGTGGTAAGAATCGATTCTTATCCATCATGCTTGATTTTGCGATGTGATGTTTGTTTCCAGTAGATAAACCTTCAGTCCTTCAGATATCAAGAAACTGGTGGATCTGATGGTGTTTTCTCGTGGGGTTACCACTTTGCACAGTGTTAAAAATGATTGAAATACACAGGGCCCTTGAAAGGAATAGAACACAACAACATACCTGACAACCCCATCAAAACAATTTGTCAGCACCTTTCTGAGTTATGTTCAACCCAATCATTCACTCAGATTCATTCCACTTAGGTGGGTATGATTTTACCAGGCAAATATGTGGACTTAATATGACTTAATGACGTAACGGGATTTAATAGCAAAATAAAGCTAAGTTGGTTGGTGACCCCAGTGTGGTGACCCCAGTGCCTTGCCGACCGTGAAAGGCCGAGATATTGCTCCATCAGATTCTGGACCCTTGGCTTTGCAACATGTTTTTGTCCCCGCCTGCTGGATCCTGCTGGAAGATTGATTGAGCACTTAGAGAACGCATGGCTATTCACCAGTTTCTATTCTCCTCTATGTTTGTCTATTTTTGTTGGTTTGCTTACATAGATAGTTTTTCATAGTTCAACTATGTTATTTTTCATGTGTCGTGCTTGCCACTTTTTTGTGTTTTATCATACGGTCGGTTTCACCGATCCAACATCAAACCACATCAGTTACCACATAAATATGAATTCTTATGAGTATTATTAGAAGCAGCAATTTACATACATTCCGGTCATCAACTATAGCAACAGACAATTAGCCATTTCTAGACAAAATGCCCATTCAACCCTGCATTTAGAGTGGATTTCCCAGCTAGCCGTGTTTGATGGCACCGGTGGGTATCAATGGATTGGTTGAAGGGAAAAAATCTATTTACATTACAGACTTCAATCATAATATCTATATAATAGCTTATTATATATATATATATATTACCTACCTAAACCTTAGAACCATAACTTTATAAAGATAGCATGATAGCACCAAAAAATCCGCAGGTTGCTTCCCAGCCCCACATCACACAGCAGATCACCCGCTCCAAGGCAGGAGCTCGAGCAAGCGAAGAAGCCGCGGTCGCTGAATGCAGAGCGCGCGCGGCTGCTGTACCGCCTGAGTCGGGAGGCGGAGGCGCGAGAGGTGGAGTCCCTTGGGCGGATGATGGGATGGGCGATGCGGGGAAAGATGGGGTGTATGGGTTTCCTGAGTTTCGCCTGGATGTTTACTTGATTTTTGGATATATTATATAGTCTATAGCCAATAATTACTGGGGAAATTCAACGCCAATAAGATAGCATAAATTTTCGTGTAGGTTTCATCCAATGCCATAACTCATCCCGTTCACCAAACATTTGGGTTCATGATAGACATCATCCCAGTCATAGTCATAGTCTATTGGGAATGGTGTATTCATTGGGTTTACAACAGACTCCGAAAATGTAAGGAACCTGCAAGGACTCACCAAGGATATCCAAAGATTACTGGATTTAAGCCGGGGTTAAGGCAACAAGATTGGTGAAAAAACATGGTAATACCAGCGGGGGATGGCTCTGGTTGCGGATTCACTGAGCAAAACTGGAGTTACGTCGGAATATTCCAATTTGCACCCATTCCAAGCATGGAGTTCCCCATGCAAAACAATGTGAATGATTCCTGAATTCAAGCAGGTACAACTATTTTTAGATGTGGTAAACTCAACAATAGACCATCCCTAAGTTCATCATAAATGGCTTTCATAAAAAATCGCCAAATGGTCTTATCATTTGATTTACCACAACTGGACAATCTTCTCAATAGTCCATGCAGTGGTTACTTCATCGCGGGGCCTCAGCTTGGCCCTGAGGTTGCGACGAACTGAAGGCCAACGACGAGAAGATGAGGTTTTCTTGACGCAGGCTGCGATGGTTCGTGGGAGATTCAGCCCTTGTGGGGAACATGTGGGAACAACATCTACAAAATGGGAAGATTTTCCAATACCCCTGGTCCAATTTGCCAGGGGATAAGCATCAAAACATTGCCCATATATTTTTCATTATTTTTCACATTTTTTCACTGTAAACATTCAAACCTCCCTCTTTTTTAAGGCAAATGGCTCAAAGTTGTAGCGTATTTTCAGGCGAAAGAAATCCGAACATGTCCCGTTTTCGCAGGAACCGGAGCGCTTTTTCGGCTGCGACATGGGCCCCCTGTCCTTGACGGCGGAGTCCAGCCAGTCCTGTCGGGCCAAGGCGGAGTACCTGTGCTGCTTCTCACCAGCGACCTGGTGGCAGCCATGGTGAAGTTTGTTGCATTTAGGCGTGGTGAACCATTGGAAAAATTATGGAATAACTATCAAAAATATCGATTTTATGGGAAATTTCATGGAATATAATGGGATATTAATGGATGGTACCCTCTGGTAAACGTTTACATAACTATGGAAAATCACCATGCTATTAATGGGAAAATCCACTATTTCTATGGCCATGGCTTCAATAGCAAACTGTTAGTTTACCAGAGGGTAACCATGGGGACCCATAAGGGTTTAAAATATGTCAATATGGTTTTTCATGATGTTTGATGTTGGTGAGGCAACAACAGACCAGTGACTCACCAGCCCTATGTTCTCTCCATTGTAGATTTGACATGGAATGGGATGTTCATGGGGATATTGCGTGCCAATATTTGACATGTAGCTCACCGACTGCCATAATATATAGACATATATAGACTACGTAGATTAATCCATTATGTGTGGATAGTTATACCACAAATCACAGGCATTTACAGATGCATAGTGTCTGGATTCCCACTATGAGATGGAGAAATAGTGGGATGCATTCCTTGATGGGATAGCATCCAGTGGGACATCATCATTGGGGGAACCTCCAGATGGATAATTATTGATGTCATGTTGCTGGGCCCTGGATGGGAAATCCAAGATCGACCATGGTCTTCACCATGGTGGAAGGTTCAGGTTTGAGGTCAGTTGATGCAAAATTTCACGATGAATCAACATCAATGTGAGCGGAAAAATGGTGCTCATGCCTGACTGACAATCAACTCGGGAAATTTCAATGGTCATTCAGGTACCTAAAATGGATTAAAATGGGGTACTGTGCCATAGGGGGGATGTTCACTTTGCTGTATCAGTTCTTGCAGCACCAGTCGCCACAGTTGATCCAATCGTACCTCTGAGGGAAACCTCACCAGTGGCACTTGTGAGTTCTGTCGTGAAGCCAACACGACCTCCTGTTTCTTGGCCTTTTTTTGTTGTTCGCACTTGCGATTATTTTAATATATAATCTTTATGTATTTGTTAGGTCCTATGTCGCTATATGCACATAGGTAGCTTGAAGGGTTTGGATTATTGACTTTATTGACCCCAGAGACTTTAGATTTCGTCATTTCTCATGCCATTCCAGCCTTTTTTTAAAGCCAGGCCGTGGTGACCAACCCTTGAGATGGGAACCATCCATGAAATTTTCAGCTTCGAAAGACATCTACTAAATGGGAGATGTTGCCTTGCTATTCTGAAGATTCCGTATTTTTCGATTATTCATTGGGCTCAAGAGGGTTGTTCAAACGTTCCGTCAGTTCCCCATTTGATCCCGTTCTATCAAGTTTTCTGATGGTTAAACCATGTCAAATTCATATTTTTAAATAGGGCTTCCACGTTCAAGTCCAGCAACAGGTTCCATTGGTCAGAAGCTCATGGCCATTTGGGCGCCCAATTTGCAGCAGCTTGGAAGCAAGCGGCTGGAAGGTAAGCCTTGTAGGGAGCACCGTATTTGAGCAAGACAGCTGTTTAAGGACAATCCGCTGCGGAAAAATCGGAAAAATGCCAGTAACTGATATTCCTTATTGTTCTTTTGAAGGGTGTGTATTTCCCAGTTCTTTTGCCAACTGTGTCACATATCAATGTACATCAATGTACCCCATCATGCACTAGTTGCATCGTCATTTCCATGGTTTAAACCAAGCCGTGTCAAACCCAGAACACTGTTGAAACAAGAAAAACACTGGTATTTCAAGGTAAATCCTCATTTTTGTAGACTTTTAGGAAAACTCTGGTTCTAACCCAACATTTGGATAGGAAACATCAGGGCATCCCCCTCCCCATATCCCCTACTGGGATGACCAAAGGATCTATGCCGCCACCCTGGCGGAAGACTTGGGGTCCGACTTGGCACGCGTGGACTGGGAGGCACTGGAACCGCACCTGGCCGGGCCATGGCTTACATCCTCCATGTTCGAATTTCTTGAAAGGAAAGGGCTACAACCAGTTTTGGGATTGTATATCTGGTAGGTCGATAGATAGATTAGATAGATAGATAGATAGATGGATGGATGGATGGATGGATGGATGGATGGATGGACGGATGGATGGATGGATGGACGGACGGACGGATGGATGGATGGATGGATGGATAGATCGATCGATCGATCGATCGATGAGGATGGATGGATAGATAGATGGATAGATAGATAGGTAGGTAGATAGATAGATAACACCTACAATCTGCCAATTTCCAATAGGTTTCCACTACCTTTGCCCCCAACTACCCCCACCTCCAACCAGACATCACCACCCCCACCGTGCCACGCCAGGACGGGGACATCTACTACCGCCAGGTGCCATGGTCCTGGCTCCGCACCATCGGCGGCGCCGGGTGCCACCCGGTCTCGGAGGGGTGCGCGGCGCATTCGCAGTGCCCCTTCCGGAGCTACTGCTTCAGCGCCTCGGTCAAGATCTGTCAGGGTGAAAATCACCATGGGATGTTAAGCCACATGGTGATGGAGATGTGATTTTGATCGTTGGGAGATGGGGCCCCCCTATGTCTATGTTTATATATCCGCTTTTATCTGGAACTGAACCCCCAAGTATGGCGGGTGAAGTTTATAGCTGGAAATCTATGATTGAACCCAACAAAATGCTTCAATTGCTGGGACTTGGATGAATCCAAGTAGTATTGGATATGATAAGAAATTTGGCAAAATTTGGTCCCAAGGTCTCAAGTGGATGAGCCATCCATATATTACTTTAGTTGATTGGACCAGCTCCCAGTGCTACAGATTCATTGGATGCCAAATGCCAAGGTTGTGAGACGTGCGCGCTGGCCTATGGTGGGACTCTTGGTCAAGACGGTGACCCTTCGCCACGGTGGGCACCATGTTTGAAGTTTTTCTTTGATATCAAGCAATCACTTCAAGCTGTTCTATAATGTTCCAAGATTAGGAACCATCCCAGTTGACATCAGTTCTGCTAAGAGCTGGAGGTACCAATCTGAATAGGAATCGTCCTGTATTGACCAACAGAGTTTATTACCCTCCTGTAAGCTAACATAGAAAAACCCACCATTTGTTGATCATTTCCCTAGGAAAAAGCATGGGTTTTTCCACATCTACGTTAGTTTACCCCAGGGTAATTCGTCTCTGACTTTGCTGCGAGGAATCCGCCTCCGGGCCTCTGCGATCCATGCCCAACCCATCGTGGAGGCGGCTGTGGAAGCATTGACGCCTGTGTGCGGCTGCAAGATAGCTGCCCGGCTGCATTTCTCGCTGGTTTTCGGGTGTTTAAGCATCAGCAATAGGGCAGATTCTTCATGGGATTTGCTGTTTTTGTTTGATGTATACTCTTCGGTAATTTCACAGTTTGCGAAGCCATAGCCCATTTGGCTGGATGATTTACTGTACAATGATGACGTCAAGTGGTGCTGGATCCCGTTGTTCATTCTGCTCAGTCGAGCACCTGAGGTATCGATGGGGTTTGCCCGACAGAGGGCTTGACTGTGTGTCCCTGCAAAGAGGAGTGGAGCGCGGCGAAGCAGCAAGGAGCAACGCTGTTGGGGGATTGATCCTTATTTTGAGGGTTGATAAAGATCATATGACGAACACTGCAAGAGAAAGCCACCCAGACTTTCATTATTAGTTGTATATTGCACAACGGTGTACAAATCCAATTTTATGCACCTTGCAGATGCTTACAGTATCTCGTTTGAAGAACATTGCCGTTGGATGACGGAAAGTTGTCACCTTGGGGTACGCATTTGTATGCCTTTGGGGTTCGAACGGTTGTTTCGGCTTCATTTTTCATGTTCTTACCCTTTTGTGCTGAAGGTCATGTGGCTTCGATTGGTTGAGCACAGCATTTAGTAGATCATCATTTGCCCAAATCTTTGCTCCCAAGAGTCAAAAGGTTTGATAGGAGTAAAGATTGCATAAGACGACCCAAAGTTTGGTTGCGTTGTCTCAAGTTTTAGCCCCACTTGGTCGGTCTTGGGTGCCGTGCCCACACAACTGCTTGGTGACTGGACGCTACAAGCGTGATTGATTGTCCTTGAATATACATATACGGCAACTTAATTATACATACAAGATGTCTATGATATACCTGCATCATCCTATATCATTGCAGTAGGTCCCAGTAGGTTCCTAAGCAGAAAGGATTTGTTGGCCTATCATGCGCAAGTCTCCCACTGTAAGGTGAGGTATCAATATCCCGGAGCTCCCACCGAAGAGAGCATCAACGATTGCTCCTCGGCAAGCGCCCATCAAAATCCACCATGAATCCACCATGGATTGAGTTGGAGAGACCTTTTTTCGGTACACCGCGGTGTCATATGCCTTTGATATAAGTCTTCATGAACCCTTGCCCTGGCATCATGCGGAAGTAGCAGCTGAGTGCTCTTGGATCTTGTAGGGAATCTAATTAGTTGTCTCACCTAGGTTCGACGGCCCCCAGGCCAGAAAGAATCATATCATGGATCGTAAGCTATTTTATTCTTTTGCGTGTAAGGTGACGCAGCAGTGCCAAGACGCGCCATTATATTGAAAAAAAGTCAAGGTGTGATACCAGCAAACATGGCATAGACACTCTGTGGATCACGGCTTCAGGTTACTTCGACAGCTCTTCCAACACACGCTGGTGTGACACTTGGCAGCAGCGAATGCGGTTTCCGAGCTGTGTGGGGGAGTCTCTCAGCCCGCCACTGTTAGTCGATTGCCTACCTTCCATCCGCTGCAAGGAGGTGGAGGCGGCCTATTACAACACGGGATGCCCCTTGGTGCACCCATGATGTGTGATCTAAGATGGCAATGATTCAATGGGAAGCAGATCCTTCTGAGACGCATGACATCTGACCAGAATAACTCGTATTCCATGATAATGTTACCTTTTGAATCCTTTTGATTATTTGAAATAGATACAGATAATGGCTCGTTTCTAGATGATTTATGATGATGAACCTATGAAACAATTTTGGTTTTCCATCGCAAATTGTTGAAGTACCGGTGAGTAGGACTCATGACCTGAGATTTCGCCACACGAGGCAACCTGCAGCGCATCGTGGGCAAAGATCGCTTCATTTTTTGGCAAACTTGTCGTCCGAAAACCTGTGATCATTGCGCCTGGGATTTGGAAAAAGAGGATGCCTTGGAGGGTAGGTATGGTATGGATGTCCTATGCTATGGATTCTGTATATACATATTATAATGCATGATATGTATTATATATATATATACATGTGTGTGTGTGCGTGTTTTAATATTCCAATATCTGTGCTACATAGTTGCTTCTTGAATTGAAACAAAAAATGGATGATTTGAAAAAAATGCTTATCGCAGGCATTAAAGAAGGTAAGTGAACACACTTATCATATATACTCAGGATGCCATGTAGTAAAACATATATTTGACCAATATCCATAGAAATACGCACATGATTATATATATATATATTATATATATATATACATTAGAATATGTGAATGTAGATAGGTCTGCGTGTATCTTAAACATTGCATATCTACCGAGTTTTCACATGTATGAAGATGTGTTTGCACTGCTCCTCAGCACGTTTCTTCGTCCTGCTCCGAGGCAGCTGTGATTGCAGCAGCCGCTGCCAAGCCTTCGATATTCTGCCGGTGCAGGGACGTTTGCCAGCGGAGGTGCCAGGGGAATAATGGAGCCTGCGGTGTCATCAACCATGGCATATGAGGAGATAATGTGGGTCAACTAACATAGCTACTGAAGCCATGGCCATAGAAATAGTTGATTTTTCTATTCAAAATGGTGATTTTCCATAGCTATGTTAGTTTACCAGAGGGTATGATGTGGGTAAAACATGGTAAAACAATGCCATAAACCACTCATTGGGAAGGATCTATACCACCTATTTATGGTGAAATTGGGGATGGTAAATTTCAATTTTTTGCCCACATGAATTGGAAAAGCATGAGCAAATACTTCAGGGTATGCCCAGCAATTGAACCCAGCATTTGGATCCATTTGGTTCAAGGATTTTCCGGCAAGCCATGTTTGACTACCAGAGGACACCCAATCATAAGCCTCATATTTGGATGGTTTTAAACCATTCATTTGTGGAAAACAGGCCCCCAAAGATGATGGCCTAGATGGCTAAACAGTATGGGTCAAATTGCCAAATTTGAGGACCCTAGAATTGGGTGGATAATATGGGCTACTCCGCTAGATATAAACATATTATAACATATTATTATGATATACCAACATATGTGGTCCCCGGGGTCTTAAGTCTTAAGTTTTTCACCATTTTCAACCTGTACCGACCTATCAGGCTGGCGGATTGAAGAAATCATTCAGTTTTCTCCTTGTTTGGGTGAAACTTGAAACCGTTCATCGGTCCATTGCGTCACTGGGTAAGCTGCCTGCTGAATGATTGTTTGATGCGAGTTGATTCTTAGATACACATTGCGGAAATCTGAGTTGGAGGAACTGATGTCCTGCTCCTCCCCAAAAAATGGTACCCTCTGGTAAACTAACAGTTTGCTATTGATAATTGCCATTTATAATGGATTTTCCCATTAAAAATGGTGATCTTCCATAGCTATGTTAGTTTACCAGAGGGTAGTGTACAAGGTTAGTTTCAAGTTAGCCATACTTATCCCCAGATTTGGTGCTGACCACGGCTGCAGGTCACGCTGGGACAGCTGGATGCTCCTCTGGATGATAGTTTCAAGCTTTGGGCTGGAGTCTCTCGGATGAAATATTGCAGATTTGGCAACGCGTTTAGTACCTTATAGTATTTTATAGTATCTTATAGTATCTTACGGTGTTGTTTGGTATCAGTTTCGCGTGTCAGCTTTGTTCATTTTTGGGACATTGTTTCTTTTTCTTAAGTTCATGATATGCAACAAATATGGACAAGAAGGCTAGCCCATGCTGAAATTACATGGCGATTAGATGGCGTATTCTTGCACATGGCTTCATTTTTTCTCGCCCAAGAACCCATTGACCCACGATGATCTCGGCCCCAAGGTCATCGCCCCCAACTGCACGGTGGGCAGTTCCGCCCGTATCCGCGATGTCTGCCAGTTCTGCGTGGCCTGCTGCAACGACTATTGCCCCTTGGATGTTGTGTTTTTTGCGGGGGTTGTGTTGTAAACCATGGTATAACTAGCGCTGGAAGTATTAAGACACAATGAAAATCAATGAAAATTATGAGAAGGATATAGTGATAGAAAGACAATACATAAACCAAACATGTGTTGCTTTCCTTTGTTTGGTAAAAAGCCTGAGATATTCAACTTTAGATTTGGTTAATGATTGGGTTCAGCAGATTGCTGGCGTTCCGAGTCCAGTGAGTTGCTGAGGCAATGCGAAGGCCAAGAACGAGGGCGGATTTGATGCTTGGACGGTGTGATGAATCTCCAAGTGCTTGCAATGCGTGAGGGTTTGGATGAAACGGTAGAGATTCACTGACTGGATTCCAGGAATGATTCCACATGTTTTGACACCCACATATTGATTTCACAGCAATCTTGCAAGGATTGTACCACGACCCAAGTCTCGGGCTGTTCGGATATGGTCCATGGCTGGGTCGACAGCGTCGGACGCGATTGCCCCACCTATGCCACTCGTCTTTCACGGCGGAAGGTGAAGCTGGATAAATAGTTGGATGTGCATCCCATTTAGGAAGTGGTTGAGGACCAGTTGTCATCAAGTTATCAAAGGCATAGCCACAGTCTCCTGGGAGCGGGAACTCGAGCCTCAGGTGATCGATTCCTTGTGCACGCAGCAAGGGCTCTATGGTACCAATTGGGTGCCTTGGTGCCTGCGGGGGAATCATGTTCATCCCCTGGAACCATTGAATCATAATAGTTATCATAGTCATACCCATGAATTCCAGCATAAACATGCCCCCGGAACCAATCATCATAGTTGACGATAAACCTGATGATCATATTGTAATATATTGAATTTAATCATGTGATATACGTTTATAATATGTCTCCCCTTCCTGACCCAGCTAGGGTGACCATGGTGACCATGCTAACTTGGTGACCACCCTCAACCCGCCAATAATTTCATCAACCTTCACATCACAGAAATACATTTATGGAAAATTTCCAGCTACATACCAACCCCAACTTCCCCCAACTGTTCAAGGAAAATACTGATGATGAGACTACAAGATTGGCAGAAATCTCATGAAAATCCCGAAACAAAATCACAAACCAACTCCCCCACGCGACAGTTACAAGTTGGTTTATAAACCCGCTCAGTCTAGTTATATCATATCTATTCATATCCCCCATAAACCATAGTTCACTATACTAGTAGAGTTATATCAAGTCATTTCCTTCCCGTGAAGTCCGTCAAGTCTAGTTATACTAAGTTAAATTCCCCAGGCCCCATAGTTAACTATACTAGTACAGCTATATCCAGTTATATTCCCTGTTAAGCATAGTGATACCCCCCATAGTTCACCATTTTGGATTCTTACATCCTCATTTCTACTGATTATCATTACTGTAATGGGTATAGTTATATTTCCTATAGTTGAGTATGATATTCCCAGTAGTCCACCGTATAACCATAGTTAACTATACCAAAGGTTGACTTGGTTGTATCCAGTTATATTCCTTGTTTATACCAAGTGATATCCCCCATAGTTCACCATAGTATGGTTATATCCCCCCACCCTTAAGGATTAGTTGTGACAACTAAAATCCCCCAGAGTTCAACCCCAACCCCAACTCCACCTGGACTCCAGGTCTACAACCCTCCGCGCAGCTTCGCGGATTTCTCCTCCAGCGACTTGGCGGCCACGGACGTCTGCTGCGACTGCGGGGGCGGCGTGGACTGCAGTGATTCACCCTTTGCGCCTCGGTCGGTGGTGCCTGGGGAGGGTTGGGGGGGGGGCTGGGTGGTTTGGGACTGGAAAGTCATGGGAAAACTGGGGAAAGTGACGAGAAAATGACTGGAAAACTGTGGGACATCTGGACATCTAGGGAAAATCGATGCAACATCTTATGACATTTTGGAATTTATGGGCAAAATCTGAGAACATCATGGGGAGATTGGGTTCTACGTTTTACTTTCCCAGTCTAAAATCAATGAGAGAAAACCTAGGAAGGTCAGGTGAGCTTCAAGGCATATATCATGTCAGCACGTTTTCCCTTTGCCTGAAATCCACACCCTCTGACATGCAGCAAAAGGCGCTTGGGAAAAGTTTGTTGGTTTCAATGAATTTCCAGATGTTTAATGACTTCCCCCATACCACTTTGATCCACGTTGCATTTTCAAAATTCCATCACTTAGAATGGAATCATCTCTGACTCTTCTCTGATTGGCCAGTCATGGGCGCCGCCCAGCAAATCAGGATTGGAAGGATGCAGATGGACACCCGTGCTCCACTTACGAGGTCTTCAAGCCTGGGGGCCCCAGACGGGTGAGGCGTGGGTGACATGGGTGACCTTCTGGGATGAAAGCACTCTGCAAGACCTGTGGGAATTGAGAATTACACCTATAGGTTCCATGAGGTTCCAACGTTCCCAGGGCAACTCTTCCAACGGCATTTGTTTCACTTGTTGTTTGCTTAAATGCCATTGACGAAATGCGAAAGGGCGACAGGTCGCCCATTGGGCAACTGGATCACAGTTTCAGTCCCTCGATTTCCATCTTTCTAGGCCCTGACAATTGATGATTGAATCCTCAAGAAGACGAATGTCTATGCCCTGACATTGTTCCAAATGTTCGAAGAAATGGATGGTTTAATCAGTTATCAAATCCTCAAAAACAAACTTGCATCTTGGAGTTGGAATGATTTCAACTGATCAACTTCGAAAACTTCAAAAAAACATCCACCCTGGGTGGTTTAGCCACATCCCAAACTGTGGACCCGTGTGGGACGCCGCCAAGGTGGTGCAATCGCACGGGCTATGGCCCTGGCTGGGACCTGCAGAGGGGTCCATTCACCCTGGGCACCTCAGGTGGGGCTGCCATGGGTGTCATGAGATGACCTGACATAGCCATGGAAAATCACAATTTTTTTAATGGGAAAATTCACTATCTCTTTGGCCATTTTCAATAGCAAATTGTTAGTTCACCAGGGGGTAATATGACTTAATATGTAGGTGAGCCATGAATTTCTGGGAGGATCTTGGATTTCTTGGTCATGTTTGTTGGATTTTGTTGAGGATTCATCATCCCATTTTGACGGGTGCGGTGGCAGCTGGCATAGTCCCATTATTCGGAAGATCCTAGAATTGGTTCTCGGGGATTTCTGAGCGCTTCCCCTAAAAAGTGCTGAGTCAAGCCATGGATTTATTCTTTATCCATGGAACCATTGACGATACCCTCCAGTAAACTAACATAGCTATGGAACATGACCCAGAGAAAATTATTTACCCATGAAATATCCAGTTACCCTCTTGTAAACTAACATAGCTATTGAAAATTGCCATTTACAGTTGATTTTCCCATAAAAAAATGTGATTTTCCATGGCTATCTTAGTTTACCAGAAGCAGGCGGCGTGTCTCCTCTGTCTTAAGGCGTTGATGCCCACACCGCCTGCTGCGTTTGCGGAGGAGGAGATGCTCTATCGGTGCCAGAGGCGACACAGCACAGCCGATACCATGGGACCATCGTGGGAAAATCGTCGAACTAAGTGCTGGCCCTTTTATGCTCCCAATGGAGGTCCCAAAAACCATGGGATTTCCATTATCAATGGAGCTCCTAATAGGAACATATCATCTATAAATGGTGGATTTCCCATTGCCACGTTTGATGACCAGAGGGTACAGCATAGGAGGTTCCTGCAACTTGTCCATTTCAACAAGTTGGGGTGCCCACTTAGGTTTCCATGAAAACACCCCTGCACCCTGAGATGTTGGACTCCCTGCTGGTTGAATCTGCTAGGATCTGCCACGCCCTGTGGATTCAAGCATGTAGAAAGATATCATTTACGTGTGTGTAATGTGTGTATTCGAAGACATTGAATGGAATACCAGAATATAGGACATTAATTATGAAATAGCCATGCAGGTTACTGATTGACTAAAGGTAAGCAGATTGATCTAATGGTCGCAAGGTGGTGAACAACTTGGTCGACTCCGAAACGGTCTGTTTGTCCGTGTGGCCGGGCCGCGCGCAGTGGCGCACTCCGCCATGGTATCAACGAAGCATCGCAGCAGCGCTTGGAGGGGCACTGGGGGAGGTGTGCGGCTGGTATCCCCCAGTATAGTTGTCATAAACATGTCACAACCACTAACCAACCAAAATGTCATTTTAGCTACAACATGCTACAACTATATTGGCATGCTGGCCATGTCCACCAGCAACTTCCGGACGTGCAATGATTCCCATCCTCATATTTTTCCTCTGTAGGTGTTCAATACATAGGTTCTTTTTTAATTGAAGAGGATGGTCACCACCCCAATAAAAATGGTGAATACTAATGCTCATTACAAGTCCTAGAAGGAGTCCCTAGTAGTGATTGGCTGACCATACCCTATATGTACCATTTTTCCCTTAAGGTAGATTGATATTGATCCAATACTAAACAGCACTTTGTTGTCTCTGCCGCCCCATTCCACAAGATCAGCAGAGCCTAGGTATCCACCTGTGTCAGCTCAACAGCAACGTGTGCGCCCGCAAGTTGACGGCCACCAAGTACGACCCAAGCAAGGCGGCCAACGTGGCGGACGATGAGAGGAGCTGCGGTTGTGTGTCTGAATGTGTCTGACACTGCAGGGGTAAACCCCAAATTGATGTGGTAGTTCCAATTAATGTGGTGAACCCAATAATAAATCATCCCCTAAATCACCTAAATCATCATAAATGGTTGGTATACACCATCCCCAAGCGGTAGGTTTATGGTTTTGGGTTGCCAACATTAAGAATAAAACATGTGCAAGAGCATCCTCATTTTTCTGCTTAGTGTTGCAGGGATAGACGATGATAGACGTAATATTGTTGGATCAAGGGTCACTGCTATGATTCCTGCGGCAAATGTTTGCCATTGGGTTCTGGGGCAAGTTTAACCCCCCCATTGAACCAGGACAAGCTTCATGGAGTCAAAGATATTTGGAAGTTCCATCCCTGCTGAAAGGGAGATCGTTTGCATGAACCTTTGCATCTTCTGTTGAGATGGCCGGCTTTACCACGCCGTCCAAAACCCACAGGATCTATGGCCTCTGTCTTCAACGTGCTTACGACACCGGGACCCTGCCATATCTGGAAGACTTCGAGATGACGCTCACACCGGTGGGCACGGGCCGAAGGTTGGCCAACCTTTCCAACTTGACGGAGGTCCCTTGGGTGGCAGTTAAGAACTGTGAGTCACAGTCTGACATCTGCAAGAGGGTACCCAATGGCAAAAAAAAAACAACACGCTTGGTGGTTGGGGTGTGTTCTTTTGTGGTACGGCCACCCCAATCATTGGCTTGATTCTTGGGAAAAGCTACGGGGTCATTCTTGGGACCCAAGAGATTCGCCAGAGAGCTGAACCCAGAACCCAGGCTGAGCAAAGGCTGTTGGCCATCTTGGACCGGAATCAGGTGCGATGCTGGCTGGGCCCAGAATCGAGTTCTGGGCTGTGCAAGGGTTCTATCAAAGCAATGCTATCTTCATTCCATAAGGGTTTGTCTGAAAATAGGATGCCCTAAAATCCAATGGTTTATCATAGCTATAACTCTATAACCATTAAACTGGCCATATGGGGATACCGACAAACCCATAATTGTTCATGATTTCCAATTGATTCCCCATAATTTCCCATGAACTTCCATATATTTCCCCGATTTCTGTTGGTATACCATGGTTCAATGAATTTCTTTGAGGGAAAACCTACAGGTTTTACCATGGGCTTTTACCATCAAATATCAGGTTCTCCTGCAAATCTTCCCCAGGAGATGGACCCCACGTCCCTGACCCGGGAACTTTTCCTGGACGGCGCCGCCATTCGCGGCTTGGTGGTACTGTAGCTGTTTGGGCCATTGTTGAAATGAGGGATTTAATGGGCTTTTTCAAGGTTGTGTGGGATTTACATGGGATTTAAATGGATTTAAGTGGACACACCCTCTGGTTTTATCATGCTGTAGGGATTTTAATGGGATTTACTGGACTTTGTCGCCAAGAAAGGGAATGGCAGAGATATAAGTATGATTTAAAACAGCTATAAATCCCATTCGATCGATCCCTGGCTTGTTGTTGCTTTAATCTCCATAAATCTCCAAAAACTTTTGCTGGTTGACGTATAGGGCAGCACCTTGCGCGGCATGTTTCAACGGAAATCCAGCGGCAGTTGAGGATCGGACTTCTTTGGAAACCGCGGGCGCGGCATGTGCGTCTACCGGATGCCCGATCCACGTCAGATGTTTCCTGGCAGAACTGGTTGGGAACACGATGAAAACATCTACCCTGTGGTTATTTGACATAGCCATGGAAAATGGCTAATTTTGGATGATTTTCCCATTAAAACCTCCATTTATAGGGGATTTTCCATGGCTATGTTAAATAATTAACCAGAGGGTATTTCATCCTAATTAATTCCACGGGATTCTCATCGTAGAGTTCCCATGTGACTGGCAATCTTAGGGGTGTAGCCGTTTGTTTGGACAAATCCATTCTCAGCCAAGCACAGAACTATGAACCATTTTCTGAAATCGGATATTGCACGTGTGCAGAGCTGGGTCATGGGGCCAACATTCATAGGGGACGTTCATGAGGCAATCGTCCACATGCTGGCGCATAACAATCTGACTTTCCAGTTACCTAGCCCCTTTACAAACTGACAACTTTCACACTCAAGAGATCTACAAGTTACATCTCTTGGAAGGGGGCAATCGTTTCAACTGTCCCTCAAACTATACTAGTTGAATACTACCATCAAAATCAATGTGGTGTTATTTGAATCTAATATCAATTTGATTAGTTAATTACCCATGGATAAATGGATAGCTATGAAATCATATTAAATCTAGTTATCTTACCAGTATCTACCACCAAATCTCATGCCAGGGCCGCCACGCTCTAAGGTTTGGTGGACCCAACCGGCAGATGTATCCGCCTCCCTTGCTGCCACCCCTGCGTGGCTCTGTGGATGTCTTCGAACGGCCCAGTTTGCAAGCCCTGGGATGGCCTAAGGTGGGCAGCACCGGGGAAGTGGCCGGAACCCGGTGGAACACTTGGGAAGACTTTTACAAGGTCTGGTGGGCTAGGGCTAGGGCCACTTTTCATCTCTTGTTGGGTGATCTCATCTTGAAATTCAAAGGGCTATAAGAAAAAAAGTCAAGGCATGAAACTTGCCAGGAATCCAGCCACGGTCCATCATTTTCTGCGGTGACCAGCTCTAGGCCTTTTTTCCAAGTTTTTGTTGGCTCCATAAATCCTCTCAGCGTGTTTGAGATATTAGATGTACGTAGTTGATCCTCCCGGCAAGTCAGATTCCGCTGGTATCCCATTTCCATCCATTTCCATCTTCCAGTTCATGACCAGACCAATATTTCAAACGTTTGCAATGCACATATGGTATTGGATTGCTGTTTAAAATTTACAGCAAGGCATGGTCATGGTTGATCCACAGCAGGGGGAAAAACAGGAAGCTGTAGGAAGCCATGTGTTTACAGCAATGATTTCACATTATATAAGGGTTGTCAACAAAGCCCACGGGGCACCAGGATATCAGCATAAACAACGCATTGTGAGTAGATGTTTGTTTGGGTGGTAAAATCATCTCCCCAAGCCGGTTTTTTTTCCAAACATCTTGCAGTTCAGAAATGTACTTAATTTAAGCTAAATACTGTGTGCGGAAAACAAATGGGTGTTGAAGCAAAACAAAGCCGTCATGTTTGCTAATTTTCCGTCTTGAATTTGTTTACTACTTGTGAAATCTTCTGAATCAAGAATAATGCAATTGGCTTCCAGCCATGTCCCCAACTAAACACGGGTGGATTCGCAGTCAGCAGATCTACCGAAGGCTCAAGATATCAATGCTTTGAGCTCATTGGTTGTATTTGAAAAAAATGCTTCAGGGCTTAGATAAGCATCTCAAGAACCTGAAGGTGGTGAATCAGCTGAGCCTCAAGCAGAATACAGGCCAGTCATACAATACACCGTCCAACTCAGGGATTTGACCCCCCCAAATCAATAGATATTACTCACTGTTATTTGCAGGCCCCATGTTAACCCATGTTGGACGTATGTGGATCCCAGTCAGTACAACAAGCAATGAAAACTTCTTATTGTACATCTCAATTATGTGCAATGTCCACTCGTTATATCTTTTGTGGTACACTTAATATATACATATGTACTGTCTGCTATATGGTCTGGTAAACCGCACTAAACTAGCCTACATCCCACCCCTGCTCCAGACTCCAGGCCTTCTTCCCAGCGTTGTTTGAGGAGGGCGACGCGGAACAAGCCATGGCGCGATCCGTGGGCGAAATCTTCAAGGAACTCTACAGCTTCGGTGGCCAAGCGCTGGACACCAGCACCGACATCAGCAGCGTGCTGCGGGGGCTCTTGGCCAGTGACCTGCCTTTGGAGATGGCAATCATGACTTAGTAACATCATAGAATATTTAGACATATAGAGTATTATATTGACAATATATGATGTAGGATAGTTTATATATTGGATGACCTTGCATGATGTTGGATGGAAATTTTATTCGAATCACATGAGATGAAGACGAACATAGAAAAAGGATATAGTTCTTTCACTTGGGTGACATAATGGGATGGATGGGGAGCAGGAGGGGGATGCGGGTGTGGGCTCTTATGTCTGTGTGCGTTTCTCTGTCTTTTGGGCGGATCGAAATAGCGAGATCAAGAGACATAAATGTAAGAAAACGGGGAGGCATGCAGGATACTTGGTATGAATGGGGGCTCGGACCAACAGAAACAGGAGGATCCAGGTTACAAAAACCGCTGGAACCAACTACACATCAATCAATTGCTGATCTCCCAAGCTGACCATAGAGAGAGAGAGGGAGAACTACACATCAACCTTCAACTAATGATTATCATAAAACAATTATTATATAGATAAATCATTCCTACTCATCATCCAGAAGGGGTTGCTGCACCAAAATTCGCAGCACAGGTTTCTCACGTGATCGCAACACGGTGCTGAGGTAAGGGCATTAGCATCGTCCCGGAGGGCGAGTTCCAACAGAGAGCGGCTTGGTGGATAGCAGCCTGATAGACTTATAAGTATAGCATGATTGTCTGATCTATAGACTATGACTATAGACTCAAGTATATGATAATTTATATTGATATATGATATATCTTATCTTACAAGTATTGCTTATGAAAATACACAATTGCCCACGCACAGACAGCCACATTCCCAGGTGCAACAGTGGATGAACTTGGTAGCACAGGTGGAATGCAGCTTGGCGGCCCCGTGATGATTGCTTGGTCCGTGGGGTTTGGTATCATTTTTCTGTCATCGTTTTATACAACGAGACTAGTATTATTATGGTTGATTATTATTGTTAATATTGTTATCATGGTTAACGTCAGTTATCGCTATTATTATACATGATTATATATTAGGATTATTAGGCATATATTATTGCATATCTATTACATCTTATTATATTGTATTTGTATTATCAGAATTATGGTTGTTACCCTCTGGTGAACTAACATAGCTATTGAAAATGGCCATTTATAGTGGATTTTCCCATTAAAAATGGTGATTTTCCATAGTTATGTCAGTTTACCAGAGGGTATTGTTATTCTTGCTGATTCCGTGCACAGGGCTTCGGCTTCGTCAGCGCCGAGGCAAGGGGCCCAGGGACGACTTGAACAAGTTCTCAGAGCCCACGCAGTGGTCGCCCTCCATCCTCCACGATCAGGTGGAGCCCTGCAGGGTGGATCCAAGGGCCCAGGGGTGATGTTTGGGGGGATGCCGTGAGTTTTAACATGTGAAATTCTGCTTTCATGAATTTGTGGAGTGATTCAATGTATGAACTATTGCACCAAAAAATTGGATCTTAAGATGAAACAAGTGTGGATTTTCATGTCCCAGCCCTGTTTGTTTCACAGTTTTTGCGGTGCTTCAGTCGCAGGTGACTTGCGAAGTGGCCCGGTGCGACGTGGATGAGATGATCCTAGATGATCTCAGATGTCGTGGCTTGGAGACTGGACCGGAGGGGAAAGGATATCCGAAGACTTTCCCTGGCATCCCAAGTAAGGTCCAATGCCAGAAACATTCAATTTTTTGGGAGGGATTGTATATTGAATTTATATGACCCATTTTGGTGTTTAGTATTGGTTTTATTCATTGTACTATATGGACTATTAGTCAATGGTGCCGGTGAGGGCCCCCAATGGCGAGGACCCCCAATGGCAATCCTTGCCAGTGGGCGTGTTTCTCAGGTTTGACCTACGGCTGCACTGCTGACTGCACTTTTTGTGCATCCCCTGCCCTTGCCACACAAGACAACGGCCTGTGCATTTCGACAGATGTGGCACAATGTGCTACGTTGCTTGACCATGAACATCCACTGTCAGAGATAAACCTTTTGGAGGTGAGTGCTCATGATAGACCATGAAAGACATGATAGACCCATAATGCTGTTCCATTGCTGTTCGCAATTCGTTGGGTGATCAAGGGGTGGCACACCTGGGGATTTGACTAGCAAACTGCCTTCGCACAATGTGGAACTTTGCGCTGGGGGAATATAGGGTGTGTGGACATGCAACAAGTCAAGACAAGGTTGCGTTTTTTTAATTTTTGGCATGTTTTTTTTGCATCAATGTGCCTTGACATTCTTGGTAGTGTACGTATAGATGCACATGTGCACATGAGCAACTGACAAACTTTTGGTCCTCGCTAATCTGCCAATGTTCCAATGTTCTCTTCTGTCCATATTGCAAACTGGTAAACTAAACCCGGGATTATACTATAGATGGTTTTTGAAAGATCACATGGGGTTACTATGATCACTCTCAGTAGCTCTGCAGAATCCCTTCTTATACACCATCACCAGTTGGTCTTTTACCCATTTATATCCTTTTTTATCATCATGATATCCCCATTATATCCCCTGTATTTTTTCATGATTATATTCCATGATATCGCCATTATATCTTGACTAACGTAGTATATACACCCAATGTTCCATCCCCAAGTCATCACCAGGTTCTAACCATCCCCATGGTAGGTTTATTCCAGGCCTTCCCACCTTCCCAGGTTGGGCGGCCTGACTTTGGAAGGCGACATCTTCGATGAGACCATGGGCGTCAAGCGCTTCCAGCGCATCTGCGCGCTGCGGCATCGGCCCTTGATGTGCCCCTGATGAACGAAAGGCGGACCTGGACCCCAGGAGCTAGAAAAATGTGGCAAGATACCCCACCAGATGTTTGGGATGTTTACATATGGAATTGGGGAATTATTGCGAGGCTCTAAGGGTTCTCAAAACAGATCAAAACAGATGGATTTGCCATGATTTGTCCTTGCCCTGCCAATAGGACACAGACATACTATTTAGATTTCCATGACATCACATAAATGCCCTTGACACTCAGACCACAAGACTTATGAGAACACCAACAAGGGGCTCTACTAAGGAGGCTGGTTACATTTGGTCTCCAGGCCAGTGGTTTGCAGTTGGCATTTGAGGTATTGCTTGGGCCCTGGCTTCTCCATCAAACGCTGCGAGAACTTTGACGAAAACAGCTGCCCCTTGGCAGTGATGTGCACAGCAACACAGTAACCTTGGGGAGATGGCTAGTGGCAGGTCGCAAAAAGAGAAACAAACCAACAGAGAACATCACACGGGAGTGGGGACATCAGTAAGACCTATATAATTCTGTACTACTCATTCAATACCATGGGGCTTGGGGTGTCTCAGGGTTGAGTGCATCTTTTTAGCTTTGTGATGTTGGTGAATGTCTCCATGCATGTACGTACAAGCATCATGTTACCAAACATGTTTGACTGGATTGGAACACTTGCCCCAGGATCGGCTGCATGCATTTATACATGTTTGCTGCATGCTCGCTATTTCTGATCATATACATTTGCAAATAAAACCAATAGAAAGAAGCTGTAGATCCAGATCCATGGCATGGAGCTCTTGTCAGTGGATCGCTTTAAGGGGAAAAGCTCGCGGGAGACCACATATTTGGATTTGGTGTAGGGAAAAATCACAGGAACCCCCTAGATATCTCAGGATATTTGGTGATAACATTGATATTTCAGGATCCATCTCAAACCAGTATATTGGATTGATATTTGATTGACATTTGAGGATAACTTTTCTGTTTTGAATTTCCCCTGAAGGTGAACCAGATGTCGATCCATGTCGATCCTGCCTCCCCGGGCCCCAGGTGAGTCAGACCCCGTGGCTCAAGTCATGGGTTGCTTCCAAAGCGTCAGGCGATGACGGGGGGCGATGACGGCACCAAAACATGTGAGATTGGACACACGTCATGGTCTCAACATGTCACAACATCATTCATTTGTCCAGATGGTATGAAAGCACCACCTTTTTTGTAGGGGTTAGAATCCATTCACACTGTAAGGAAACCATTCATGATGGTAGGGTGACTGTTGGTTATAGAGCCCGTGACCCATTCTTATTTATCTATTCCCATTAGTTATACACCATTTTGTTGTTGGTTCATCCCCATGCACCAGGTACAATACGCCATATACCTTGTGTGACCGTGGCATATGTAGCTAAAATGACGTCCCAGTCCCTTAGCCGTCACCGCCATTCTTTGTAGGACCTGTCAGACAGAAGATTTGTGCACCTTGTCGGGTCATTGCAGCGATCGTGATATTGGACTCAGCCTCTTGGCCATCGGAAAATCAGTCACTGCAGCGTATCTTGTTGCTGTTCTTGGACTTGGTTTGTGGATCTTTTTGAAAGTGGTTTCTCTCAATTTTGTCAGGCTTGAGCCCTCAACCATCACCAGGGTGCTGTCCTTTAAACAAAACCACAGGGTACTCTAAACAAATCCTTTGTGGATGATGTTCTTGTTTCCAGATGGTTATGGTGATACATATTTGATGGCGATCATGTTCCTTCATTTTCCACATCCAATCCTGTGATTCATAACTTCCAGTTTCGTAGCAATGAAACTAGCCACCTCAACGAGTTCCTCACCATCATTAGACTCGACTCAGAAATTACCATGGCAGTTGTCCACTTGTTCCCCAACAATGTGCTAATTCCTAGCAACTCACCATCATCAAACATCCGTTTCCATGGCATTGTTCCACCTTTTTCCCAGGCTGGGCCACGCCCGGCACCTGTGTGGTGACGCCCCTGGATGACGATCTTCTGCAGCAGGGCTGCGTCATTGGTGGCGCCAGCTCGTTCCTGGATCTCTTCGGCTGGAACCCATGGAACCAATGAAATTTACCCTCTGGTTATTTAACATAGCCATGGAAAATGGCCAATTTTAGATTATCTTCCCAGCTATAAACCTCCATCTAGTTCGGGGATGTTCCATCACTATGTTAAATAACCGCAGGGCAATGGGATTGAGCAATGTAAGCAACTGAATTACGGGATATTTCCCAATGGAATATATGGGATTCACCACTTGAAGAATGGGATGAACCAGTGGAAGAATCGGATTCGCTAGTGGAAGCATTGGATTTAACTACAAGGTGAGGCCCCAAAATGATCACTAAGCTGAGGCACATAACTTGATGAACTATGGTTTTATGGGGAATTGAACTACCCTCTGGTGAACTAACATAGCTATGGAAAATGGTCATTTATAGTGGAATTTCCCATTAACAATTGTGATTTTCCATAGCTATGTTAGTTTACCAGAGGGTATATAGTTACTGGATGTTGATGGCGTTGATACACCAACTCCGATTGTGGCACTTGGTACCTGGTCAGTTTAATCAGCTCCAATTAGTTAAATTGTGTGACATTGGTTTGTTGGGGTTACTACACTATCACCTATAGTCTATAGTAACCGCCAAAAAGATAGAAAAGTATGTTTCACCTGCACTATTGATTATCATGACCAATGATTGCCCATCATGATTATATACCTTCATCCAATGGCAAAAACCAATGGCACGCTGTAATCACAATCAGCATAGCTACCACCAGCGGATAATCACGTTTATTGTTCGGGATCAATGCAAGGTGTGATGACGCTCGTGCTGACTCTGGCAATGTGGGGTATAATCCAGGTTATAACCAGCCATCGTACAGATAGATCAAATGTGTGTATTCCTGGGGCTAGATGGCGAGAACATGGATTATCCCGGTTGATGAACCAGTTGGATTTACAACCAGATACTAAACAATGGCTAAATCTCCGTTGATATACAATTACAAAAAAGTATCTAAATCGCAATTCGGCCAGGATTTCATATATGTTTAACTGGATCAATCGGGGCCATCCACTTGGACTTTTTTTTTTTCAATTTGAGGGATATTGGTTACCTAACATAACTATTGAAAATCACCATTTTTAATGGGTAAATCAACCATAAATGGCCATTTTCAATAGCTATGTTAGTTCACCAGGGGGTATTGTTTCGTTGTTTTACCATTCATCCAGCCAGAAGTTAAACTTCTGGCAGTGAAGCAGCAAACCAGCAAGCAAGGGAGGACAGATGACGAAAGCCACACGTGGTAGGAACTCGGATCCATCTTGGGAAGGATATATGACTTCAGTGAATACCTATAATGTAAGGTATTTCAAACATACTTATCACAGCATATCCCAAGTCCCTCCCTGAAAGAAGTGCTCCAGGGTAAGGATCACCTGGAAAAGCCGACCTCACAACACGATGGCGAATGGAGGGGTCAACCCATCAAATCTGTTGATGTTTGAGTTGGGGATGAATCTAAATTTGCCCAGATGGTTAGTGAAAGCAACCCGAAATGAGGATTGAAGCCGCGAAAATAGATCTAGAGATCACTTAGTTTTGACAAGTTTCAGTGTGCAAATGGCCCTGGGAATGTGCAATGGTGGTTCCAAACACTAACAACGCAGGAATACATACATACATAGAATCATACATACTATGTATATATATATATATATATATATACATATACATACATAGTACTATCCCATTGGCAACCAGTTGTTAAATATTTTCCAAGTGATGACGCTCCGACACGCTGCAGACCGGCTGCAGGTTCCCCGATGGCACCTGTTTCTTCCGATTGGATCCTCCCTTCGGTATGGAGGTGCGTTTACCGGGGATCCGCAAGTTTGGGGCTGCCAGTGAGGTGAGCACCTCGGCCATCAAAAGTAGCAATGGTCGAAACATGGGGATGGGTCAAAACCTATGAATTTATCAATTTTGATGGGATGAACATCCATAAATCCCAGCTATTTTGGGGTTCACTAGGTACCAGGGTTTTAACTCATAGCTACATGTCAAAGTCAAGGTACTGTAATGATTGGAATTTATAGGCAAGATGATAGTACATTGGTGTCTTGGCACAATGGTCACAAGACAATCAACGAAAAAATCATGCACATTAGAATTCCAATCTCGCATCATCATTGTCATTGATGTTAAGATATTAGGGAAACTGAGAAATGTGATGAAGTGTGATGGGATTGAAACATCATGACATTGAGAATGAAGGATACTTATACCGTATATATGATAATGTGACAATCACTTAAAAGTACATCATAATGACGATTCACATCAGAGTCATTGATGATCAGTGATAATCAATATGTGTTGTGATAATCAATCGCCAATGATAATTAACATCATCACGATTAACATCAGAATTATCAATTGATCAACATAATCACATAATCACTACAATGGGAAAAAATAAATAACCAATGACAATCAACTACATTTGATATTGATGTGATTAATTGATTGACCGATAGCCAATGAGAAAACAGTAACCCATGATAATTAAATATCATCATCAACTAAATTGAAGATAGTCAATGATGAACATAGTCAATGATCACCAATGATCATGAGCACCATCATCAACTACATTAACATTGAAGTGATCACTGGATTGGCTAGTGGGAAGATTTACAGGAAACCCCTATATGTCATGGAAAATCCATGGTTTCCTGTAGGTTTCCCCTTAAACAAATCCAATGAAGTGAGCATGTCTCAATTTCCCCAGTGGCTCGGAAGGTGCGGCAGAAGCACGGCTTGATGGATCTCTCGAAGCAGACCTCCAGCAACGTCTCAGGCACTGACCTGGAGGAGAGACCGAAGGGCGCGACGGTCGTTGCATGGATCCAAACTGGAGTGGATGGGGGTTGATATCTTGGATTTTAATGGATTTGATATAATTTTTGATATCACGGATTAGAGGCTTGATAGATGTTTGAGAGATGGTTGAACGGTCATATTGCTGAAATAGCCCATTTTGCTGAGCTCTTAAAGGTCTTTCCCAATGACTTGACCCATGAAAAAGGCAGAAGTGCTTGCTTTTTCAGATCTTTGCACCATACTCTTTATCAACGGAGAATTTTTTCTGAAGAGAAGAATGTAGAAAATACAAAGTCAATTCCTTGAAATCCAGGTTGTCAAGGTTGTCAAGCTGGTTATGAAAGATCTTTGAACATCATATCCTCCCCATCCCCCCATCCCTAACCCAGTCCCTATCCCCCCCCCCCAGTGGTTGCCCGTCTGCCGGGAGGACGCAGCCGCCTGGGCGGCCTCGCTGCAGCAGGCGCAGCTGGCGGCGGAGACCAACGACTTCGACGAGATCCGCCGGCGGCTGCGGTCCTCGGGCAGGCTGAACCGCACGGAGTGCGAGGCGTTGAATCCCCTGGCGCCGCCCTTTAAGGTGGGCAAAACGGATGGATGGTGCGATGAGATCCACAGGGCGGTTGACATGTGTGGAAATGGACTAAGTTTATTATTCAATACTGCAAAATATATGTAAGCTAGACTGAGGCTATACTAAGGAATGTTGTAATTATCGTTAGATTATCCATTCTTGACATATACATACCGCCAGGCCGTTTGGGTTGAGCGCTCTGTCACGCCCACCTCGTGTTCCAAGTGCCTTGGATCTGGCGCTTGCGATGTGTCGACTTGGGATGGAGTAAGCCTCAGAATCAATGGAGATATTGGGATAAACCCCCGTAAACACCCTTGAAACCTAACATGATACCAATGATACCCATAAACAGTCAATGAATAAATAACACAGCAGTACATACAGTATTGCGCATATGCGTAGCAATCTCTAATGGTACTTTCTTTAGGCTTTACAAGAAAGCCTTCATCATTGAACGGCTCAGATTTGAGGTGGAAAGCCTGTTGTTTGCTACGTCGCGGTGATCGATGCGAACTCTTCACCAGCTGCTCATTTGCAGGACACAGTATTGTCCATTGATTTGATGAATATGGAACCTCAACATGATGCATTTCAAAACATGTTTGCCGGCTTTTGGCTCCCTTTTTGAATATCAGCATCTCGGAGTCTTGGCCCCTTCTGTGATAAATTCGTCTCTAGGTGATGAAAAAAACGGGTTTTCCCAGCTGTGTGTCATAGGAGTTGAAAGGGTCGCCAATGGTGATCACAGCACCCCCCATCTTGCCACAGCCATGTGTTTCTGACCAGTTTTACCCCGGGAAAAAACATTCAAAAACTGTATAGTATATTCAAGTATATTCATGGATTCTCTCGAAACCTCTTTAAAATTGCCTTAAAACAAATCACGTGTCACCTTGAATCCAATTGGATGAACCTAAACCCTCCAAGTACCTATTTTTCTTAGAGATTTCCATGGCTTCCAATTGGTTCCAAACAACAAACACCCGGAGCTGCTGAGCTGAACCCAGGCAATGTGGTGAACACCGAACTGCCGGGCCCCGAAGCCGCCCGAGCAGAGGCGGAATGCGCTGCATGCGGGGGCGAGTGGCTAGAGGCGCCGGATGGGGATCATTGCGACATATTGTGGCTATGATGGGACATTATGTGTATATATGATGCATACATGCATATATATATATATAGTATAACTGTAGATACCTTCTGGTTCTGAAACTGATTAACTCTGATGTCGTTTCTGAAGGATTATCCTTTTCAAGGTGAGGCAACACGCTAACAAATCAAGCTGGATAGAATCGAGGCTGGGGGTTGGAAGCTCTGGTAAACGTGGGGTGTTTTGAGGACCCTGAGAGGCATGATCATTTGATATTATTTGCTAATAAGATAATGATACTGAATACTAGTCAATACTTTAGATGCTTTAACTTTTTTCAGACATTATTACATGTGCGCACTGGGATGCATCTATCCCACCTAGTTTGTTAGTGTGCTTCCTGTCAACAGAAAAACAACCTTAAATCGTGGCCAGAAGGGAGGTGGGTGTTTGTTCGACCCTATTTACCTTGTTTACATTTAGTTTCCCCTTCAAACGCATTTGGAGTGTTGGAAGCAGCCCTGAGATTCTGATCTTTCCAGGCAGAGGACCTCCAGGACCGCCCCGCAGCCACCAGGTGTTTCAGTGGACCTCCGGTGTCTGGAAGCGTGGCGACCTCCAAAGCCCACGGCGGGGATGGCACCTCTGGTCGCGTTTGGGTTGTTTCAAGGACGTTTCTTACAGGAAACCTTTGGTTCTTATAGCATCTTATAGCATTGAAAATCATTGAAATAGTAACGTTGATGATAGTTGATAGTAATAAGTAGAGTAATGATATTAATTAATGGGAATAGTAATAACAATCAATAACACTAATAATATCTAAACATCAGGATTTCCATCCCAAGTTCCCCATATTTCCCCTTCACTTCCGAGGTACAGCCGCGCCTGGGGTCCTGTGAACCGCTGGGCCGAAGTGGTGGACATCGACGTCTTGCGCCGGCTCTTCGAAAACGCGCTGGTGTCTGGGGCTGGTGGGATGGGGGCTGGTGGCATGGGGGGGGGATGAGGGAAACAACAATTTTGTTGGGAAAACACCTGGAATATCCCAATCTCCTGGAAGAATAAGACAACACTGATGAGATGTTTGGATCTGTTGAAGCCACATCCGGTTGGCATTGGCTGGGACTGGGAAGTCCATTATTTGTGACAGACCGACAGCTATAGGTTATGATTCCTCAAGATTCATCTATTTGATTATAGATGATAACGACCTCAGAACGATGTCACCATACTAGTACATAAGGATACATAAAGGTGGTGAATAAAAGAAGTATCACCCCAAAATCACCTGTCTTGAAGTTGGTGAATATTTTTGGTTCAGCCAGATCTATGGCTACCAAACCCTTTCTGAATCTGAATGGTCTAATGACAAGCTACCCTCGTATCTCTACCATCCAAGAGAAGTTGACTCAATAAATGTTGTTTAAGAGAATAGTGTTTTCCCAATACATATCATATAGAACGTTTTACAACATGTTATTACACATCTGACTCATTGAAAAATAATTCCAGCACCATTCACCTACCACTTGCCATTCCCAGCCCCCTGCGCCCCAGGAAACTCGCTTGGGACAGCAGCGCCTGAATGCCGCAGTTGCCATGGTGGAACCCCTCATGTCATCATTGGAGATGCTGCCTCGCTGCATGAGACCTCGGCCCTCCACAGATCCCCCCAAAAAAGCTGATCTCCCGAGATGGCGATGGAGAGAGAGAGAGAGAAACTAAGATTTCTTGGGATAAACACACAATTTTTCAGGGCACTTGGAGGGTCTAGACGGTCTAGGTATTTGCAAAAAAGCTTGGTCAAAAATTAAGAAGGTATTTTCTTGACACTCTTCCTCACCATTTGAAAGGAATTTGTGACTTTGGTTGCGCCTTTTGATGCAGAATAGTGGGGGAGACTACTCCACACTACTGTGCAGACTCCTTCTTTCTTGCAGTTGCTTTAGACATTTGATCTGATTACCCTCAGGTAATCAAACGTGGCAAGCTGGAAACTCATCAAAACCTCAATGTATAGGGGATTCTCATGGATTTTCCAGCTAGCCACGTTTGATTACCGGAGGGTATATGAACAAGAAACGTCTAGTCTAGAAAGTGGTTTGGCCGCCTAGCTGATTAGCGTTTTCCTGGAACCCGGTTTCGCAGTGGATCTGGAATTTCACATTAGAGGTGATTATGGCATTTACCCTCCAGTAAAGTAACATAGACCCTGGCAGTACTCGGGGTTGGAAGATGAGTTTCCCCTCAAAAATGGTGATAAAATCAGGGTCAAACTGTTAGTTTACCATCAATAGGTGGTATAAACCATGCCCAAACGGGTGGTTTATCATTGTGTTACCCACATTATGACATTTACAGTAGTATCCCGGGTGAATTTCCTCAGCATCAACCAAGGTTCGCCGCCGCCTGTGGCAGCGAGAGTCAGATCTTGGATGCCTCGGTGCAGCGGCAGGAGCAGCTGCAAGGGATGCCGGCGGCGCCGCCGTTGATGCGCCGCGGCGGCAACAGCAAGGGGGGTTGGGGCGAGGTTAGCAGGGTTGGTTGGGGATGCAGGAGATGGGGGAGATGGGGGAGATGGGGGGAGAGGAAACGGTTTATAATACAATGGCATGGGTTCTTGGGAAGGAAAGCTTTGTGTGTCCTGCACTCTATCGACATTTTTGCCCATCAAAGATGGGTAGAAAAGGCAACATTTTGGGCTGGCATCGGTCCAGTTTGATGATTTTGATATTCAGGTTGCGGGTCAAACTGTGAAAACGATTATTGGTTGACAGGTTCTAAGTGTTCATGCTTGCTTTTGCACCCTCGTCGGGAAGATGCGTGCGAATTTGCAGTATATATATTCTATTTTTCTTCAGAAGCTGGAAGCAAGAGCCCACGGCGGAATTTTTCCCTGGAAAACAAGATCCAATTCCAGCTGTTCAACAGCTCCACAAAAACTCATCCCAGACCTATTGTCGCCCATTGTTGAAAGTTTCGGAAAGAACACTTACAAGAATCCATCTGAGAACCCCTCTTTTCTTTTTAGGAACACTTTATCTTTGCAGGAAAAAACCGATGGATTTCCTGCCAAGAAAATCCTCACTGGCCCATCCCCCTTGGAAATCCGAGGCAACTGCCTTCGGGTTTGATTCCCATGGGCGAAATCCTAGCCACATCCGGCCTCATCTCGTCCGGCTCCGTGGGGGACATCCGGCTCTCCTGGCACGAGCCTTGGGCGCGTTTGGGGGGCTGCTGGGTGAGCCTTGGGAGGAAGTGACACGGATGGGATCTGTCGCTTTGATTCCCAGTTCAGATGTATGGCTTTGATATGTTTAAGTTTAGTTTAGATGTGTTTAGTGATGTTTGGTGGTAATTTCATCCATGAGCATTCTAATATTAATGAAAGACATTTTCAGTTTCACAAAGGGAATGAACGTTGACCACGATGTTTTTTTTTGGGATGGGGAAACGGACCAATCCAGCTTGGATCTCCCAGGAATTCTCGGCCTCTAGATTCGGGGACAGCACCATGGCTGCGGTGAGATACGACATCAGCGTCCTTCCCTTCGAGTGCCTTGGCAGTCAGATCTTCTCTGAGGTCTTTTCATAAGTTTCTATAGATTCTGTGGCCTGTTTATATCCATGGTCATCTATGTATGATTTTTCAATACTGTTACACCTTGAGTTTCATATCTCTTAAGCTGGTTGAAAGCTTGAGATAGATCCAATAGCTTTCCGCCGAGGTACGTCTTGGGGATAGCAGCCCCGCAGATTGCCCTGCCGGGCCGGGCAGCGTTGGTGCGAAGCTTTTTGTTGGCGCCTTGGCTGGGGCAAGTGCTGCCCAGGGCCCCAGGGACTTTGGAAAAAGAACGGGAAGACCATATCCTTCATGGTTTGGCCCCATGTTGTTGATCATGTTTGCAAAACGTTGTTCAGATCACCGCGGATCTTATTTCGAAAATTCCACATCCTTCTGGAAAGACCACAGCCGCTGTAGGTTTTCCGGATGGTTTTGCGCTTGGATTCCCAGCCGTTTTTTGGGCAAAAACGTTGCTGAGTGAACTCATGGGACCCATCAAAATGCTGGCTCTCAACCCGTCAACATCAATTTTCAAGCCAGAAAAACCGGAGTGAAACCCCCCAAGTTGGCATGATGCACCATGTTTTCATAGGTTTTCGTATATAGTTCATGTCAAAAAACCTTTTGAATCCTTTTGCACAAATGGAAGATTTGCTCACCTCCCCCCAACCATTTCCCACGGATCCCCTCACGGATCCCCACTTGGGGTGTGCATCGCACTTAGATGCACTTAGTAAATGGGTTATAGCCCCAGTTATATCATGGAATATCTCCACTTATATAAATCGGATTACATGGGTTACCCTAAGGATTCTCCCCCTACGGTATCCACCACCCACGGTATCCCCGGTCCTCCCAAGGAGTTCATGGTCTTCTCGGACACCACCACCTCGCTCTCGCCCGCCTCCATGGAGACCGTGGACGCCGGCGGCTTGCGGGGCGGCTATCCGGCGTGGATCATCAACGAGATGATCAAGTTGGACATCGATCCGGAGGCCATTGGTGGGCTTTAAAAACAGTCAACCAATGGGGGGATTTGTTTATGGCTTCTGGGCCTTATGGGATTTTGTTCATGGAAATTTGTTTATGGGATTGTTCGAGTAAATGGGAGGAGGAGGCGGAGTTTTTGTGGAGGTCGTTGAGTTCGTTTTGGTTGGTCTTCTTTGATGTCTAGATCGATTTGGACTGTCCAATACCGCTGTTGTTACATCCTATCAGATCAGATAGAGACTATATTCTTTATAACCATTAATATATATTGTATTATATATTTATATAATGTTTCACCACCACCATTCACCAATTCACCAATCATCACCATCCCCTCCCCATCCCCCAGCGTCATAGGCCGAAGCCGCCGAAGCCCAAGACCTGGCGGCGCGCCTGGCGGCCACCGAGGAGTCGCGCCGCCAGGAGCGCCTGGCCGCTGCCGCGGCGCTGGCGGAGGCGGCGGATACCTCCACAGGCGCCCGGGGCCGCAACGGTGGGGGTGGTGCAACCGGGGGAAGGTGGGGAGATGGGGAACCAGTCCTTAAAAAAGGGTGGGAAAAGGTTGGGAAATATATGTTGGATGATGGAAAAGATGATGGAATATGGTTGGAAACATGTGGGAAGTGTTTGAAATTGTTTCTGAAGTTCAGAGTTTATCAAGGGTACTGCAATTAAATTGTTTCACATGGAAGTTCCAAGCATTCATAGATTCATAGATGCCTTTTCAGTTTCAAATTCTAGGGTGAACATGTCATCTTCCTGGTTGCTCCGAAGGCAGCAATATAGAAGATATAGATATCAAGTATATAGACTAACAATGCACAGTAAAACTACACACTATTGTTGGCAAAACATGCGTGATGCTGGCATTTGATTTGGTAAAGGTGCCAGTCGGACAACATCCGCAACAATGGACGCTGGGTGGGTAAAACTTAGAAATTTATGCATGTGCTGGGCTTGATTTCTGTGGAGACATGTGGAGACTTTATTTGTACTGTTGGACATGTTTGGGTAGTCATGCAACCCCTTGTTGCTCAAATAGATCATCCCTGTAGGCTTGAATGCGGTCTTCCATCCTAATACTAAGGCAGTGCTTATTTGAAAACGTTTCCCTTGTTGAACATTGCCATGTTTCCTGAACATGTTCATGTGTTGGGGGTCATTTCCCGTGAGTCTGGATGGTTTTTGTCGGAGACTCTAGTGAAATGGATTTGTACCACATGTTATTGCCAGCCACCCAAGCACATATTGGGAATGGATGGGGATGGCTCAAAATTATGTTTCATACCCGCAACTTGGACGATTTAAGAATAACACTCAAAAATCCAGCATTTGTATGTCCCGCATTTCATCGCATCATAGTTGGTATGTCTTCGCCGCCTGAACCTGGGAAGACCCCGCTGGTGCAGGCCTTCCACCTTCATCACTCTATGCTCCTTGGATGCCAAATCCAGGGCTTGAAGAAATTGCCTCATGGGAGCCAGCCATGCTGGCTTCCAAAAGTAGAGTATCTATATAAAGTATCTACAAGTTAAACAGGAGATGGTTACAAGTTCACACGAATGCCTATCTTCTTGGCTACACCTTGGAGGTCCAGCCTCATTAGGACGATATCACTTATGGAATCCAGCCGCATTCTGGCGATTTCCAAAGCAATTTTTCAATCTTGGTCATCCAATCGATCCCACTTCGAGGGTTGCCACCCGAGTTCGGTCCGTCGGTAGCGGCCACCGTTCTGATGCCCCGTTCTCGATGACCCAGGTCCTGACCCAGGAGTATTTAGTGCCTCGATGCGTTGCGTTTGGGGCTGATGGAGCCGCCCAGAAATGTCTGAGGATCAGCGCTGGTCTGCACCACAGATTGGGGATGGTGAATTATTGGGATTACTGTTGGCTGGGTTTACTACATTGTCCGATTCTGCGCGTCAAATGTAGTGCGGCCCACAGGAAATGTTGACGGCTGTTGGGCGGCCCAGTGTCTTTCTACAATAGATTGCGGTAGTACCACTGGTTGATTTCAATTTTTGATTGATTAGTCATTAGTGTTTCTAGATGTTTCTAGTGTTTTTTTCTTTCCAAACCATATTAGGAAAAGGGCTCAAAAACACAGTTCCACGTGACCACTTTTGATCCAAGAATCAAAGTCCAACAACATCGCGGTTTATTTTTGTTTCATGCATCTTCTGCAACAAGTCAGACATTTTTTCGGGGTGTCTTGGTTGAAACACCAAGGAGAACACCACGGTGACCACGTCCTCTGGAGCACAGGGTTTGCATTTCGCCACCCCTGCCTGTCGCTCTGTAGTAGCCAACGCGCAGGGCGAGGTGGGGGATGCGATGGTGGGGGTGGGGTGGGTGTTGGAAACTGTTTGGCATCCAAGAAGATCCAATCTAAATGAAACAAACCCGTTTTTTGCTGTCAGGAGAATAGAATTATCTAACAATGCAGCTAGAGAATCATTGAAAGACGGACCTTGCGCGATCATTTGAACAAGACAGGTCCAAGGATGTCATGTTGGGTCTATGTGTTATTGCTTTAAACAAAAGAGCTCCCCAGTGACCTAGTCTCAAGCCTTGAACCCAGGATGGCTCAGGTTGCCTAACAAAGTTCACTCGTTTGTGGTTTCAACGAGTGACTACTAATTATTAACATTTTGCAACCTTCTTTAACCATAGAAATGGAATGTGGTTATCCCCCCAGGATTCCTCAACTGACCAACCCACCTCAGAGTAGTTCAGGAGCCACCCATCCGGCAGCTGAATTTAGCCTCGTTGTGCGGCAGGTCTTTGGTCGGATCCTGGGCGATTGCGTCCACGTCAGCAGCTCCACCACCATCGAGAACTCCGTGGAGCTCTGCTTGCCCTTGACCTATGGCAGCCCTGCGGCTGGGCGGTCCATAGCAGGTCGCGTAGTGCGGTGACTCCCAGAAAAAACGACGGAGAAAAAATGCAAGGTTTTTTGGGGTGTATTAATTATGATCCTGGGTATTTTGATGTATTTTGCGTATTTTGCATGGGTGTTTCATCCCGAACTTTGGATGGGTAGTTTGATCCTCAATTAATGGGAATATCTACAGCACTAACCAGCTAACAATCCAACTTGGGACATCTTTAAGTTCCCAGTTCCTACTCCAAACCAGCCCCCCCTGTAGTGATCCCGGCGCCAAGGCCGACATCAACGCCTTCAACAGCACGCCCCAAGCAGCGGCCGCCGGCATGCGCTTCGACTTCGCCTTGGCCACCAGCGTGCCGCAGAGCTACGAGGTGGACACCCCGGCAGTGCCTGGGCGATGGGGGGCTCCCAGTCAGGGGGAGCCTGGCCTCTGGTAAACTAACATAACCATGGAAAATCACCATTTTTAATGGGAAAATCCACTATAAATGGCCATTTTCAATAGCTATGTTAAATTACCAGAGGGTACATATGGAGGTTTGAATGGGAGAATCAAGGCACTAAACGGGGGATTTTCTATTTGCCACGATTGAATGGGGAGGTTCTATCGTCATCCTCTATGTTTTTTTTTATTCTTTAGGCCACCGTTTTAAGGCTGACTTTCCGCGAAAGGTTTGGATTCCACTCAACCATGCTCAACCTGTCAACCAGTTACTAAAGCAAGAATTGAAAACGCCAGGTGGTTTCGAGCTCTCGGCTTGTGGTTTCACCGACATGTGACATGTGTGTAAAAAGCTGGTGGACTCACCTCATTTACAGACAAAGATGCGGGATGAAATCTGGCATGGGGCCATGATACTGTAGGTTATGGGGAGGGTTTGTTGTCAGTGTTTGGGGATTATTAATAGCAGTAGTAGCGCGTGGAAATAGAAAAGGAGGTCGTTGTCAATATTTCACCAAACTATCGCAAGTGTTCCAACAGCTTGATATGGTTTGGTGTGGGAGCACCGTAGGGTCACTGACAGAGCGCAAAGGCCTATCAAAGACAGTCCTGCAGGCGAGATCATATTTCACAGTACCTTGCGCTTCTCTAACCTTGCACCTAGCAATAGGATGCAATGGGAAAGGAAACACAGGTTTGTGCAATAGACAACGTATCAACACGTGATTTGATTGATTTGCAAGTCAACTGCCATGTTTCACTACCCAGCGGCTATACCTTCGGAACCACCACGGACCATGAAACCCAACTACTTGTGATAAGTGCAGCTCAACACCCCAGGTAACTCCCAGGCAATCCCCTCGTGGCCTCCTGGATGCCTAAGGCCCTCCAGGCCGGCGCGGAAGTGCCGGGACGGCTGGGTCCAGTGATGTGGAACTGGGAGGATAACGCCAAGTGGGGACGACTGCCACCTGGCTGGTACTACTTGAAGCTTGGCAGAAGTGAATTAGATGCAGCTCTTTGGAAAAAGGGCAGGGGTCATTTTTTTGGGGAGGAGGTTGGCAGCTTGTGCCCCAGTGCTTTTGACCACTGGAACTTCAGGGGGGGTTGGTGGTTTGGAAAACAGTTTAATGCATGTACATGTTCTCATGTTGGCACCCAACATGTATGTATGAGTGTGAGTGTGTCAACAACTAGGTGTTGCTGAATTGGTGTTTTGCGACATGGACGGGTGGTTCTAGGTCCTAGGTGGTGTCGTAGTGAAACCGTCCACAGCTGTGGATTGTGGGATATGGTGTGACACTTCAATATGCTGGCAGATTTGGGACGGTGGCCGCTCTGCGTGCTATCGAGGACCCTGCCTTCCAAGCCTTCCAAGCTGATACAATAGTTGCACCAAAGAATCAAACAATGCTAAAACAACATGGAACTCGGATGGGTCATTTTGGGGGATGGGAAGCAATTGAGGGTTTTTTTCAAACTGGGGTGCCTCAAAACTAAGGGCTTCCCCATAAATTTTCCCTATAACTTAAGAAACCCCAATGTTATAATTAATGTTATTAGCCATTATTAACAGACTAGAGATCATTATATAATATATTATATGTAAGTGGACTATGTTCGTATCCCAATACTTCATGTCTGGAACATTAACCAACAAGTCCCACCAAATTTTACGCAAATGTGGGTAAATATTCCGTACATGGCGCGTATGGGTATTGTCACCCAAGCCACTTGAAGTCCCTGCAAAACGTCGTGAAATACATTCATCGTAAGGAGCCCTGCGAGCCTTCCCGTGGACTTACGAAGAGACGGTGCTGGCGGAGCACGACTTTGTTCCAAGATCTACAGGGCAGAGAGCCTTTGGTGGCAAACATGGGGAGCTTTATTGAGGGTATAACTTAACTGGTATCACCAGCAAAAACCCAGGGTTTATTGCGTACTATAACCAGCAAAAACCAGGTTTTATGGGGGATATTGGGGACATAACCAGCAAAAACCATGTTTTAGTGGAAGTAGAATGATTTGCATATATGTGAACGAAAATCCATCCAACTCGACGGACAGAGAACACAGCAGCCATCAAGAGGCATGTGGAGGCTTGTTGAGATACTGACGCATGGTATTTGGACACACCAGAGTTACATCACAACTGCAGTGGATTTCCTTCACCTTTGTCCATCCCTTGGTTAACACGGGGATTCTGATGATAGCTCTGAGGCAAACCTATTGTCCTATTCTGCGGTTGGGGACGCATCCAAGAAGTCTCATTTGGACCAATGCTTCCGGCGTGCCAAAGGCCCTGCGAGTTGAGTTGTTGGGCTGGGTAGCTCTATATAATTTGGAATGATTTTACAACACCACTGATATGTGCCTCACTTTGTCACTTTCCAAGAAACCAAGATGGCCCAAGGGAAGCCCTCACATGGCTCATGTTTTCTTCGCATCACCGCAGCCCCAGTCGGCTCATCGGTCTCCTTGAGCATGTCATGAATCTGAATAGTTTTCCCAGATTCATAGATGCGTATGACTCGACAAGTTATAACATTTTCTCAACATTTATAGGCTAGGTAACATTTGGTGAATGCAGGAAACAAGTGAGTCAATGGATTGGTTAATGGGACAAGTTACAGGAAACCATGGATTTTCCCATGAAATATAGGGGTTTCCTGTAAATTTTCCCTTAAACCAATCCAATGAAATGAGTGCATGATATCCGTGTTGCTACAACAAGCTGATTCTCCGAGGATCCCCCCCCTCTCGGGCGAAGGTCTTGGGCTTTGATTCGCACTGTGAAGAAATGGATCGGCTGCTGATGCAGGTGCACAACCTGCAGAATCAGTGCCTTGGTGGCGGTTGGGATGAAACTGTAGGGGGAGTGGGAAGCTTGGCCACCGAGATGGCTCTTATGGTTTGCATAAAGGGATGTAAAGGGAATCATCCTCCTCCCCAAGGTTTCTTTTGTTGGGGGGAGTGTCAGAAATCAGAAAACCATAGAAAACTCACCCATTTACAGGATGTGGATGTGGGATGACAACTCCTTCCCCCTAGTGTTGGGTATTTCTTCATGAATAACCACCCTTTTCCATCCCTTTCCTCAAATAATGCTGGGGGGATTTGGAGAATGTTCATTTTTGACGCTCTCAAAAAAAGAGCTGCCTGGGGGGGGTCATTACCAGCTGGATTGGAGGAGAATGATTGGGACAAGAACTGGGGTATACCCAGTATGTGTGTGTCAGGGATGGTTTGCTCAAAAGTTACGGAGCACGACAGGTGGTGAGAGAGATGCAATTATGGAGCACAAACTTAGTGGACTTGTTCTTTTCCAGCCTGTGGACATGTACTGTAGGTATGGAACCAACACATGACAGACACATGATGGGCGAAAAGAGCTATAATACGGTGGCAAACTGTGGCACATGCACCATGAGGATTGGATTCCAAGGCAAGTCACATTATGTCTCTGCAAATCGGTTGTCCCTGATTTCTGAACATGCAGGGGGTTCGCTCAACAAGATGGCAGGTCACCCTGTGTAGGTGGGCCACCGGCAGCTCCCATAGCTTCAATGCCTAGGAAGAAGGAAACTCCAGTGCCGTATCTGCCCATGGATCAACATGTTTCCGATGTGGAGCTCTTGCAGGTGCAGTGTGCTGGTTGCTGTAGATTTCTAAGCTGCTATGGGGCTGTTGAAGGTCGAGATGCTTCGGAATTGTGATTTGTGTGTGTGTGTTTTGCTTTGGATCCAGCAGTTTGTGAGAAGTTCCTCGGACTTAGCTTTTTTTGGGGATCATAGTTTTCTTTTCTATTGGCCAAGGATTTCGGGCGTTTCGGGCTCAGAGCCCTCCCGCCAGGAGAGATTGGACCGCGGCGTGCTGCCGGATGTGATGCCAACCTCCAACATGCCCGTCTGTCTACCCGGGCCCCTCGGCTCCAGCGGCACCACCGTGGCTGCACGAGTCCCATGATCGTTGGTGATTTAGTGATTACCCTCTGGTAATCGTAACATGGCAATGGACAGTGCACCAGTTGTAGGGGAATGGTCCCATTAAAAATATCAATTTAGTGATTATATCTCCAAATAATCCTAATCTTGTCAGTTCATGCCTCCGTGGTCTTCACATCCTTGTGGTCCACGGTGTTTTTTCAGGGTCCTGTAGGGTGAGGCACCGGGTTATGGGAGATGAACCTATCGTTTTTATTGGGGTTTATAAAGCCAGAACCATCACTGGGGGGCCTCATCTTGTATCCGACTGCAGGCAATGCATGGTGCAGAAGGGCAATGGCTTCGCAACTCGGCAGGGGAAAAGCTGCAGCAGTGTTTGGTCAAGGCGGTTTAAGTACAGATGCCATGTACAATGTGGGGGTCCGAAACAAGAAAGCACATGATCAGAAAACTGCCTCCTTCAACTGCCAGACTCAGACTGGTGGTGATTTGTAGTTTCTGAGTTTGTGGGGATCACAATGTTGTGGTGTCACAGTGAGCCGACATCAATGGCAAATTGCATATTGTGCATGGATCCTTTTCAAAATGTGGCAGGTTCGCTTTTCAGAGCCGTTGTAAGGATGAACTGGTCATGTGTCACATCAGCGCTGGCTCATTTATCCATATGCCACATTTCTTTTTTACTTACACGTTCGTTAAATCTCATTGCTCAGCTGACCACAGCTGACTCAGCGATCTTTGTTTCTGACCCCAGACCTGGATTGCACCCGACCTTTTGCCGAGTTAGGAAATCATGGCGGCGCAAGAGGGCGACTGCGCGATTCATTGCTGACTGGTCCCGGTCCTGAGAATCACCGGGCAATTTGTAAATAGTTGATCCATGTTGATCCTATTGCTGGGGGTACTGGCCCACATCGCTATCACATTACAGATGGAGTCATGGACCGTGGATGTATGTAATTCATTTTGTTGAGTCTTGGAGTCTTGGGGTATCCAAATGAGTCGAAGGTTTATTGTGTACAATGTCAGAACTCAATGGGCATAATGAGACATAGGCCCCCAGTGCCAAACACACAGCAATCGCATCCGAAGGGCCAAAAATGGCCACTGCTTTCCCTGAAGGCCGCTAAGCGGCTGACAGAAAAAGCGGCAAAATGGATCAAAATGGCACCTTTTCCGCCTTTATGGGTTTGTCTAAAAGGAGGGCAGCCCCAAAAGCCAAAGATCAATCATCATTTTTCCTATTCAAGTGGCAATTGTTTGGCATCATTTTTGGACAAGCCCTTGGGATCCCTTCAAAAACACTAGGCAGTTGCCCATCTCATTTGGTCCCCCTGATGCCTGTTTTCAGCAGTTCTTAGCCACGAACCAAGGCTTGAAATAGCTTTCCGCATGTTGGTGCATGTGTTCCTTTCACCCCATGTCTCAAACATATGGACATGTTGTGTGACCGAACATGTTGCTCTTTTGCAGCCATGAACAGCAAATATACACGTGACTGTGCATGTATTGTATATGCTACATACAGTTAGTTTGATTATATGATCACATTTGAATATGAGCAATATGTAAATCTTTAGCGAGCTTGTTGTCTGTTTAGTCACCAGTCATTTTGGCACCTAATAGCCATCATTTTGACTATGAAGATATGTTTAACACCAGCGCGTGATGGATGAACAGCAACTTGCACGTGGAGAAGGCAAACTAAGCAGCAAATGATGGACCCAGATGAATTTCCCCAAATTTATGTGCTCCACCTTTTGCAGCTGTTCAATTGAATTGCAAGGTGTTAACCACCTTATGTTGCCTTGCTGGCGGCTTTGCAGGGGAAGACACTGCTGACTACTTTACTATGCTCAAGGAAGTGCGAAGACAAAAGAGCAGTGCAACCACTGGTCAAGTTAGAGAATTCTGTGGATGGCCGCAATTTGTCCATCCTGGTTGCTGAGCACACCATTCACCAACATGCTATCATATCATATCAATACATCGCACGCAGACACATGTATGACTAGATTTGATTCGATATTTATATCATTCTATATCTAGTCATATATGATCATATACATGGATATACGTGGGTCATACTCCAATCATTGTGGTTGATACTGATTCATCATTCTTCTCTTAGTTGTAGCCCAACACCCGATGCCTCGCTCGAACACGGCGGTCATGGCCTTGGGATCGGGTCTGTGGCTATGGTGCAGTCGTGGTTGGGGAGCCGGAGCAACAGGTCCATAGGATTTCCCATACTGGATTGTGTCAATAGATTGGGTTAAGGGAAAATTTACAGGAAACCATAGATTTTCCTAGGAAATATAGGGGGTTCCGGTTAAAATTTTCCCTTAACCCAATCCAATGATTGTGATCCCCAATAGCCTCTGGTAAACGTTTACAGTTTGCGAACTTGAAGCCATGGCCATAGCAAGTTCGTGGGTATTTTCCCATGAATAGCATGGTGATTTTCGTTATGTGAACGTTTACCAGAGGGTAGTTTGGATCATATTCCTTTCCGCATCATGATCATCAACCAGGGCTTTTGAAAACTTGAATGGTGACACTCTGAATCAGCCAAGTTTGCGGAGTGTCCTAAAATGGGGGTACCCCCAAACCATCTCAAACCATGCATAAATGATTGGCCATTTTGATATTGCCATGGTGTTGTGGATCTGAAATTCTGTGAAATATCCAAATGGGTCGCCATTGCTAACTGTTCCCTTGGGGAAGTTAGCTGGGTTGCTTGTTTCGGCGTTGCTTTCTTCTTCGCACAATGAACCTGTTCCTGGTTTCTCAGGAAGACAGGCAGCCAGGCCCATTCAGAGCAAATTGTTTCAGCATGATTTTTCCATGTAAATGCGAACTTATGAGGGATTTCCCGTTTTTCCCATCCGGAGGCTACATTTTTCAGCATTTCGGCTCAGTTTATTTCGGTTCCCGCGCTACTGACTGTTTGGAGACACAGCCAGCGCTTGGCCAATCCAACGATTGGCCGGGGCCGGGCACCACTTGACCATGGGCGACATTGAAGATCTGAAGTGGCCTGGAGCGCAGGGCCGGGGTGGGCCGGGCCTAGTTGGGGCAGAAATTGATGTCGGATTGATGAAGACCCAGAGGATTGATCATTTTTGTTCAGAGATGTTTGGATGGCTCGGTGTGGAAGATGTCCAGGTGCAAGTTTTATACTGTAAGATCCACGACAAAGCCACCCCCAGGTGAATCAAAGGATTGTAGCAGGCGATTCTCGAATTGGGACCTCCAAAAACTCACATTTTCGATTCTCAACATCAAGTTCAATTGGGTATTCCGGTGGTCTGAGTCTAGCATCACCTGATTTGGACTCAGAAATCATGACACCTCGCGGCGACAGCGCTGAGGTTGGAATGTCGTGACATTCCCTCAGCCCCTTGGCCGACTTGGGCAGCTGGTCACAGAAGAGGCTCACAGGTCGGGTTCAGGTGAAAGGATGGATGAACAATCGATGATCGTATTGATGGTGAATGATAATAGGTATTAATTAATGGTAATTTGATACGGTATCAATGGATTACCAAGCAAAAATAATGATCATGAATATCCATCATAATTATCCCCATTGATTTAGCTTGATAATGGTTATGATTAATAAACATTGCGTATAAACTACTAATCATGGCAGGCAAGCAACACTCAAGGGGGATGCATTCTAGCATTGGGAACACTTGGATAAGTGGGTGTTTGATCCATCACAACTCAGAACTGTGAGATACCATCAGTGGTGATACTGCCAGAATTGACAAATTATAAGTCAAGTGTCAAACATTGTTCCCCATTGATTTTGGATTGGCGCCAAGATTGGCGAGTATAGTGCAGGTTTTGAATCCAAGAAATACATAGAAATACAGAATGCAATAAATAGATTGATATTTTCAACATATTAACATATGATTTCACCTATTTTGGTGCGTAAAATCCCAGCAGCCGAGGCCAGTGACCGTGGCTCCTCCTCGGACGACTCGGAGGATAGCGCCTCCGACTCCTCGTCCTCGCGATCATCTTCCAGTGCCTTGGAGATCGGTTGAATCACCGGGTGGATATTAAAAAAAAAACATGCCGTAGGTGTATAAATGTGTGTAATACTTAACTATACTTTACTCAATTTGGTGGGACTATTGTACACTTCTTAGTACTTTTCAATTGGGGAGTATGAAAGAGAGAGAACAGAAATGCAAAAGTATAGCATATGCTGTAATACTTTTTAATTGGGAAGTGTGAAAGAGAGAGAAAAGAAATGTAAAAGTATGGTGTATGCTGTGTGCACGTGTGCACTTCACAGTTTTTGGGTGTTGTTTTCTCATATCTCATCATGATGTGGCGGTTTGTTACTTCAATTTTTGATGGGCAAAGCTATGTTTTCAGGGACTTATCATGGTGTGATAGACCATGGGTACCGTAGATGTACAGATACTGTCTCAGTTTTCCCGAACAAGTGACTATATTGACATGCCATGTGGATGATTTGAAAACCCTTGAAGATTTTACTTTTTTTTGGTTTGGCTTTGCCAGACTGCCCCCTTATGAATTGAAATGAACAGATCCAGCACTGGACAAAACCAGGGGTTCATGCACGGGGTTTATTGGCAAGATCCTCGTTACTGGGACCGTAAAGCAGGTTGGAAGCAAAAGTCTTGAGTGCAGTGAGCAGTGATTTTACAATATAATGCATGCTGATTCTTCAGAGGTAGGCTCCTGATATTGGCTTTGATATTCTTCAAATATCTTCAAATCTTTGGGTCATTGTCTGCGCTGGTGAAAACAAAGCCCACCTATTTGGCTTTGGTTGAAGATGGGGGATACCCCAACCATGTCGAGAACGTGCAACAAACCATCAAATGTGGCACCAAACCCACCTTACCAGCTGCATGGGGTGCAACTACCTGGGCGCTGTCAGGAGGGCGGCAGGGCAACAAACGACGCATGAGATCTCGCGAGAGGGAGCGCAAGCGGGCGCCACCACGCAAGACGTGTCGCCATAGGACCGTGGCCATGTCAAAAACACGAGTGGTGAAAGGGGAGTGGGTGGATCATGAAACACCTTTAATGTTGGTAAAACAATAATAAACTACCCATGTTGGAATGGTTTATACCACCTATTGATGGTGATTTGGGGGATGGTTTATTTTTGTTTTACCCACATTATATTATTATCACATTTAACATATCTGCACTTTGATTTTAAATATTCACAAGTGGATCAACCATCGGGATAATCATTTAACCATCAACCTTTTGCAAATTATTGAATCAAACAAACGTGCAATTTCCGGGACGCCATGATCGTAGTTTTCTCAGGGCTATAGCAATTTCAATATATTTCAATAAGGTCCCACTTGCAAAAGCATCCCGGCTTGGAATTCATCATGATGCAGGGGATCATCCCCAAAATTGCTCTGAATACTGCTTTAGAAGTTTCGGATTAGCCAGGAAGATTATCCCTATATCATATTTTTGTTCAAACCAGCTTGACATCTGGGTTTGTCTGAAAATTGTGTACCCAAAAATCCATTGGTTTATCATCATTTTCTTTATATAAAACAACCATGTTGTGGACACCGCCAGGAGCGGTTCCTCGTCCTTGGAACGTCCGCCAGGCGAGGGAAAGCGGGTTGTGGGCAGTTCGTTTTTTCCAGAGCTTCCAAGTGTTTGTGAAGTCCCCATATTGGGGTGGTTCTATAAACCATCATTTTGCAGGAAACATTTCGTTTTGAAAGTAGTGAGTCTAATGATGCCCATCTAAGTCTCTATGGTCTTTAGATGCCTTTGGCAAAGTCTTTGGTGAGTCCACTTTTGGTGTGGCCCTAATTTGGAGCGCATGCTTGATATATTACTAACAAGGATGTGATTCCAGCTGCTTGCCAGCTGCTTGCAGTTTTGGCCCATAACCATTCCACAAGAGTCTGTCGTGCTTACTCTTTGACTCCCCGGCCCAAAATGGTTACTGTAGTTTTTTAACAGACATCAAAAAGCTATCCAGTAGAGATAAACCACAAATCAATCTAATACCCTCATGGTTATGTAACATAGCCATGGAATAGCTGGCGAATTTTGGATGATTTTCCCCGCTATAAACCTCCATTTACTTCGGGGATTTTCCATACTTATGTTAGTTTACTGGAGGGTAATAAAACCCGTTGTCCAACATTTTGACCCCAACTCTTGTTGACCCAGGCAACTGGCGCGGCCGCGCGCGTTCCGAAGACTTCCGTCGTTCCAAGAGCCGCGACACGCCGTCGCCCCGGCGCTGCTCGCCCCGCCGCTGCTCCCCGCGGCGCCGGACGCCGGAGCGCCACAAGCGCGATCGTGGCATGGCAAAGGGCGGCCAGGGTGATAGAGATGTGCCGGGGTTAGGGGTGAGCGGGATGTTTTGGGATGTTTTGGGATCCATCATTCATACATATCTCTTCAAGATCTTTCCATATCTTTCCATTTGAACACTTGCAGTGAAGCCATAATTCCTCACAACCAATACCATACCATCCCATTCCCAATCTTACCATGAATTGAAGCTCCAAACATCACATTGATGACAGCTAGATCAGACCTGCAGACTTTCCTGAGGTTATGACCGTCGCATGCCCGAAGACCGCCACAAATTCGACGACCGCCGCGGCTTCAGCCGCGAGCGCGACCTGGGCTACGGCCGCCCGCGCTCGCCGCTGCGACGGCGCCCCCGCAGCGACTCGCCACGGCGCTTTCGACAGCGGCAGCGGGATGCCAGGGATGTGAGGGATCCACCACCCAGCGATGCTTGGCAGATTTGGAGGCTGGACATTTTATGAAATTGTAGTAATTACCCCTTGAATTTCTCGAGGTTTCTGTCGATGTTGTTGTTGTTGTTGTTGTTGTTGTTGTTGTTGTTGTTGTTGTGGTGGTGCCTTTATGTGGGGGTTATTTTTAAGGCATTTGCTCTCCTGTGGTCAATTTTGTCAGTGTTGGGGTGAGATTCACATTGTACAAGTCCGTTCCCCAATGCTACCCATGTTTCTATCACCAACAATGATTGAGACACTGTTGAGACTCGATTTCACAAAGCAAGCGGAAGGGCCTCATTTTGAGAAACAGCCAGCCGGCCGAGCAAAGGAAAACCCCGACCAAGATCCAGAGGTTGATTCATCAGGTTTCCAGGTCCCAGTTTCAGGTTGTAGAAATTGAACGTCCAAGCCAACAGAACAGAAATACCATGACCTATATAGTAACTGAATAACTTAGAGCATACAGTAGTACAATTTGCTTCGCCAAGGCCAGCAAGTTGTTCAAGATGTATTCTTCCCAGGAAAGGCGTGTCACATTGTTGGATGGAGCCGAGGACAAGCCCCGACGTTTCGGCATGAAAGTCATGGAGGAGGATCGCCACGTCGCCGCACGAAACCCTCCGCTGATCATCTCATGTTCCTCGGCGATGGTGGTGGGGAATTCACCGGCCGGAACTGGCCAAGACCTTGGCTAAATAAGTAAGTTAAACCATGTTAAACCATTATATAATATTCTATAATATCATATATACAATAAGTGAGATAAACATAGTTAAATCATTCTTTGATTTCTTTGGTTAGAACTAAATAACTTGAATCACCATTGTCCAACCAATCATCTGAAACAATTATATATGCTGAAAGAAAGGGAGGACGTGACCCCACCAACAGCTGTTGAACACCTCAGTGGTTTGGTTTTTAAGGCTCGCGCCGAACCGATGTGCCCTGGGGATTCCTGCGGCAGTATCTCAACGGCTTTGAAGGTGGGATGGGACCAGGAATGGAACATGAGGCCGCTGGGTGCCATAGGCCCGAAGGATTTGCTGGGCCCTGGGATTGCCAATCGATGAATCGATGTTTAATATATTGGCTTTGTGATTTAGGAATATGCAGTAATGAATGCGGGGTTAAGGCATGGGAAACAAGTAGGGGGTGCTCAGTGGTTATGCGGGGCATATCCTGAAGAAACCCTTAGGTTTTCAAAGTCATGGTGAGAAACAAGAGGAAAACACAACTGCTGCAAGGGCAGGTTCTTTCATATGTTTATTCATGTTCAATTCTTAATCTTGGATGATATACATTCTCAATTGACATTGTTTTCCATAGGCAGCGAAACCACCATCTATACTTGATCTTTATAATTTTTTCCTCCCTGCCCATGTTTGTTGCTGCTTCTGTCGCCAGATGGTTTCATGTACATTGCCTCTGGTCCTCGCAAGAACCCGGTGGTTCGCGCGGTATGCGTGCAGCCCTACAATCCTCAGACTGGCAAAGGAGTGATGTGCATTAGTTGGTGGTCGAAGAACTACAAGAATCTCGGCTGGACACACTGGTGATATTGGGTAGTATTGTGATGATATGGCTGATTGGTGATTGGTCATTGACTCACATGTTGGTGATGGGCCAAAGATGTTTGTCATTTTCAGCTGGAGCTTTGCATTGTTGAGAACATTGAGAGCCAGGGATAAAAGATGAAAAACAAAGGTGTGTCTATGTACAGTATGTTATTGATTATTACCTAGCAGCTTAATTATGGCTCCAGTCAGACCCAGGGTGAAAGATTTCATTGTGGGGAAGTTTGGTTGGCTTACAATGGCCAGAATCAGAAGAATCTGGTTGATGATCATCTAGCGCATGATTTTGAAGTGGGCGATGGTCGAAAGTTATCCACAGTTCTTATTCAAGGTCGAACATGCCTTTGTGATCAATTAATCTCTTGATTGCGACCGGATGCATCCTCCTTGCTAACTGAGTTGATTGTTCATCAATCTCTGTCCAACTTGTGTTTGCAAAGGTGGATCACTTTTGGGGGCTTTCTTCATAGACCTTCTCGCATTGGTTGCATAAACAGGGGGGCAGTTCCTATTGAACAACATATGAGCAAATTGTAATTGATGAAGTACTTGATGATTGTAAATGGTACAAGGAACTGGCCCAGATTGTTTTTTACAAAAGGACGTTCTCAGTCACCAACATTTTTTTTTCAAACGTCAATGTTCAACTGCTTTTTCCAATTGGTTGCCTCAGGAAGTGGATCCAAGCATGGCAGAAGCCGGACAGTGTGCTGCACCGTGGCCCGCTGAGTCGATGTCGTAGAACTGGAGTTGCAACGGTGCTGATGGGTTAATGATGTGAATTGAGGTCTTAAAGAAGCCTGAAGATGTTCAAATCCACTGGTCATTGTTGACACTACTAGTCTGCACCCAATAGGATCAATAGGGGTTTCACTTTGATTTTGTTTCTGATATTCCTGCCTGGAGTAGGGAGTTGTTCATGGCGCGTTTGCCAGAGACCCTACGCCTCGAAATCCCTGATAATGAAGCAAGTAACAAACGTGATCTTAAAAGATGCGGTCGTTCCCGTATATCACTTAATTATTGGTGGCGGAGTTGTGTCTGCAATTTTGATACTTGAACTATCTTGAAACTGCTCATTTTGTGGCTGGTGGTTTGGAGAAAAAAACAAAACACATTTTCTGCGGGGGGGGGGGCGGGCACATGGCAGAGCACCAACCGGTTGTTGATGGAATATTTGTCAGAGCATTCCCATGCAGTTTTCATGTTTGCCTTGATTTCCATGGATAGGCTCAAGCAAGCAGAAATCAGTGTTGGCTTCAGGTTATCCCGTGCACCTCTTCAACTACACCGTGAACTCGGAAAACTTAGCACTGGAGCCAGGGGTGGACACGAGCCTGACGGATGCTTCACTGACAGTGGAGGAGGTTCCAAAGGAGGCTGAAGACCATGTTCTTGGGCCCTTGGGATCTTCCAATTCCTAAAATGACTAGGAGAAACCTAAGGTTTTGATTTTGACAATAATTTTACATGTTCTTTGAGATTTCCATTGATTTACCAGGGGCATTTTTAGAATCTATGAATCATGGACCAAGTGGCTTTCCAGGGAAATCTATAGGACACCCATGGGTGTTGACCATCCACAAGTGTTGAGGGTTCCTGCAATTGTTCCCGCAAACATCCTTCAATCAATTCCCAGAGGTGCGGGAGGATGTCCCTATCCTCCAGTAAGTTAAGCTGGCAGTGGACAATCAAATTTATGGACTCTAGATGCATGATTCTCGAATATTTCCCCAAGCAGCATTGCTGCAACCCATGAAAGGAAAATCATACACCCATGGCCGCCACAAAAGGTAAAATCATGTCACTGTCATTTTCGCTTCTTAACATCTAATTATCCAGTTTACTCCCCTTGTATCCAGTGTGTCGGTAACCATCCTATGAAAACGTTGTGAATTTCCCCACTGCCGGGGTGGCTGAGGAACGCTTGGGTCAACTGACCTTCCTGGTCCAAACCTTTGGTGCTCACGCGGTGTCACCACGCTTTGATCCCATCGTGCACTACAGGAACCTGGTGGGTGGAACCTTGGTTGCGGCTGCGGGTTGGCAAGTGTGAGTGTTCTTTGTTGGAAGCCGTTGAGTTCTTTTTGTATTGTTTGATTTGTATTGATTTGTGATTTGAATGAAGTTTTGATAAGTTTTGCAGGTGCTGATGGTTTGGTTCCCTTGAAGACTTGACATGTTTGGTGAGTATCATCTCAATGTCACTATTTTTGCTTTCCTTTGGGTGAAGCTGCTGGAGTTCACAACGGAAATTGAACGATTGAAACCTGAAGCCATCCAGGGCTGCCCAATGCTATCCAAAGCCCCAAAAATCGCATCCGGCTTGCCAAGGACCAATCATGGACAACATGAAGGATTTCGAGGCGTCGCTATGGGGGAGAAGGGTGGCTAAACCTCCCACAAGGTACCTTTTTGCTTGAAAAAACAAACAAAACTGCTCCAGTGGTGAAGTCATCATAGGATGCCCCACTCAAAAATAGAACCCTCATGGTGCACTAGAGTGTCAGAAACCATTGAAACATGTTTGAAACAACTAGCTCAATGCTTAGACAAAACAGCTCGGTCACTCCACCCCTTGCCGTCTCGCAGACCATTGTGCGACACGTGGGAAGCCTGGGAGTGGATCACATTGTCTTCAGCTTTTGTCACTGGCTCCAGGGGTTGTTGGGCGGCTGCGGTTCCAGCAGGTTCCGGGTGCAGTTCCGATAAATCGGGATGACGATGGAGAGATATAGCCATAGGAGGTACCAGTATGTCTCAACTAGTGGTGGCAACGATGGTTGTACCATGTCACACTCAGAACCATAAGCCCAACTGCACCTGCAGGTATCCCAGAACGTGTAAGGTGTAAGGGATCAAGAACTCAAGAAGCTTTGGTTTTCTCATACTTACTTGCTGCCCGGGTAAACTAGTCTTGGTCCATGCGTACTTTCTTGAGCAACATCATTGACTTGCTTATTCACGGGACAGTGATGCAATAATATTAGCAATACCAATTTGGATATCAGTATGTGTCCGACACTTTGGGACCTTAAAACAAACGGTGCATGTTGAAGATGTTTTTTGATGTTATGAGTTGCCGAGGTCCCGCCAACAGGTCTAGGTTTTCCTACCATTTGGGTCTATGAAACGACTGGTCTGATATCAAAACTCAAGCACAGATGGACCCGTTCAATTGCTAAGGGAAACTGGGCGATGCTGGGTGCAACCTGCAAGTGATAGTGCAAAACTACAATTCAGACTCAGACTAAGACATTTCAAGAGGTTTCCTTTTCCATTTGATTTCAGGCTGGGAAGGTAGCTGGGATCCTTCCACCATCGTATCCTGGGGAGCTCTCGGCCGAGGCCAAGCGTATCCCAAGTCGGTGCGCAACATGCGACTCTCAGGGATGGAGTTTCTCGGATGCCCAGGGAGTTCCAGGACTAACTTTGGTCCTGGATGGCAGTAGGATTTCACTTTTCGATCTCTGTGGGGGTTGCTATACTGGTCCTGGAATCTACAAGATTGACAACAAATAGGTAATTTTCAAGGTAGCAAACCAAAAACATTTCTATATCTATTTGAAATATATACATATATATATATATAGAACTCCAATATTTATAGTATAGATCTACTATAGTTGGACGTACGATAGGCATTTTTGGTCCCAACCCAAACCCAGGTTGGTGACCTTGAACCGCGCGGAGCAATGTGCCGTGCTGGACAAGTTGATGCCCATCGCCCATCGCTATGGTGTGCAGATGCGCTGCTGTGGAGACAAGGGCCTGGTGGGATATCCGATTACCAAAAGCCCCTCGGCTTCACTGTGCACTGGTGAAGGATGTCTTTGTTTTGGGAGGTTCATCTGGGGAATATGAGGAAATTTACCATGAACATTTGGGTTGAAAATTGAAACCACTTAGTGACTCTTAGTGTAGCAGGGCTTGTTGAGATGGTTATTTGTTGAGTTTTTCCCATTTGGAAATTCACCAGCACTTCTGGGACATTCATGTTATTATTTGTAGGCACCTCCAGCAAAAGCAAAAAATGAAAGTAAGACATTGGATGATTTTTGGATGATTTGCTTCTGAGAATTCCCATATGTTTCCAGCTCCTCCCGGTGCTCCTTTCCAGCGTCGCCGCGGCTCGGCCCAGGCGAGACAGAAGGCTTAGTGGCTGCTGCACAGCGTGAGGAACAGAAGATGCAGGGAGCCAACTTCCCAGTGATCGGACAATCCAGGCAGCGGTCAGATTTCATACTCAAGCCCCGCCCCTCAAAAAAAACACCGTCATTTGCATAGACATAGACACCAAGGTTCAAAGTACACATAATATGTCGAAGATTTTATATGATTGTATGCAGCCATGTGGCAGCACTAGGTGTCCAACCCTGGCCAGGTGCGTGGATGCTCGCTTGGCTGACCGTATCGCGCGAGAGAAGGGATTGAACGTGCCTGAGATGCATAAGAAGGGCCTGGGAGACACCGGAGGGTGCTAGGTGTTGGGAACGGCGGGTCAATACCGCTTGTTGGTTGATGATTGGTTCGGGTGCCATTTTTCTAAAGGAAAATATGTGCGTTGTTTGGTTCTATATTTGGCTCTGATTTGGTTCGGAGTTTCAGTATCAAACAGATGGGGATGCAATTTGAATGATGATTGGCTGATGATTGGTTTTTGGGGGGTCGTCATCCTACCCTTTATATTGGGGGTGATCATAATCCACGAGCTCTTCACCGGCACTTTTTTCATTGAACTACAGAGCGGTTTTGAACACTGCTTAATTGGAATTCAGGGCCAGAGGTCTTGCATTCGTTCCAAGTTACCAAATGGTTCACGAAGTAGCAGTGCTCTTCACTATAGCAACATATAGCAACGCGGAACTCAAGTGGGAAACCTCAAAGCTGAAAGAATTTGGTAAAGATCATCAGGAACCCGTTGTATCATTGTATCATCCTGTTTTTTTCCACTTGTACAAGGAGGTTGGTTCATAGCAACCCCGAAAAAAGAATGACAAATTACACAAAAGTTGGAAACCTGGAAACTATGGAGAAGCAAACCATCCTCCAACTATCCTCATGGTTTCCCACCCTTCGGCATCTGAGGTCTTCATGAGTTTGGCCAAGGACTTGCGTCAGCGCAAGGATTGCGAATGCACCAGGTCCACGGACATCGGCCAATACACCTTGCAGTGCCCACATGGCTGTGCCCCGGTTAAACGACGACGAGAAATGGGGGGGTTTAAACCCACACAAATAGTGATTCAACCAAGACAAGTTGGGGATTTATCCGTAACAAAACGGAGATTTGGCCGACAAAACATGGGGATCTCAGCCAAAAAACATGGAAGATCATGAAGAAAGACGGGGGATTTGACCAACAACAATGGGGAGATAATGGGCAAACCTGGGGAATGTAACTATAAACATGGAGGAGATTCAACCATTCAAAAGCTAAATTGAACCATTCAGCACAATGCTTGGCTATTTTTGGTGCTGTTCATGCTGTGTTCTACCCCTTCCCAAGTGGGAAGATGATCCCAAGGGATTTGGACAAGTCCTACTGGGTGAGTGGTGCCGCATATTTTTTTAAGCCTTGGATGGTTGATGATTTGGGGCCACTTGGGAGGTTTGGTTTCACATATGTTGCAAACATCTTTCAGAGAGTTTATCAATTCTAATTCTCGATTTACATTTGGAGGGTCCCACTTCGGTGTTGGAAACAGAGCTTAGCTGGCATTGAGAATCCAATCTACAAACGTTGTTTGATGGACGCCAGCCATGGACAGCATGTGGGATGCTTGGTCTGGTCGCATTCAACTGATTCAGTTTCCTTACCACAGTTTTGGACGTCCCCAAATGTTTGAGTACCTTTCGAACTGAACATGCCATTCGATTTGGAAGAGACACTTACTTGGGTAATCTTGGGTAAACTTAGTATAAAAAAGATTAAAAATGTATAAAACATTAGCAAAATAATGCCCATTACATCTCAATAATTACCTGATCTATCGAGCATAACCCTGTATGAAAGAATGGTGGGTATAGTGTATCTTCATCTCACCCGTCGACCTCCTTCCGAGGTGTTTATTGCTACGCCAATCCATTGAGGAGAAAGGGACAGAATGAACCCCCGCAGGTCACAAATCAGGCGCAGGGGCTGTTCGATCCATTTGTCTAGGTAAATTATAACGACCTCACTGTGACCTCACTGGAATATATGGTTAGTATAGGGAATCATCCCCAAATGGCCTCAATTCAAATTAGTGAATATATTACAATTTACCCGGATTTGTGGGGCGAAGCTTAACTTGACATCATGGGTGAGAGCCTATTAGATATCCTAAGATTATTTACTGTAGAAGACACTAGCGATTCAGCCTCCAGCTGGAGCGTTTCGCCAGTTCTTTTGTTACTCATTTGGAAATTTGAATCCAAGGGACCAGCGGATACAGGTTTTGTAATGAAAAGTCATCTAAACCCTTGGTTGGGGATTTGCAGGTCCGCATGTTTTGAGAGGGTCCCACTTCATGGAATGCACCACACACGTGTTTTGTTTTTACCTACAGCTGAATTTTACAAGCATGGCCTGATATACAATGCATGCTTGATTTTCCACAAGGCACAGAACTTGATGAACCTACCAAGGTGTTTACATCGAAAGTGTGATACAAAGTCCTTTCATGTCCTTTCAACATGAAGAATTTAAGAGGCAACCATGGCGATTGGTGAAGGAGGCAGTTACGCCTTCCCGGATGTTTCAACCTCCCATTGGTTGGTAAAATGTCGTCCCCCAGGCTCCGGTGGTGTCTCATCAACAGCTGCCGCCACCGCCAATGATTCCACATATGCCAGCACCGCAGTGCGCACCCACCGGCTACATGCCACCACATTACATGCCACTTGGCTGCTCAATGGATTGGTTTCAAGAGACAACTATACTTCAGGAAACCGTGGTCTTCGACCTTTGAAGGTTGGAGTTTCCTGCAGATTTTCCAGGCACTAGTATTTCATTTGTAAGCCCGCCTGAAGTTGCGGGTACTAGTAATGTTATGTAATGTTAAGGTGATCTCATCTTACATCCTCCAATCATCGCTTTATCATGCTTTATTATCTATTTCTCAGCACCATTTACAAAGGTTTGCTGAGCTGAAATTGATCATATGCCAAGACACTTACAATTTTTCACACCAAGTTCTGAATAGTCAAACTTTGGGTCCTCCAACTTTCTCAGATTCTTCCCAAGGCCCTCTATGGCAGTGGGGGTTCCCGGCATGCCGATGCCCATGCCGATGCCTCCCCCGCTGCACGGTGCACCCGCAGCTGGTGGGGTACCGCCCCCTCCACCGCTGCCACAGCCGGGAGCCCTCGGAGCCAACGCCTCCGAGATGATGATGAATGTTCCATGGTGGCAAGGCTGATGTCATCTCAATTTTTGCAGGGCTATGGCCGCCAAAAATCAAGTTTAGATCACTGTTTGATAGTGAGTTACCCTCTGGTAAACTGTCACATAACTATATGGAAAATCACCATGCTATGAATGGGAAAGTCCACTATTTCTATGACCATGTTCAATGGCAAACTGTTAGTTTACAAGAGGGTAATCTCAATTTTTGCAGGGCTATGGCTATAACAAATGGATTCGGTCCAATTTTTTCCACAAGAAGGAACGCTTATATGTGGATGACTAATGTGTTCTGAAGCCATTGCATGGGTTTTGTTGCATTTTCATTCCATCGATTCCACTCGAACCATCAATACGACTACCAATGACCAGTTACTATGTTACCCTACGGACAATGCCATCACAACCTTCACCAATCAGGATATATTTTCTGGACAATTCAAGGTTTTTCGGTTTGACAAGCTCGCCACAAAGCCAACACACTCGCGCTGGAGGCTTACAAGCTCAACTGGCCTGCGGGGTTGATGACCTATGCTTCGCACGATCCAGGAGAGGACGTGGGATTCGTTGATCCCGCTGTTTGTTGCGGACCCGTCGTTCTGTTGTATGCAATATGTCCCAACGGAGTGTCGTATCAATGATTGGGTCTGAAGAAGACTATCATTTGATGCGTTCAGTCAACAGTGCGGCTCTTTGTTGGGAGAAAGGGATGCTAGTGAATTTGGAGAAAAAACACAAAATATATTGACGAAGGTCTTAAAGCGTTTCCACAGCATGGCATAATTGCCTGTCCACACACCAGGAGAGGTGCTCGCAAAAATGGCAGAGTGCCAAACGAGACCATGACATGCCATGGTTGGGATGGAAATCAATCCTTTTTGCAAGTGCTTGGTCTGGCATTCAGACCCCCTGTTTTTTTCCCTCGAGGAATTGCAGTTCCTCGGATGTTTCAAGATGTTCCCAGGGCAACTGGTGCAAGTTTGGGGAGATTCCACCTAGCGCTGATGACATTGAAACCATCCAGGTTTGGAGGGTTCGCTCTCTGCAAACCGACTGACAGAGCTGGTCTGGATGTAGCCCTACATGGAATCCCTCAATGCATCGCAGTGCCAAAAAAAGTCGCCAGTCTTGGGTTCTGGTTGAAAAGCGTGTCCAATACTATTGGTTTGTACTCCTAGCAAATTCACGGATGACAAATTCCACAACAAAAAAAAGTGATTTTGATGGATTTTTAGCTTGATGATGCTTGATGCATTTTTTTCAAACGACAGTCTCCAGTGCCAAGTTTTCGATCTAGATGACTGGCAAAACGCAGGATGAAACCCAGCCCTGCACCAGTGGAAGGGTGTCGCTATTTTGCGTCTTCGGGCGCGGGGACAAACCGTGCGGTGCAGAGCTGTGGTCTTCGCTGCAGTTTCAGTGGCAACAGACCGTTTAGGGCTGAAGAAAGGCCCACTTTCTATGCGAGCGCGGCAGCATGCAAACTTGTGTCAGCAGCTCACTGCTGGTAAAAGGACGTGGCTGGGACGGAGATTGCTGTTCCGCAACAATCCAAAGGAATGGCACTGAAGATGGAGGTATGACTCTGACCAACTAGGACTAGGATATGAGCAATAATTTGGCAACAATTGGTATTATGATTTGACATTGTTCCAATGTCCGAAAGCTTTGCTGATGAACAGAGAGAGAGAGAGAGAGTTTGCTGGGAAGATCACCCCACTTCGCATCAAATTGGTTCTCGATTTCAATAACGCGTGAAGCTTTGGGAGGTCATATGTACAGAGGTGAATAAGCTCGTCAACCACAGCAAAATAAGACAGAGTTGATCACAGTTGCTCAGTTCTTAGTGACAATGAACATTGTCATTGATTGAACATGCATAGCATTATCATTATTTGCTGCTTCCAAATATATATGATACAAATGTGTTTGCTGCGTACACCTGCCTACGTTTCATAAACAGATACTGATTGGGACAGCAATGGACAGCAGTGGTTGTTCACCTTCTGTATCCCATGGTTGCGTGACTAAACTGGTACTGATGAGATGCTCTACTCGTTCAAGTTCGGCCCATGGTCAACTCATGGTTTGGATTGGTGGTTTGGAGTCCAAAAGCCCCCTAGGCCCTAGATGGATCATCAATATGAGGCACTAGCCAAAACCCCTATGATGTTGAAAATTTATCATCCCCAATTTTTTGCTGATTTTACCCAGGTTTGGATCCTTCTCATGGTAGAAATTAGGGTTTCCCAGACAATGGCAATGCAAACTCAGGTTGGATCCGAAGAAGCCCGGGCAGCCGGTGTGACATGGACGGGAGCCCTTCCTGAGCACGAACTGAAAAAAAGTGGTCGATGGAAGGGATACGATCGAGTCAATCATTCTTGCAGCCTCCTAAGAGCCTCCTATAAGGGTCAGTAGGGGGTAGAGGCCTACCCTGCTCTCATGCAAGGGCACGAAACACTGTGCTTGCATTGGCCCATGCATTGTTTCAACACGTTCTGTCATGGTACAGTACTCGTAGGCGAAAAAGGGCTAGCGTTTTGTTTTGGGTGGCTCCCCTCACCCTTGGCTAGGGATTTGAACACTGTGCCACCTTATTTAATTATTTGTTCGAATGGGAAATCCACGTTTTCAGGAATGCACTGCCTGAGAGGTTGCCCGGGCAAAATGGTAATTTACAGAATTCATTTATACAGTAGTTGATCAATATCAAAGTTGGTGATTGCCCTGGGGAGTAAATCAAGAGTGATTAAGAGGTGCCCAATTACTCAATTGGCGAATTTGCTGTGCTGCTTTGTCCCTTCATGTGGCGTTTATCATACAGCAGTGCATGGTACAAATCAAACAAGGGGGCCTGGATGCCGGAACCAGGGCCGTGCAGAGTGAAATCCAACCATGTGTTGGGCTCCCTTCTGTAGTAGGGTCCCTCACCGGATGCAATTGGGTTGGCATCCATTTTTGCTGGCAGTTAATCCTTGTTTGTGCCAAACATCGCCCCAATCGTACTGGGAAGTGCTTTGTGCAAGCTTTGTAGTACAAAGTAGTGGGAAGTGCTTTGTGCAAGCCTTGTAGTACGAAGTAGCACTGGGAATGACTTTGTGCAAGCCTTGTAGCACGAAGTAGCACTGGGAAGTGCTTTGTGCAAGCTTTGTAGTACGAAGTAGTACTGGGAAATGCTTCGTGCAAGCCTTGCAGTATGAAATAGCACTGGGAAGTGCTTTGTGCAAGCTTTGTAGTACAAAGTAGTGGGAAGTGCTTTGTGCGAGCCTTGTAGTACGAAGTAGTACTGGGAAGTGCTTTATGTGCAAGCCTTGTAGTACGAAGTTACGAAGTAGTTCTGAAAAGTGCTTTGTGCAAGCCTTTCAGCACGAAGTAGTACTGGGAAGTGCTTTGCGCGAGCTTTGATGTCATATGATAAGAGATGGGATGAGATGAGAAGGGGTGAGTTGGGATTAAGGCAAGGAGAGGCCAGATGAGATTAGATGGGATGAGATGAAGTCTGGAGTGTGAAGTGCGAAGTGTGGAGTGTGAAGTGCGCAGTGTAAAGTGCGAAGTGTGGAGTGTGAAGAGCGCAGTGTGAAGTGGGAAGTGTGGAGTGCGCAGAGTTCAGCGTGAAGTGTGAAGTGTGAGATGTGAAGTTTTGAGTGCGAAGAGCGCAGTGTGAAGTGTGAGGTGTGGAGTGTGAAGTGTCAAGTGGGGAGTGTGAAGTGTAAAGTGTGGAGCGTGAAGAGTGCAGGGTGAAGTGTGAAGTTTGGAGTGTGAAGAGTGCAGTGTGAAGTGTGGAGTGTGCAGTGTGAAGTTTGAAGTGTGCAGTGTGAAGTGTGGACTTTCAACAGCGCACCAGTCTTGCACAACACGCACGCACTGGCCTGGCTGGCGCACAGCGCATGCAAGTTCTATAGGTGAAAAGGGTCTTATACTATATCCCTAAGGCAACTTCCGCCCCGCCTCGTGCGGGAACTACTGGTAAAAATTGTCCGTTTGTTTTATTTAGCTAACTGCGCTCCTTGTTTATTAGCCGACATGCATGTGTGGAAGCCTCAGGACAACGGGTTTTGCACATAAATTTGATAGTCTGGGCTGCCAGGGGTTGTGCAAGATCTTCTATTTGACAAGCTTTTGGGAAAGCTTCAAAACACTCACAGCTTTGCATGCAAAATTGGAGCATCTGGGCTGTCAGGGGTGGTGCAAGAAGAACATATTTGGATATTTGCTTTTTGAAACGCCTTTGCGAAAGCCTCCAACTACCTAGTTTCGCACATCAAATTGGAGAATCTGGGCTGTCAGGGGTGGTGCAAGAATACTCGATTTGAAACTTGTCTATTTGACATGTTTTTGGGAAAGCCTCAAGCCCCCCGCCCAGTTTTGAACATAAATTGGAGAATCTGGAGTGCAGGCCAAGCACTGTTTTCTACACGTGTTGTAGGGTGTGTGTATATATATATATATAAAAATAACTCCTATATTGTCTTACACATGCATGAATATGGAGTTTGTTCAGGTAGATTCATAGATCCAGGTATCTGGAATTATCCTGATTTGTAACTCTCCTTTGGGTGAGATGCACACATTCACACATTCAAAAGGACAAGCAACGCGTCATCGCCAATATCCAAACACATATAATTCTAGCCCGCACTCAAGGGGCAGTTGCTGTTGCTATTTGTCAAAAATAAATATCACTAGATAAAGCAAGGGTTATAATTGAAGACGTTGGATACATCTCCTCCTTGTCATCCTATTTTTGCAAAGCTTTGTTGGCAAATTCATTCTACGAATTTAAGAGAAACATGTTTTTCCAACTGGCATTTAGCATCCAAACGTCCATGGTCTAGCCTGCAGCCAGGAGACAGTTGCAATGGCCATCCCGAAACGAATGCTATAGATACATGAAGTACCGTTAATTGCAGGTCTGATGAAAGTTTTCCTTCGTTTCTTGATCGTTTTGGTCGGTGACTATCAATGTTGCGAGGCCAGGTGCACCAAACCTGCACTGGCACCAAAAAACAAAACAAAACAGAATGCCTAGCAACTATTCACATTTGGATCCATAGTTCTTTTTAAAATTCAAGAACTATGGGTCCAATTGTGAATAGTTGCTAGGCATTCTGTTTTGTTTTGTTTTTTGGTGCCAGTGCAGGTTTGGTGCATCTAGTGGTTAGTTTTTTTTTGAGATTCTTTTGGTTCCTGTCAATATTTTTTGGCATGTTATCCAAAGACAAATGTCCAAAATTTGAGTTTCGCCTAGGCTTCAGAACCGTCAAGTGCATAAAGCATCAGTATTTACAGAGCGTTTTGTGACGTTTTTCTTTGAAAAATCACTTCCCCACGGCCACCCGCTGTCTTAAGGTATATCGTCATTTTGAGTCAGATCTGAGTAAGCCCTGCTAGTTCCGACTTTCATGTTCAAGCAGGGCACCAAACTTTGGTAAAATATGGTCATGAAACACTGTTTTCAGGAGAAGTTCAAGCGTGGTAATGGCGCAGGAACCTCCTTTAGACTTCAGTAGTTTGACTTTCGGATCTTTAGGGTAGACCAGGATCGAAAGGCCGCTGTCCCTTGTGATGTGACATTCAGGATGGTTTACATCAGTTCTTTGCAAGGGCGCCCTGCGTGGATATTCCAAAAGCTAGATGCAGTTTCCTACCGTTGATGGTGGGAGGCCCCCACTGGTTGATGCTCTACCTTAGACAGCGCCAGGTGCGGCGAGGCCGAGCAGCTTGCTTCGTCCGCGCGCTGTGTTCTGTGGATGGTAACTTTGGAATCGATTCTCGGGTACAAGTCCATGGCGCCTATGGCCGAGGAGGCGCGGTTTCAAGGCACGAAGGTGTGTTGGCTCCACGTAGACAATTGAAACAGGTGGCTGAACATTGATTCATCGGGATCTTTCATGGTTTTGCGCATATTAGATATTTTGGACCGGTATTGTGGATTTGGGGATTTGAAAGTGGAATCACCGCCGTGACCCGGAATTATGGTGAAAATTAACGCATTATACAACATTTGCATGTTCGAAGGGGCTTTGGGGAGCTGGAACAGCAGAATTCTGTTTCCACTGCTACTTGTTTTTTTTGTGTAGCTGTGGGCGGGTAGAAAAACCCATTGTGCCTGGCTTGCAGTAGGCCATTAGGTCAAGGGTAAATTTTGGTTCAGATGAAAATGTTTTCAATATTTCAAGCATTTTTGTAACATCGCCATAGATATCAATAGATGTATACATAAATACGTTCTTTATTTCCCAAGAAAAAGATGGTTTTGCAAAGCAATTGTACATTTGTTGTATTGTGGTTGGACATATTCCCAGATGTTCCTTAGATGTTTCCAGTTTGTTTTGTTTTTGTGTGATTCATACCATCATCCCTGATTGACATGTGATTCTTTCACTGGGGTTGCCCAATTTGCAGACCTGTGGGGTCGGAAAGATGCGCTGTTCGACCGGAATGCTGGCAGTTTTTGACCCCACCAAAAGTACCTAAACTTTCAGATAATACGAATACGTTTCGGCGAAAGCCATACGACCCCGAAAATGTGGGAGAGTGATAGCAATTCATCAGATAACCCCAAAACGCAGAGGCAAACACTTGTGGCTAGACCATCCCATGCAAATTCCATAAATGGTGCAAAAGGGCGCCCCTAATTTTAAGTCATACAATACTACCTAATGTTTCAATTTCAGTCACAGTCTATGCCCCTCTACATTTCATTATGCCGGAGTGATTTTCCCATGACATCCCCAACTTCAACATCGCACGTTTTTTGCATGAAGGCGGCCAAGAGCACCCCGAAGGCCAAAGGCACTCAAAAAATCGGGGTTGTGGCTCCACCTAGCCCAATGTAACCCAACTGTGAACGGAGACCATTTGGATGGTTTGGAGATTGAATGGATACTGAAGAAAATGAATATGTAGGGATATGATTGGGATCCAAGTGGATATTTCATGGGACAATGACTTTCATTTTGTTGATACATGGAATAACGACCTGAGTATATATCACAAAATAGTTTGATCGGATGTATGTGAATTGGTCAAACTTAGTGTATCCTGCTGGAATACGACAAGGAACTTGCATCTACGGTTTTTGTCCAGCAACACCATGCTGATTTGATTCTCCATCAACATGTTGCTGTCCATTTTTGCCTATATTGTGCCATCAGCTGTTGGTGGTGGCTCAATATGTTTCTTTTTTTTTGCAGCGCCAAGCCGCCAAGCCCCAACTTTTCACTGAAAAGAAAACGGTTTCGCGTGGACTTTGTCACTTCGTGGTTGGTTGTCCCTACGTTTCTCCTACGGCTCTTCACGCCTCACACCAGTGTTTTTGCGCAGACCCCAAGCGAGATCGGGAAACATTAGAGGTAGAGGAAGACAGTCTAACATATTTTTTGAGGTCATGGTTCGTACCCTGGTCAAAAAAGCTTTGGTCAGTTCCAAAAAACAAACGCAATGATCGTCCTTACCGATTTTTGGGGGGCTTTTGAGTGCGTCTGCAACATTTTAGTTGTGAAAGTATCAACTTGTATTCCAGACTTTAATCAATGCTTTTTCAGTATACCTTCTTTGTGGTGGCAGTTTTCCTTCACATGGTCTATTGTCACAGACCCCAGCTTTGTCGCCGCTGCCAGGAGACGCCGTGGTTCAACCAGCCGCCAGGGAGCTCGGACTTGTGGATCAGCAATCCAGACTTGGGGCTGAATGGGAACTTAACTTAGTAACCAGGTGTATTTACCATTTCCGAAGTGGGATGATCATACCACTAATGTTAGTATAGCTTGATGTCACAAACCAACCATATTCTGATTGATGGTGGTTTAGACATGTTTATAGCAGCTATAGATATGGTTTAGGTCATTGGGGGTGGTGGATCCTATTGCAGTACAACGGCATTACAAGGAGTTATGCTACCTGGTCTTGGGGATCATCAGAACATATGATAGCCCATATATTGGGGAAAACATGGAAAACCTATCAACCAATTCTGGGGGAAAGATCCAACCTTTAACAAGAATGGTGGTAGAAAATCAACAATAGTGGCTGACATAAGGCCCTGGCGGTTGCCAATCAGGAGGAGCAAGCTTTGGGATGCATTTGAGCAACGCAAATTGGGTCTTTCTTTTCCAGTTTTGGTGAGCCTTGGCATCGTTTTTTCCCATACATGGGACTTTGTTTTTATATTATGTCATGCGGTAAGCCCAATAATAAACCATCCCCCAAATCACCACAAAATGGGTGCTATAAACCATCCCCAAATGGTAGGTTTGTTATTGGGTTTCCCACACTAGAAAGTATATGTATATATAAATATACAGTTTGCATGTTTGCTAAATTTAATTAGGTTCATGCTTTCAAGATATCGAAGATTTGCCCTGAAGTATTGGTTTACCATATCTGGTTGGCGGGTTTGCCAGCAATGGTGAAGATAGTCCAAAACTGGTACGGGAACTTTGGGATCATCCCAACAATGGAAATAATAGAAGCCATGTCACGATGCCGATGACTTGCTTCTACCATTTTCCCATTGCTTCGGATTTGTTTGGTAACGTGAAAGTACAGCGGCCTTCGCATAGCCAGCTTGAGGAGAGCGCTGTGGATGTACGGACACTCAGGTTCAGCTGTGCCTTGTGGAAATCAAAGTCTTGTCCAATTCCTGATGACCCCAATTGCCCTTTTTATTCAACAGGAAGAGCCCAAGAGATCCAAAGCAAGACATGAGCAACGACGGCGTTGCATGCAAATACATTTGTAGGATACATACCATTCACGATCATCCATGTATGGACGTGTATGGTCGGCCGGGCCTTCGTTGTATAGAGGCGCTCTTTTGTTGAAGATGTGGAGAGCTGAGAGCGCTTTTCAAGGTCATTGCAGAGCGAAGACTCCAGCTCACAAAGGCATTTAACAGTGCTGTTGTGCAAGCTGTGGCTTGACTGTACTGAGATCACAAATCCAGGGGGCGGGGATGGGCCCAGCAGCTAGTCATTCCGCTGATGTTTTTGTCTAATCAAAGTATACGGCTAAAGCAGGGCTCTACAATCAATAAATCACCAATGATGACTGATAGGGGCCACTGCATGATGGTGACGGTCAACGAATCCAAGAATTGGCGACAAAACTGTAGAAGTGAAGGTTGTCGAGGATTGCAAAAAGCACACGCTGTCCCAGTGACAAAGCGCTCAGAAAGTACACGCTGGGCCAGGCCCCAAAAGCAAGTACCCCAATTGAACTCAATTGATGTACTTTTCGCAACAACAACAACAACAACAACAAGAACAAGAACAAGAACAAGAACAACAACAACAACAACAACAACAACAACAACAACAACTACTACTACTACTACTACTACGACTACTACTACTACTACTTCAACAACATATATGGAGAGATCTCATCAACATTGTTTAAATGTTATTCGGATTTGGGATTAGGACAAACCAATATGCAGTCAAAATTTGTTTTATCAACAAGTTACATTATGTTGATCAAAAATATTGAGGACATTCTATTGCTACAATTCGGATTTGACCAACAAAATTTGGAAGTGGCAAAAAATTGTGATTTGCCTTTTCCACTTGTTTTTACAATGGACACTTTCTGTGGACAAAGGGACACCCCTTGGATGTCCGGGACTTATGGCATGGCCGGGCCAATTTTGCAGACTTCTGGACATGACCACCTCCATGCCACCAATATGATATGGTGACTCCTCCCCACATCTCATTCAGCTTTGTAAATGGTTTGGAATTATGCTCATCAGCTGGGTATACCCAGGAAATTGATTTCCTGACGTCACACCATGTTCGGGCCCACACTCAGGTCGCAAAGACGGCGGCCATTTGGGCAGCAAGCGAATGTTCCTTTGACCAAGGCGGTTCCAAGTGGGGATGCAGGAATAGCAACCAATGGACCCACAAAATTCGCGAATGGCTGACCAGGTTTTGTATCTCGCGACGTCAATTGAAAAGAGAGCGGGGGACCGTTGGGGAGTGATTTTTGCACTCGAGGGCTTTGAAACCTAGGCGAAACGCAAATTTTGAGTTTTTGTCTTTTGATGACATGCACAAAACATTGACACGCACCAAAAAAAAACAAACACTAGATGCACCAAACCTGCACAGGCACCAAAAAAACAAAAAAAAATCTAGTATACTCAGAAAGTGGACCAATAGCTCTTGGAAATTGTGTTTTTTTTCTTTTTTTTTGGTGCCTGTGCAGGTTTCCTCACATTCCACTTTGTTTTTTTTTGGTGCCTGCCAGTGTTTGGTGACCTTGACCTCACAAAACATTGGCTGGCACCAAAAAAAACCAAACACTAGATGCACCAAACCTGCACAGGCACAAAAAAAAACACATTTCCAGCAACTACCCAGAAGTGGACCCATAGTTCTTGGATTTTTTTTGTGCCTGTGGTCGTCGTCGTCGTCGTCGACGACGACGTCGACGTCGTCGAGGTCGACGTCCTCGAGGACGTCGTCGAGGTCGACGTCGTCGAGGTCGACGTCCTCGAGGACGTCGTCGAGGACGACGTCGTCGAGGTCGAGGTCGTCGAGGTCGAGGTCGAGGTCGAGGTCTCTAGTCCTAGTCTAGTCTAAGGTCTAGTCTAGTCTAGTCTAGTCTAGTCTAGTCTAGTCTAGTCTAGTCAGTCTAGTCTAGTCTAGTCTAGTCTAGTCTAGTCTAGTCTAGTCTAGTCTAGTCTAGTCTAGTCTAGTCTAGTCTAGTCTAGTCTAGTCTAG
>BGPT01000307.1:7815-18048 GCA_003297045.1 Symbiodinium sp. clade C Y103 | reverse complement strand
TTCTTCTATTTCTCTCTAAATATTTCATGTTATACGATTTTCACAATTACATATCTCACTATACTTCTCTTCGCTCTCGGGCCATCCGTCGTCTAGTTTAAAAATTGATTATATTTCACATATATATATATATGATATCTAATATATAGAATATAAATGTATAAATATGTTATATATAAAAAACAATATATATATATATATAGATATATATTATAGAAGATGAGCACCGTCATCTACAGATTTGTCTTACATCTTTTTGCAGACACTGCCAAAAATGTAAAACCACATGCATGTGTGAGTAAGAATATGTTTCAAAGAGCAACCAGAGCTGCAATCTGCATTGTCTTGAATGCTGCTGACAGAAAACACCTGCATTGTCTTGAAGGCTGCTGACAGAAAACAACGATAAATACCGTAGTTACCCACAGGTCCGTTTTACTGTGCATGTTTCTTGCGTCACTGCCAAAGAAGGAAGAAAACGCAAACGTGAGTAAAATAAACATTTCAAAGAGCAAAGACTGTAGTGTCCATGGATATTGGGGGCTGGTGACAGGAAACCCTGTTAATGGTGATGTTTCCGACGTCCCCATCGTACCTTGCAAAACATTACTGTTTGCAGTGATTATCACAGTTGCAACTATTAAAAGTATTCAATGTCACATACATACAAGGATACCGCGAAATATGGCATTTTTAGTTCATTGTACGAACAACAATCAGATCAACAAAAAATGCAAATCAGAAAATCAGGCAACAATCCCAGCAGGCAATTCGAAAAATTGTCATTAATTGTCCCCCCTCAGCAGATTGCAATCACATAGGTGACCAAACTTGTAAGTTTGAAGAAAAGAGACATATTTCACTATGTTTCACCCTCCTTGATCTGTTGTCTTGTGGGAAGATTTGGCATTTTTGGAGACTTTCAAAGATGAACTGCAGTTAACTGTTGTGCACCAAATCTTATCCAGTGGTTATTGACGCCCGATCCCAAAAAATCATTTGCCTCGGCTTCACCCAGCAGGGCTGGGTGATTCTGCTGAGGTCTTGAAGGACATCGACAAACACTGCGGAAGTGCCAAGGCCTACAGTTCGTGGAAGTCTCAGGGAGGCCCGCTAAAAGGCAACCCCAACAACAATTGGGTGAAACAAGCCGGATATACATCCATATAGCCATATAATATGTATTATATATATATATATACGCAATGCAGTATATATATACACTGATTTATGCAAACAATAATACGTACATATGTAGATCCTCGCAGGAAACTTGATGACATCGACCATGAGGGGTTGCGGGCCACTTAGATGTGCACCCCCCTTTTTCCCCACATCTTTGTGTGGGGTTCTTGTTTTTTGTTCTGCATCCCGCCGTCCCGTCCCGTCCGTCCCTTCCTGTCCCGTCCGCGCCCCGTCCCACACACAACTTACTCACACACAACTTACTCACACACAACTTACTTACACACAACTTACCCACACACAACTTACTCACACACAACTTACCCACACACAACTCACTCACACACAACTTACTCACACACAACTCACCCACACACAACTTACCCACACAACTTACTCACACACAACTTACCCACACACAACTTACCCACACACAACTCACTCACACACAACTTACCCACACACAACTTACTCACACACACACACAACTTACCCACACACAACTTACCCACACAGAACTTACTCACACACAACTCACCCACACATAACTTACTCACACACAACTTACCCACACACAACTTACCCACACTCAACTTGACCACACACAACTTGACCACACACAACTTACCCACACACACACACACAACTTGACCACACACAACTTACCCATGGCGACATCGACATTCACTTTGTGTGGCAGGCGTGGCACTTACGGCACTGGGCTGGGTCTGGTGACGCGCTTGGTCGCGTTGGGCGCCGGGGCTGTTTGCGTGGCAGGCATGGCACTTGGTGACATGGACCTTCGTTTTGTGTGGGAGGCGTGGCACTTGGTGACATCGACCTTGGTTTTGTGTGGCAGGCGTCGCACTTACGGCACTGGGCTGGGTCTGGTGACGCGCTTGGTCGCGTTGGGCGCCGGGGCTGTTTGCGTGGCAGGCATGGCACTTGGTGACATGGACCTTCGTTTTGTGTGGCAGGCGTGGCACTTGGTGACATCGACCTTCGTTTTGTGTGGCAGGCGTGGCACTTGCGGCACTGGGCTGGGTCTGGTGACGCACATGGTCGTGTTGGGCGCCGGGGCTGTTTGCGTGGCAGGCGTGGCACTTGGTGACATGGACCTTCGTTTTGTGTGGCAGGCGTGGCACTTGGTGACATCGACCTTGGTTTTGTGTGGCAAGCGTGGCACTTACGGCACTGGGCTGGGTCTGGTGACGCGCTTGGTCGCGTTGGGCGCCGGGGCTGTTTGCGTGGCAGGCGTGGCACTTGGTGACATGCACCTTCGTTTTGTGTGGCAAGCGTGGCACTTGGTGACGTCGACCTTGGTTTTGTGTGGCAGGCGTGGCAGCTGGGTCTGGTGACGCGCTTGGTCGCGTTGGGCGCCGGAGCTGTTTGCGTGGCAGGCGTGGCACTTGGTGACATGGACCTTCGTTTTGTGTGGCAGGCGTGGCACTTGGTGACATTGACTTTCGTTTTGTGTGGCAATCGTGGCACTTACGGCACTGGGCTGGGTCTGGTGACGCGCTTGGTCGCGTTGGGCGCCGGGGCTGTTTGCGTGGCAGGCGTGGCACTTGGTGACATGGACCTTGGTTTTGTGTGGCAGGCGTGGCACTTGGTGACATCGACCTTCGTTGTGTGTGGCAGCCCAGACACAACTGTTTACACACAACTCCCTCACACAACTCTTTCACACACATCTCTTTCACACAGAACTTTGTCACACACAACTCTTCCACACACAACTTTTCACGCACCACTCACACACAACTTGCGCACACACAACTTGCACACACACACACACACACACTCACTCACACACAACTTACTCTACTTGCACACAACTCTTCCACTCACAGCTCTCTCACACACAACTCTTTCACAAACATCTCTTTCACACACCACTTGGTCACACACAACTCTTTCACACACAATTCTTTCACGCACGACTCCTTCACACAATCTGTCTTTCACCATCCCCTTTCTCTTCCCTGCCTTTCCCATGCCATCTTCACATCTGCTTTGGAACTTATTGGAAGAAGTTGACATGTGGGGTTATCCGGTCCTTTAATTTTGTATAAATTTGCAATTGCGTATCCTATTCATACCTGGGTCTCTATCATAGCCGGTCAAAAGATGCCCAAAGCGATGCACATCCAAGGAATATGTCTTCAAGACCCTCACCAAGAGTGAATGGATGTAAATGGGCCGAACTCATGTGACCAAATCACGTTTGTTTGCCCAGTGGTCCCATGATGTCTGACAAGAAACCATCTGTCGAATCCCCACGTTTGGTGTTTTGGCTTATTGCATGTTCAAGTGTGCGAAACAAATGCCAGGATTGGAAGCACACCCCGGCAACACCGCCAACTGACCATCGTTTTTAAATCATGTTTGGGCATTGAATTGTCGAAGCCTTGTGGCAAAAAGTAGCTAGAATGTCAACCTCACCCCGAAAATATAACATCATATCACCCTGGGCCCTAGTTGATACATACATTAATCAGGAGGACCCCCCAGACGTGATGAATAAACTTTGGATTTGGCACTGCCTACGGCAATCGGTAACTTTTGTCTCAAATCCTGGAATTACATTTCCATATCAGACGAAACAGAACACGCTGGACACCTTTTCGCAATATCAGCTTGGGACAAATTTAAGAACCAGAAAGAAAAGAGATGAGACAAGCCATTTGTTGTCGTTCCAAGTTCCCAGATTTGCTCCCGGCCCCCGAAGTCGGGCACTCCTTGCCACAGATAGCGTCATTGGTTTTGCCAGCTCTTCAACGGCTTGTCACGGGTCCCAGCGGGCGAAGGTTGATCTTGCAGACCAACCTGAACCACTTGGTCATGACAAGCCTGCTTCTTGATATGTGTTTTTTGATTTGTTTGATGGATTCCCCAAGTGGTACATTACTGCGCGCCAGTTGGCAAGGGCTCTTGACAGGATTGTTTTCAGTTGAGATGTTGATGCCATGTGGTGTGGGGGTCATGGGTTACAAAGATTTACAAAGTGTATACACCATCATGTTGGGCAATGCTGAGGGCATGCGCAGGTTGACTTTGATTATTCCTTTGTTTCTTGCAATTTCAGTTTGTTCTTTGCCAGTCATAAATCAGAAATCGCAATGGACCATCCCCATCACGGAAGCACTATCCGCATTTAGCCACCGATTGCCCACTCATTGTCACAAAATAGAAACTAATCATAGTCGGCGATGGTGAGATGTCATTGTGACAAATTTATGATAATTTATGCATATGACGACCGCCGCCGCCCACGACGGGGCGGTGATTGATCAAGAATGCAGACAGTCAGAAGTAGTGTTCTTCCGACTAACAGCCTGCTCATCCTACTCAGCCAGCTGTTTGGGAGCCATGTTTGTTTAATCCCAATTGCCAGTGGAGTATATAGCTGCCCAATTGAATTTTGCTAGTGATTTCTATATCACTTGACGGTGCAACATGACCGTTTGAGATAGGAACGTCATGTGCATCTAAGCTTGGCTACCAGAACAGACCACCGTTGGCTATATTTTTCCAGGGTGCAGTTCCAAAGTCCGAGGTAATCTTAAAATGGAGATCATCCAGTAATTCGTAATCCAACCTAGCTGGTTGGAACATCCTTATGTTCAAGTTCATCTATTACATTTGACAGGAGTCCAGGAGTGCTTTTATTTCAATAAGTTTGGTATTGGTGGCATCCAGGGACTCTAAAGAACTGGTACTACTTGCTCGCTATCCAAGCTGGCCGGTTGAAAAGTCCCACTGTTTAGATAAGATTGGTATATATCTGCTTTCATAGGGCTTGTTACTTGCCAGTTTGGATGTTCTTTTCTCGGGTACACAATGACCTAGTCTCTTGCCATACATGGAGGAGTCCATGACCTATCTGATCGATGCGCAGTATCGTTGTGGGCAGTATCTTTCTCAAGTTTCCTTTTCCATGTTGCATTCGTTTTCAAAATCACTTTCTGATGTTGATCAACGTTCTTGGTGGGAAGATATTGTATGGGAAAATCATCCAATAAAGGAGAAATACTCCATTTCCAAGTGCGAAGTGGTATCTTGAGATTAAGAAAACAAACGCCTTTCATAGAAGTTCCCTCATTTCCCAACCGGGGTATATCAGTCAACTTAAAACCACAAATCCTACCACATGTCGTGTTTTATGCTCTTTTTTTTCTGGACTGAAACAGTAGGATGTGGTTGCTGGCTTCTCAAGTCTCACCACTTGTCTCTGAGGGCACCTCCAAAGAAGCCGACGCGGTGACACAAAAGGCTGGGGAAGCCCTGGGAAACCCTCAGGGGCTCGCGTTTGCGCGGTGACAATTTCACCCGTGGTGCAGGGCGCGCTTGTAGCTCTGCAGTATAGTCTATACATATAAAGTTGATAATCCTGAACGAGAAGGCAAGGAGACGTAGGGGAAACGGCCGAGGTACAACTATGGTTAATCTATGTTATTCTTCTATTGTGACCATGTCTTGAACCTATGGTTTTAACAATCCAGAAGTCTACAGTTGGCAGTGGGAATATATATATATATATATCAATACATTTGCAGATGTTTGTAACCCATTTTTACAATTGGGATGGCAGGCATTTTGCATGTCAAGAGGACCAACATAGATTATTTCATGTTGTGCCGGCACATTGCAGGTGATATGCAATTGTGTTAGGTCGTTTGTTGGGTCAAGTTTTTGAAGATGGTGTTTGCCTTAATTCTTGCGATGTTTCTAGAAACGCGACATCTGTGACGGACGCACCATGTTTCAGCAAAGGGCAAGTGTGTGATATGCTGTGCAGTAGTTTGCATTTTCCAAGGCCAGCGGCCAGCGGCATCACATCTTTCAAGGTATTCGGCATACATGTAGTCGACAGATAGTTATAGCCTAAAGCACAGGTGTTCAACACCTCAGATTTATACTGACACTCCCAAACTTGAATTGAAGATGACTTGTGCTCCGATTTTTTTGGAGTTGTTGACGGCGCCTTGGTCCATAGCAATGGAGACTAACACATGTGAGGCTTGAACTGCCTCTTAGATGTAGGGTTTCCCTGCCAGCATGGTTGGACTGCCAGATGCTATTCAGTTCGTTAAGAAGCTCCTCTCTAGGGGTTTATCATGGTCAAAATCCAACTCCCTGCGTGTGACTCTTGTGACCGTCATAGGTGTTTCGCGTCCTATCCCAGTGTGGGCTCTCAGACCCTGCCGCAAGTAGACTTATAATGTTTTTGTATTTCCCACGACGTTGAAACTGCACTACTGAACATCTATCCCATCAAACAATAAAAAACATCAAGGCACGACTCCTGGAAATATGTAACGTATACTGTAGTTGAGCTGATCGTTTTTGTTCGTAGGGAGGTTGTGTACTGAGGTGGAATGAGCCAATTGTCCAGTGCTGGTTTGGGCTGCTTGAAGGGATCACAGAAACCCTATATGAAAGTGTTTACGACATTTTGCGACTACAGGATCAATCCAGCAATCCAAACCACCAACCGAAATTATCCCAATCACAAGTGAACTCTTGGCTGATAGCAATCCGCATGGCTGAAGCTGAGCGCAAAAGAAACGGCCCAGCGACCGAAGTGACCGATCTGTTAGTAGGTGTTGCTATCCCAAAATAACATATACTATCATAAACTAACTATATGTTCAGCCTCGTGAGTTTTTAGTAGTATAAAGAGAGAGGAGGTGCGAGTCGATTATGCAAGCTCAGACTTTCATGTTCCCGAAGGCCACAACACTCTCGGAGAAGATGCTGATTCAAGTATGTGCATTTTTAGGGAGAATTTCGGGAACAGTGCGAAAGCCTCCTTTGAACCTCACTTCTGGCTAACAGCATTGCTTTCACCCGGGGATTTCTGATTGGTTTTCGAAACATTCAGAGGTGATTTACCAACATTGGACCCTCATTGGGGTTGGTTTGTGAAAACTTCGTTCATTGCATCAGAAATTTGACCCTGACTGTTGCCCCGTTTCCCAGGCATCCGGAGGAGTCGAGATCTCAGAGACGCCAAAAGTTCAGCATCAAAACGTTAGGACTTCAGCGTCAACAATTCAGTTTTAAGCAACAAGAACGGGGGTTGAACCATCAAAGATGCAGGATTATTCAGAAAAAAACACAAATGGATTCCAAAACACATGCTACTTCTAAAGGTAGAGAACTGGAGCGGATTTCCCTCTCAGGATGTTTGAGGTCCTTGGGAGTATTCCTATATGACATCACTACACACATATTCATTTACCCTTAGCGTCCAAACCCTGCAAATTTGTCGGAAGTAAATTAAAACCCGGGGTTTAGCCGTGATCATGCTCGAAACCCTGGGTTTGTCACAAAAACACAGGGTTTTCTGGCAAAATCTCCGAAGTCAACGTAGTGCTTGCTTCCAACAGTGCTCCTGCTTTGTTGCATCATTGGTTTCTAAGATTTTTCGCCATCCAGCGTTAAAGAAAGGACTTCACATCGACATACATCTGACATCATCTGACGTCGAGAAAAATGCAACCCTAACATGGAAAAGTACGGATTGGGAACTCAAGCCTCTAGCAAACCGTGTTCAACTCGTGATTTACCCGTGTCAACCCGTGTTTTCCTACGGATTTCCCAAGGTTTATAGATGTTTATAGGGTAAACCTCCTGTATTTAGAAAATAGCCAGGTTCTCTCCAACTCGTGTTTTACCCGTGTTAACCCATGATATAAATCACGGGTCTCGACCCTCTGGAACTGGTGAGAATCAAACACTTTTTTTTGTGTCAGTGCTTGCGTCTGGGCGTCCATGACCAGTAAATTGGACAGAGATGCGAATTTTTCGGAAGACCCGCCGCATTCAGAAAGTCAGAGCATCTGGGGGCATGGTTGTGAAATTTGAATAAATTTGAAGAAAAATAAAGACCTCGGGTTTTGTTTTGAAGCCTTGGGTTTTTGGTGCCACCCTACGAATTTTGCAGGTTCGGAGGGTCAAGGTAATTATATATGATTATATATATATATATGTATATATATGTGTGTGTATAACATGTCTTTAAAATATAGATGATATTACTATATGACGCATAAATGCACATTGTTACGGTAGCCCCCCAACAGAATGCAAAATGATTGCAAGACTTTCTTGCACCTGGCTGTGGCTCAGCAGACGATTCACAAATGGCATGCAGAGCCACCCCTCATGACAGGGCTACGACGTACATCCCAATTTGTAACTGGCAAATTTATCTGCGATTGAATTCTGAAAGGCCATTTTGGCTCAAGTGTTTTGGGTCAAGCCACAATTTCAAGAAGGTAGGTAACCATCCGTTTCTCCCATGAGCTCCCCCATTGATATTGACGCCCAAGAAGAGGANGGCTCAAGTGTTTTGGGTCAAGCCACAATTTCAAGAAGGTAGGTAACCATCCGTTTCTCCCATGAGCTCCCCCATTGATATTGACGCCCAAGAAGAGGAGAGACAGCGAAGCCCAACAATTCACCTGGGGTCCCCTCCGCAGAAGAAATCCAGAGGCGGTGAATTGGAAACAAGCAGCCCGTTTCAAACACTGGCAGACCCAAATGAGTCAGACACCCACCACCTTGTCCAAATGACCCACGCTTTCATGCAGAAGATGGAGCATAACCTGGTTCAGAAGCTCGACCTGATTCAGGCACAACAGAAAACAATCTCGGACACAGTTGACTCCCATTCCGCCCAGTTGGCGATCAACTCATCGGAACTCACGTCCATTCAGGCCCGTCTTCAGGCCCTTGAAAGTTGCCCAAAGGCTNGACACAGTTGACTCCCATTCCGCCCAGTTGGCGATCAACTCATCGGAACTCACGTCCATTCAGGCCCGTCTTCAGGCCCTTGAAAGTTGCCCAAAGGCTTCTCCAGGAGCCGAGCCATCCCAGATCAACGAGCTCCAGCTTGAGGTTTCCAGCCTCGCCCAGCAAGTCCAAGAAATCTCGCGTCAGCGAGCACCATCGGCACCACCACCAACCAGGACCANAGATCAACGAGCTCCAGCTTGAGGTTTCCAGCCTCGCCCAGCAAGTCCAAGAAATCTCGCGTCAGCGAGCACCATCGGCACCACCACCAACCAGGACCAATCCCAGTCGCAGTGAGGCACCCAGGGCAGCCACCCTGTCTCCAATCCGCTCACGCGCCAGCACCTCCACCTCCCCACAGATGGCAATGGAGTTGGAGGTGGATTGGAACAGATTGATCATTGGTGGATGGCACCTTGATACCAGAAGGGAAAAAATTGAGTCCGAAGCCCAGGACCTCATCAAGAAGCTTGGCATCCAAGAGTCAGTAACAGATNTGGTGGATGGCACCTTGATACCAGAAGGGAAAAAATTGAGTCCGAAGCCCAGGACCTCATCAAGAAGCTTGGCATCCAAGAGTCAGTAACAGATGTGATCGTGTATGGCCGCAGGGCCTCCGCCTGCCATCTCATCCTAAGCCCCCAGCCAGCAGCAGAAGCAAAACGACGCATGATCGCATGGCAAACCCAACATAAGGACAAACACACGCTACCCAGCTCTGACAAGGCTGCTTGGATGACCCCCCACAAGAGCGCACAAAAGAGGTTGAAGAACCGTGCCACCAAGTACGCAGCCAACCTCCTCCAATCCATTCTCGACCCNAGGCTGCTTGGATGACCCCCCACAAGAGCGCACAAAAGAGGTTGAAGAACCGTGCCACCAAGTACGCAGCCAACCTCCTCCAATCCATTCTCGACCCCGCGAACCCCGAACATCTTGACATAGACTGGAACAAGCAAATCCTTTGGTGCAAATCCTTTGGTAGAGGGAAAGCGAGTCATCGCCTTCAACAAGTCCGATCTCCTCCTCCCTTCTGGTAAACCCCTTCATGAAGCCCAGTATATTGATCCCCGCAGTCAAGATGAACTGCCATTCTTTCTTGACCTCACCAGGTTGTCCAAACTCACCGGCAAAGAGATTCCCTCATTCTCCACAAAAGTGGGCTTAAACTTTGGGTGTTTTCCGGCCACTTGCCACACCACCACCAACCAGTCTCCAACTACAGTGCTGCAACCTACGAATTAC
>BGPT01000306.1:345637-362661 GCA_003297045.1 Symbiodinium sp. clade C Y103 | reverse complement strand
GTAGTACTGGGACGTGCTTTGTGCAAGGTTTGTAGTACGAAGTAGTACTGGGACGTGCTTTGTGCAAGGTTTGTAGTACGAAGTAGTACTGGGATGTGCTTTGTGTAAGGTTTGTAGTACGAAGTAGTACTGGGACGTGCTTTGTGCAAGGTTTGTAGTACGAAGTAGTACTGGGATGTACTGGGAAATGCTTTGTGCAAGGTTTGTAGTACGAAGGCCACACCAGACACATTTCAGACACATTTCTGACACATTTCAGATACATGTCAGACACATTTCAGAGCACATAGCTCTGACGATTTCGGACCTAGTCCGGACTTTACAGCTGCCGCGGTTGTGCTGGCGGTGTCCACGCCCGGTGTGCTGCTGCCGCTCCGAGTGAGGTGCCTTTTGTCGAATCATGTGTCTGCGTGTGTTTTGATTTGTTTCATCTTGTCCGACCTGTGNGCATTCTATGCGTAGCTGGGAAAGCAATATCGCCAGCGCGTGCAGTGAGTTACATTAACCTTTTGGTGGCATATATGTTTTTGATTTATGAGATAGTTTGTCTTTGTGGTCATCGTTTATGTGTCTTTCTACGTGATCTGCATTCGGGTTCGTTGGCTCCTCTTGTTTTGTCTTGCAAAGCACAGCAATTCGTGCAACCGCTAACTTTCAAACACGCATTTCGCGCAAGACTTCCCTTGAAAATGTGACAACAAAGCTTTTGTGCGAGACTTCCCTCAAAAATTAAAGGATCAAGACATGAAAACGAAGCTTTTGTGCGACACTTCGATCAGTTGAAGATGTGAAAACGGAGCTTTTGTTCGAGACTTCCTTCAAAAACTGAAAGTTGAAGATGTCAAAACGAAGCTTTTGTGCGAGACTTCCTTCAAGTTTTGAAAGCTGAAGTTCTGAAAACGACCCATTGCTTGTGACATCCCAGTGCTTGGGCCTGCCATTGCTTGTGACATTCAATTGCTTTTGACATCCCATTGCTTTGATATCCCATTGCTTGTGACATCCCATTGCTTGTGACATCCGTTGCTTTGGGCATCTCATTGCTTTCGACATCCCACTGCTTGTGACATCACAGTGCTTGGAAAACCATTTGTCCGTACTTCGGAAGTATAGACTTCTAAACTTCCTTTGATAAAGAGCTACAGTAAGGAGAACTCACAGGTCCACCCACACCTAGTGGCAGCAATATGCATAAACATTTTATATACTTTTTATGGCAACCCCAAAAGGATAGAACAATGTCTCAAGGATGGTGTAGATGATCTTTCCTCCATCTTTTCCGGCTTTCCAATTTTTATATCTACGTGGGGGGGTTCTATACATAGAATTCATTCTGACGTGAACCAGCTTTAGCCGTCCTCTTTTCACTTTTTGCAGGTGCGTTGGGACCAAAAAGCGGCATTTCAGCTAAGCTGAAGCATGTTCAACGAAGGAGATTGGCACTATGCTCAAACATTTCAACATTGGCGCCTGCTTGCAGAACCTTAGCGTCAGCTCAGCTTGTTTTGGCAAGGGCAAACCCATTGAAATGAGGTGGGCGAGGCCAACATCATGAGCATTGGGCTCACCAAAAAAATGAAACAGTTTCAACATGTTTCAAAGGTTTGGAATGCTTGCAGCCTGACATGTACTCGTTACGAGTGCTTGGAGACCATCAAGAAATCCTGCGCCCAGGTGCGGGCAACGCTTCGCGTGGCAAGTCAACCATACCTTCATGATTTGGAGCATGTGGAAATTTTGCTGAGGCGTCAGGAATTTTCTCCAGCGTTTGGGCCTTAGTCCAAGAACTTTTATCAACTCACCGCTAATTCCTGTGAGTTGTGATGGCCCTTGTGGCTTCTTCGGTGAGACCTGGCTTCTAATGCAAGAAAGCACACTTGTCTAGCTTGGATACTGGTGCCAACAAATGTGGCATCTGCCCAACGGACCATGAACATATCCTGATGGCGGTCCAAGGTGCGTGGGACGCTTGTTGCAACTCCTGAAGACCTTCAGGGTCTGGTGCACTTGGCAAATCCACTGCCGGAGCATCAGGTACTTCGTCAGGTTCCAAAGGCATTGAAGAATTGGCCTGGCACTGTTCCAAAAAATGCCGCCTCACCCCTCTTCCATTTCACTGATGGATCGGTGGTTGTAACATTCTAAGCAGCTGCTCAGCGCCCCCAGTTGTCAGTTTTGGGAACTGGGGCGCGCCGAGAGGAAACAAGTATTGTGCCCTACAATGTCTATCTCTCTTGGGCTAGCTGCTGTGCCAATCACTGCAACCGCTGCCTGGCCGTTGGGTATTTCCTCTTCATCGCTATTGGGCACCGATGGTGGGCGTTCAGACCAACGAAAGCCCCGCCCATCACCGTCGTCGTCTGCATCTTCTGCCTTGTCCTGAGGGCCAGGGCTGTGACGAGGAAGGCTTTTCATGAAGTCATCACGGGGCCAGGAATGAAGTAAGAACTGTTGGAGAAGGGTTTCTGGATTACAAAAGGCAGCAAATGTTATCCAATTTAACCAAACTTTTTGCTGCTTGGAATCATCGCTTCCCATGCCCAGGTTCTTTTGCGCATCAATAACTGACAACCGATACCTGCCAGAAGGACTAGAGCCACCACAGGCAGCTTTCAAAAAGATTGGGTTTGCCAGAAACACTGATCAGCACTGAAAGGGCCGACCGAAAAAAAAAAAACAGGTGAGCCAACGAAGCGGCCAGAGGCCAGAGGCTGTGGATAGGGCTTCACTGGTAAAGCCTTCGACTGCGATGTGCCCAAGTGTGGCTACATGACATTGGGCCAAAACTTAAAGGCTTCCAAGGTGCAAACCAAAGTTTGCCTCGTTGTCAGTCATAACCTTAGGATGCGGTGATGATTGAGCTGGGGGAAAAACGCACTGGGTGTAGTGATCTTCAGAAGTGAGGGCTTATGGGATTTGTCATCTTCCGATTGACCAAGGGGCACTCCAAGCTGAACCTCCAGCAGAGCGTTTGTTCCCTTTCATCGGAATCAATTCGAAAGCTAAAATGCTGATGCCTCAGTTGCTGGACAATTTGACGTTGGGGAGAGGTCAAAGTGCCACCTTGTATGAGGTCATGTTGATGTTCATTCGATGTTTATCTGTACCCCTCAAGGTTCGATATGTCAAGATGTTGTTGCCAAGGTACAGGTTGACATTTGCCGCACCTGAGTTGCAAGAAACTAAGGCTGTGGGACTCAGGGGAATTGGTGCCACCGGGTTTACCCAACAATGAGGCACACTGTGCACAACACAACTGCAAGTTAATGGGAAAATGATGCCATTGAATTTGTGGCTGTCCCAAAATTTTTAACGACACCCAACTCGTGATCAAACATGGGCTGGCTGCCCAGGCGCATCATGTACAGACATGTTGCCAATGGCCCTCTCGATCTGCCTGGGTCCCAGAGATCCTCCTACTCTGCGATAACTTCATGTTGCAAACATCATACGGCAATATACGCCACATGTGCTGAAAAACATGCAAAGAAAACAAACATTCTACGAACCTTGCAGTTCATTGAAGCAGTTGAAACAGCTACACCACGCCATCGCACCCTTGAGACTCTGATGCCACTCCTCTCTGTTGAGCCAAGGCGCGCATATTCCTTATTAACCGATTGTGAGCGACGGGTCTTCCAACTGAATTCCCAACAGTCACTGCTTGCAGCTCCCGTATGTGAGATGCAAAAAACCATTGGCAGAATCTAGCCACCATGCATCCTAAACTCTCTTCCTTAGGAACCCGCCTTTTGAGTTCGAACACCTTCTAACTCAAAATGCTCTAGGAGAAGAACTCCAGTGTGGTGGAAAAATGCAGTATATAGCAAGTACCTGCGTCACACTCGTCATTTGCAAACACGGTTCCCTTTGAGATTGCGTCTTCAACGCCAGAGAGACTTCTTTCAATTTCCTCGGTCACGGAATCTGATTCGCTTTCGACATGGTGCGAATGACGCAACAGCCAAACCGCTGAGCAAATCCTTATAGGCAATCAGCCTGACAAAAAAGAAGCTCAGAACACAACTCAAAATTCTCACTTCAAATCGAATTCTTCGAATTCAACTTCCAAAAGAAGCACTGCACTAAGCAAAGAAAGGTGGTCGCAGCGATCACGGAAGGCTTCTTCAAGCCACCCAAGTTCCAAAGGCGACGGTCCTGGCAGAGGTTGAGGGCTTCCTCTCAGTCAAACCCCTACCGTGATTAGTTTTCACTGCAAAAATGGCTATATATATATATATATAGTTGGATGATGTTGGATGCCCATCATCCGAACAACGGATTGAACCACTTGTATCTGAAAATGGATGAAAATGGGAGGAATTAGCCATCACTTTGTTCTGCAAGATCACCACTGAAACAGTCATGGCATGGTGTCCTCGGTTTTGAGACAGAGGTATCGGATAAGGCTGATGAGCGTAATCACAATGACAACCTGAGCAGCTGAGTGCAATCATGATTCAATGGCAATCTTTCTCTACAATGGCCATTTGTGAGGGTTCAAGGCTGCCAGTTCATTGAATGGAAGGGGAATCATAGAAAGTAGTACAAAGTCAACCAAAGTTCTGAAGGCCAATCTTTCAATGGAAATTTGCATGGAATAGAAATCAGCCTTCGCCAAGAGACAAAGGTGATGCCGGAAAGAAGGCAAATCGCCATGACCTCGGAGGCATCTGATGCACCAGGGGGTTCCCTAGTGGCTGCGGAAACTTTCGGGGATCCTTTCCTTGTTATCTTGAATTGTTTCACTGGGGAAGAATCACAGGCAAACTCATTTGTTTTAACATCGGATTACCCATGAAAAAATCCGAAAGGGGGCACAGACTTGCCAACACACCCATATCTGCGTGTTGGAAGTGACGGGTTTCCAGGTCCAACAAAACTATTCCTCTGCGGGTCACTGGCATTGCAGCGTTGTTCCGCGTATCCGATGGCGCTGCATTCACCAGGACCACCTGAGTTTCAGAGGACGTTGGAACACCCAGAAAACAATCTAGGGTTCCCACCAAAATTTGATGATTCTAAGACATGGATTCCTCCGATCATGCTTTCAAAAAGGATTCATCTGAACAATAATTTAGCCTTGAACGCTGTAAATGCTAGTTAAAGTCTTCACCTATCAGGCCTCGAATGCCTCAAATGCGTCCAAAAAAGCATAGACCCACTATGGTTACCCACCAAAGAAATAGACTCGACATATCTTTGAAGCTTGCCCTTCACAGCCCTAACCCAGGTGCTATGCCAAAGGCCAATGCCATATCGATGAGATTCAAAAGAGGCAGTTTCCAGGGCCAGGCACTGGCCAGTAGAAACCTCAACCGGTGGGGAATTGGCACAAGAACCATGGCTGCATACTAAGACAACGTCGGGAAAGCGTGATCTAAAATCGTGAGTAGCCCCATTGTTGGCTTTTAGTTACCCACAAATTGGCGGAGTTCCATGGCTTAGGTTGTGGTATCTGCCAAGCTCGCTCAGCTCTGTTCAGGCAAGGCGCCCGTAGAAAGTCAGAATCACACCTCAAAGCGCCAAGAACACTTATCCGTGTCATATCCATTGCGTGATTGTTTTGTTAAGTTTTGTTGCTGTTCAACCCTCTGATTTTTGAAAATGGTCTTGAAACCCCCTAGTGACAAACAAATTGGAAGAAGCAACTCTGGAAAAAAAAACGAATTGTTGAAACTGATCTAAAGGCCAACCATGGGACCCAGGTATCCCGGTCTCGTGCCCCTTTTCGTTCTGCTGTTCATATCATTTTACTATCATTTTTTCGTATCTCCCTCAATTTTATCCAAAATTTATGTGGACCAACCCCCCTTTTCTTTCACAGGTGCCAACCCGGCCATTTCAGTTTTCCGCTGCAATTTTCTGCTTCGTCCCCGAATTTCAACATACTCTTTGGCAATCTAGTCGGAACATGTTTGAAAAATCATGGGAAACGAGGAAACCCGAGGAGAATGACAAACAATGTAACATTATTTCCTTGGCACGTGACAGATCATCTATACCCTTGAGTCATTTGAGCTGGCTGGCAATGAAAAAACATCCATTGACGATTAACACGATATTTTCCAGAAAACAGTTGGGATGTTCCAGCCAGCCATGTTAAAAATGACCAGAGCAGGCCCATCGATATACCACGCCCCCACAAGATTATGCCATGATTTTCCATTGAATCACAAATTCCAGTTAAAATCATAGAACATCCCAAATGTTCATCATTTTTTCGTGGTGAACTGCCAATATAACCCCATCATCCTATCACAATCCTATTATAATCCTATTAAAAACCATAGTCCCCATCGTTTCGTCGACGAAACCAAGGCTCCGATGGACTGCACCTGCATGGCCGGAGAGTCGATGGCCAAGACCAAAGCCAGCGACAGCAAGGGACCTGGTGAGGATGGAGGGTTTTTAAGCAGGAAAATCTGGTAAACTAACAGTTTGCTATTGAAAATGTCCATTGAAATAGTTGGTTTTCCCCATTGAACATGGTGATTTTCCATCGCTATGTTAGTTTACCAGAGGGTAAGAGGAATTGAACCATCCAAAAAAACATCAACAATAGCAATTGAACCATCAAAAAAGGGGGGAAAGTAACCATCAATAATTGGGGGATTCATGGTGGAATATAGCTGCATCAATACTCGGGGACTCACTAGCTATCAAACCAGATTATGACAGCAAACCCAAAATGTAAAGAGAACAGTTGGACACCTGGAAATTTTCAAGAAAACATCATCAACGTATGATAGTTTGTTTCTTAAGGAAAATCTCCAGCAATGGAAGATCTACACAAAATGCCCAGTGTCAGGTTTGTTTACCAAAGGGCACCCGTCTTGTAAAGACCTATTCAAGGCCTTCAGGGATCTACTCCCCAAAATGAGGTCCTAAATGCCTGATGCCGCAGCAACTTCATGAAGGTACCTTAATTGTGGTGCAAGTGTGTATGATGAGTATATGGGTTTATGATGGTTCAAAGGTGTAGCTGGTTCAAAACTGACCATGCTTTCACACTAGAAGGATCTAACCTAGCAAGGTGCACGCTTGTTTATAATGAGGGCTGTTTTTGTTCAAAGATCGGGGGGCTTCCCTTGTTGATGAAACGGGTGTGTATACAGTACACAGGCAACGAGATGGGTGAGTGGTACATAGGGGGACATGGGGAATGATTCGAAGCTGCTTTTTCCAAGCTGAGGATGTAACATATAAAGAAACAGCAAATATGCTCCCAAGTAAGTAGGGATGGAACAGGCCCGGCAAAATTCTAAGTCATTTTCATAGTTCATGGTGTTCCATTCCAAGGAGCATTTAGATTAGAACTCCCCGGGATGGAGCATCAAATTCCACGTCCGGCCTCGTGTCAGTAGGGGCACTTCATACCACCAACTGTCGTGGCGAAAGCGGTTGATTAAGAATTGAAACCTCAGGCGGAGGCCTGGCTGATCGATCCACAGGTGAAAACCAATGGCTCCCTCGACAAAAAATTGGTTTCCATGGGTCCTGCAACTGTCCTAATCGCAAAAACTATTATTTAACAAAGGCATCCCCAACACCATGAAGTACAAACGTAATTAGTAGTGGAATCATTCCACCTTCCTTGCTCAACTGTCAACATAGTGTACTATTTTCCAGAGTATCGAAACATAAAGCCTCCCAAATAGCCCGCAAGCAGCCAACCCCACCAAATCAACGTGCACCCCAAATTCGTATATCAGCTTCTTTAAGGGGATGGTTCCACTTTATATCACTTTATCATCTTTATCTAGGACTCATCACTTTCAACCATTGTGCTGGGCGTTCCCCAAGACATCCTCCAAGTCAACGACAGCGTCCCAGCCCAGAAGCATTTGAACTCTCCAAATCCTGGTGTGAAGTGCCCCTGCTGAACATCTTCCCGTCACCATGCGATCAAGTGAAAAGACAACATTATCATGACGACGACGATGATGCTGCTGCTGATGAGGATGATGAGGAGGAGGATGATGATGATGATGATGATGATGATGCTTCTGATGATGAGGATGATGATGAGGATTATGACGGTGATGTCATCAAGATGGTACGGTAAATCCAATTTCCATCTATTCTGGGGACCCCTATGCACAGGTAGCTGGCATGTTGCGGTGTTGCTTGGATTTTATACAAATGTTCCAACTGCCTAATATCAACCAAGGTTGTTTGATCAATCGCTGCATCACAATTAGCTGGACCTGGAAAAAGCACCGCAATTCCCAAGCACGAAATCAAACCGTAAAACCGGGTGGTTCCCCCAATCCTGACCATTTTCGGGCTTGGGATCGGGTTCATTAATTGCCAGTGATTTTCACTCTTTTGTTGCCGCTTCAATCGCAATTTTCGGATGTTACTGGAGTATACTGGAGTCAAATAGGACCAAAAATGGATCCCAAGAATGGATGAACGAACAGCCAAATCGGCGTTAATCCCAAAATCGGCCGGTACTTGGAATGTTGTCCTCACCTCCCTGTGTCCTCCGCTGCGCGGTCCATGCTGGTAGCATGATGGTGGCAACGGCGCAGCCCACCAGGAAGGACAGAACTCCCAGCACCAGCAGCATGATACCTGCGTGAAACTGGGAGACGTTCCACGAACTCAGACACGTGGAGATTTATTGGCGTCCAGTGCAGCAGTCCACTAGATGAACCCTCAGTAGGGCAGCAATCTGGTTAGGGCTAGGCATCGCCTAAACCAGCTGAAGAAACTTCCTTCACAAAATTCATTCTGTGATTTGAAGTCTTACCTTCTGGTACTCAAAAATGACAACAATGAATGAATGATTTCAAGTGAGAGCAGAAGTGAGACATCGCAATCAGCAGATTCCGTCTTTCAATTCGCTGCTGAAGTTTTATGAAGCTTCATGGCAGTACTGATTGGATGGAACCCCCAAAAACTGCAAAAACCAGCGTAAAAAAAAGCCGCTGCGGGCCTATGACCAGCATGACGGTGTGCTGCTCTTGTCCGCAAATAACGTCCGGATGCTTCAGTAGGCTGTGCCTTCACTTGATTCAAAAAGCTAATATTGAGAGTTCAAGGCCTTAGGGTCTATGGTGTTGGTTTGGAATGAGATGAAGGGTGGCATCACATGAATGTATATAATATAATCTCAATGAGAAAAAAAAGCTCTTATGCATCCAACGGCCAGTTTGTGAATCCCGCCACTTCCATCAGGCCAATGTTTCACGACCAGCACTACATCCACTGCGACCAAGAGGCATTCCATTGGGATGACTGTAGCACATGAAGGGCACCAAGGCCAAGTTACCTCAAGACCCCTACCATCTCTCCACAACTCGGGCTTTGGAGCCTTGAGTCGATGATAGTTGGTGGGGGCCCCCAGCTGCCCTTGTGCCCAGTGACTGATCGTGCTGAATTCCGTCATCAACACCTTGCGATGCACAGAAGGTGTGATCAACAGGCGATTTAAGCTATCTGTGTTAACACGTTTTTGTCCAAACGTTTGTACCTTGAAAGGAGCAGATGCACCAGTCTACTGGAGCAAACAGATCTATCCAGTGAATACATGAGATAAAGGACTTGGACCCCCTGCCTGACCCATCAGCGATGCCGCGCGAGAAAATTTCCTGAGGCACCCATGACTGGCCAGGAAGAAATGGTACCCCCCCAAGCCCAACGCCAACACATCAAACCCCAGGAACATGTATAGTTCTAGTGACTGTTCTTTCAAACCCATCAAATCGGTACAACGCCTTCACCATTCTGATCTTGATCGCGCAACTTTGCCAAGCGTCCAACGCCATGCTTCCTTCCAGAATTGGGAGATGCGCCAAACCAGCAGCACCCAAAGACACACCACCGGGAAACACATCGCGATAAACCTCAGTTTCTAATAGTTTTTACTTTTCACCACGCGGGTTGGCTCCCAGCCGCCGGTTTTTTGAGATGCGGATGGGTTGAAATCTATGACTTTAAAAGTCTTGGGACATGAACATCCATGAGTGTCAGCTCCTTTGATCTTTTTCTATGTGGGCATTCGCAGGCTTCAACAGGCTCCAAGGGACGCGTAGCAGGAGGCTGTCCGGAATCCAGGCAATAAACCTTGCATGAGTTGGGAGAATGCCATGGGATCCATTTTTCAAGAATCCATTGATCCAAATCATCTAATGACTACTACAAGACAAACTATCTCTCTGGAGATCAGGTGGATCGAATTGAACGGGCAATTCTCTGAACTCTGAACATTCCAAGGCACATCGAAGACCAAAGTCGTCCATGTCGAAGATCAAAAACTTCGCCTTGGCTGAAGATCCCAGCACTCAGAGCGACTGTTGGCTAATCTTAGGTACCCTGCATTATCATTAGTTTGTAAGTTTTGGCAGGGCATTCTGTGGCAAGTTTTCACAGAACCATTCGTCCCTGATCTTGAGAGACCCAAACAGGAGTCTCCAAAAAGATACCCACACAAAACACCAGCAACATAGTAGGCAACCCCGGTAAAATCATCCCACCGTTTTTCGAATTTTGGGTCTTTTTAACAAAAAACATAATAACTCATACCTTCAAAAGCTGGGTTTACCATTGGGTTCACCACATTCTTCTTACCATTTTTCAATATTTTTCAAGGTTAAGCCCCTCTTAACCTTCGCCCGAGTCCTCCCCGAGTGTTCCAAGTGGCAAAGGCTAAGATGTTCTGCGCCTCTTCGGGCCAGTCGATGGTCATCTGACTGATGACCGCCAGGGTTTGGCCCAGCTCCCAGAAAACTTGGCATACCATGCCTCAATGGTCGATGGTGATGAGTGACTCTTCTAGCGGAAAAAAAGGTAGAAAAAGGTAGGAAAAAAGGTCGAACCCTTGAAAATGAATAGTTAGGTATATTTTTCGCTAAGAAGTCCTGCTTGAAAGGGTCACGTGTTGATGTGCAACCAAATTCATGGATGTTGGACACAAAATTGAACATCAAATGTGGGCTTCGTTGATGACCCAACCAACAGCAACATGGATGGAGGCCCTCAAAATCAATCCAGGGCTAACATTTTCTATTGATCAGTCCTTTCTGATCTGATATCAACAATTCCATCATTTATGGCACAAGATTCAAGCCGTAACTCAAAATCTAAGCCATAACATACCATAAATCAACTGTGTACCACCTGATTACCCTGATATAGACAGGACAGTAAAAACATTTCGATCCACATCACCAAGATGCCGACACCATCCACCAGGTTGGCTCGTGCACTCACGAATTGCTTGGCCGTGTGGTATAACAGGACCACACCGCCTAAAACCTCGGCGAAGCAAGGGACCATGGACCCCAGTTCTATTTCCATATCTGCCTGTTCAATCCATCTGTTCGCCAAGTTCACCCACTTACCAGTATTTACCTAATCTTACCTATCATATATATCCAGTATATATCATATATATCAACGATGATTCCAGATGTTTGCTGCTGACATCCCCAGCTTTTCCCCAGCTCCTGGCGAAAACTACCCTCCGAGGTGCGGCTGCGAACATCAAACACCAAAGGATTGGGAAAGACACCGGGCAATCCTGGCCGCGGAAAGTGTGTTTTCCCTTGCCAGGAAAAGTGTAGTGGGATCCACCCAATAGAAACCAGAAACCATGAATACCAACAAAATGGGTTGAAATACATCATCCAAGTCCGGTTTTTCTACACATTCATGAGCATTTTATTAATGGGGATGGTTTTGGCATTGGGTCTACCACATTCATATACATTAATGATTGAAACCAATGAAACCAATGGGACATATGCAATTATGTCAAGAAACACATTGCTACTTCACATCGATGTCCAAAAAGTAATCGTTACACTTCACAATGTGGGACATGGAAAATTCATCAAATTCCACCATTCATAGATGATATTCCAGCTAGAAACCTCCATTTCTCAATGGATTTTCCCAGATTTTGTCATAGTTTCCTAGCGAGAAACCTCCATTTCGGTTGGGATTTCCCAGGTCCTGACACCGGTCTTGCAGCCACGTCTGGCCGTTCGGACAGAGCGAGCAGGGGATGCCGCGACGGCCGCCGGCGCAATGCGCAGGGGCTCCACCGGGGCAGTGGGACGTGCTCCGACATTTGAAGATGCTCCTGGGATGGGAGGATCATGGATATTCTTATGGCTATTTTTGTGGAATTATCATTCCATAAATATGGTGACTTACTGACTTGTAAGTGGGAAACCAGAAAATCAATCGGAAAACTGATAGGAAAATGATGATTTCACCATGAAAAATGGTGATTTAATGGGGTTATATGTATAGCATTCTACAGCTAATGGGGATTATGAGGATTGTAAACCAACCTACACCTTCGGGGCTGGGAGGGTCATCCTTATTTTAGTGGTTAGTGTTTACGGGCTTGGGGACTTAGTAGTCAGGGTCACCAACCAAGTGGCATCTAATCATGAATGGATCATGGATGGATTGACTTAGAAGATCGAAACTGGAAACCTTGGTTTCACCCGTCAAATACTATACAAAAATGATGATGATGATGATGATGGTGATGATGATGGTGATGGCTGGTTCTTGTCATTGTTGATCACTATCATTGAAATCAACCATCCAAAGCAAAAACAGCAGCTGTCAACATTCCCAGGTGGTTCATCCCAAGTCGCTTGCGATGTTTCTGACTTCGGAAGTAGGCCAAACCACCAGTGGCTATGTGCATTACAGGCAGTGTGCACTGTGGAAACCAACGCTTTGGATGAAAATGCCATCCATTTAACTTAACACTCTTGGGATTTGCCAAAAATGCAGTTGATCAAAGGAGGCGTTCTTTCAGTGCCACCCTGCTGTCTGCACTTCTTGCTGCAAGGTTCAAGGGATCCAATTCAGCACTGTAGAAACCTTGGCTGCTTGGCTGGGCCCATGAGTGTGACGATCTCTCCATCCGCATTGGCTACAACGCTCTCATGTTAGCGCGCATCTATGGGCGAATCATAGATGTGCATCCCAGGAAGCGATTCATTGGCGAAGGATGATACGGATGAGAACTGCGATGATAGATCCTCACTTCTTCATTCATCATTGTCGGTTTAGGATTCTTAAGATTCACATCCTAGCACCGATGCATCAGGCAGTGCCCCATGAAACCACTGATGCCACGGAACCTTCCAACACCTGGGCGGTACTGAGAAAATCAGAACCATCTTGGGGAAAACACAATGCGGTTGAGCAAAAGAGTGGGGAGACATCTGATCCAAAAATACAAATTTGTCATGATCTGTGAGGAAAAAAAACTTGAAATTTCAATCACCCAGCGGCGCGTGGTCGGAAGTCATCCCCTAGGGGCGAGATCTGTGATCTCAACACGTCCACCGTCGAAGCAAAGGGACAGGCCATGCCTTCGTTGCCTGAGAGCTGCAGCAGCTGGGGATGGCGATTGGGTTTACCTCATTGTGTGGATTGTACCAAAAACGGATTCAATGGAAATATCAATGGCGGGTTAGTATTGGGTTATATGATAATATAATGTTCTAGACCTACATATATTATGTAGTATATATATATATACATAGAGGATTTTTTACAAAGGGTAAAACGGATGGAAAATTGGGAGAGAACCTGATGCGAAAAAAACATTGAGGAACTCTTGTCCCTGCACACAACTGCATGGTGCAAAAAGAACCGGTCTTCACTGATGGAAAATCGCCTATCATCTGCACATGGGAGTTTTAACGGGATTTTCATGGATTTTCTCTTGCTAGGTTCTCCATTTTTGTGAAGTAACCCTTTGGTAATCATCATGATTGGCTAACAAATCCACATTTTTGATGAGGATATCATCAGGATAGTGTACTATGGTTGGATTGCCAGAGGTTTCCCATACTGAAGGATGACGGAACATGACGGGAAGAATGTCTAACGTTGGGGAAAATACTGCAAGATACAATATATCCGGGAGGACTGTACCCCATCAAGGAATTCCCGTTGTAGTCGTGGGATTTTGTTGGGACCCGTCTTGTTGACTATTGATGAAAAACCCTGTTAGGTATCAGGATCCAAACAGGAGGTTGCGCCAGGAAAAACGGATAACACCACTGGACTGTCTAATTCGAGTGCCCATTTGAACACCCGATTGATGTAGTAGACCCAAGACAATCATGTAAAATCCAATCAGCAACCTCTGGGATATCTTATACCACCTTAATGAATGACAACATGTTTTCTTAAGTCGGTTGACCACATGACGACCTTTTCTTCGGGCCAGGGCACTGCATTTAGTGCAGTTGTTGCTACCTGCCACCATCTTGATACTGCCGGCATCGCAGCCGCAGTCTTCGATTTCCTCGTTCGATGGGAACACCCACCAACAAACAGTGGTTTATCGTCATTTTTCTCCATTAAAAATGAATATTTGGGGGGTACTGAAAATGGCCAGCTATAGTTGATTTTCCCATGAAAAATGGTGATTTCCCATAGCTATGTTAGTTTACCAGAGGGTATACCCAATTTTCAGAAGCACCCGTTCAGACATTGGAAGTGGAACACCTCTCTCACTACATTTTCAAGCGGGAGAATCTTGATGCAAACATCTATCGCAGTAGCTATTCCCCACCAACCAACTACCAAAACAAAGTCATAGTTAAACTCGAGTAATGAACCTACCTGGTGGTAATTGGAAAGAGCCCACCTGTCCACATACCCATCCAAACATCTGAGTTCAAAGTATTGAATACAAACATTGCATATTTCCTGATGTAGATATGTGACTGACTCATTCCACCATCTTATTCCAACTGAACGGATTGTCTGAAAAAAGTTGCCCCAACATCCCATGGTTGATCATTGGTGTTGCAATCAACATGGCCACGCGTAGGGTATATGTTTTTTTGTTGGTTGATGTCGGTCGTAAATGCAAATCTATCTGAATCATGTTCTCTGTGCAAATTATTCCATTCCCCAAAATAAGAAACACCTTTTGGCATGACCCTCCTTCTCACCATCCTTTGTGGCCAGATTTACCAAATATTTCCCCATGAAATAGCATCGTCAGAAACACCATGATCAAACGCATTTGTCAAAGTTTTCCTAGCAAATTCCATGCATTTCAAACCCATTTACCATCTGGTTATTTAACATAGCCATGGAAAATCCCTTACAAATGGAGTTTCTAGCTGGGAAAATCATCTAAAATTAGCCAGCTATTCCATGGTTATGTTAAATAACCAGAGGTTACCACAGATCTTCCCATGATTTTCCCTGCCCCTTTTTGGCGAAACGAACCGCCATGGCTCCACCGCGCCGCGGCCCAGGGAGGTGGTTCCAACAGGACACGCCTTGCAGTCGGTTTGACCCAACTGGTCCTGGGCACGATCTCGGGAGGTCGGGACTGACCAACAGGGAACTCAAAGTAGTACTGGTTGATTATCAGTGACCATTATCACTATAACCATAATCTCTAGCATGTTAAATAATAGGTGAAATATAGTTCCCTATCAGATTATCAATAGTAGTTGTTCAACTATGTGGATATATGGATTGATAGTAATAGTTGATCATTCATACTAGGAGTAATTATGGTATTAATAATACTGCGATTACTTATCACCATTGATCAAAAATCATCATATTACAATAGAAGATCATTAATTAGAACTACAAATAATTATTACTCACTATTTTGGAGGTGGGAATCTTTGTAATTGATCATCATTGCACAAGTAACTATTGATAGGTATTGGCACTATCATATTCATTGTAATTACTATAATTGTAATAATTCAGTTGTAAGCACTATACGGCACCCAACAATATCAAACAATGTGACTATGAAATGAAACATATAGGATATTTTGCATTTATTTGTGATCTAATCAATTTGGGACCCGTTGGGGCATACTATTGCGACGGGTATTGTGCGGTTTGACGAGCAAAGAGAAAAACCAAATGGGGATATATGGGGATAAAATCAAACATCTTCTCGTCGGACGCCATCCGTACTTGGCAAGGCGGACATATTGGGATACAATTGGGGTTGTAATGAGATGACAGCAGTACATAGAACTATACAAGCAACATCAGCGAACATGTTTTCCTGTTGTCGGACCAAGTTGTCAACTTCGGCTTTGGCGGTGCGCACAGCGACGCGGAGGTTTTCTCGAGCTTCGATGATCTGATTCTGTTCGCGTCGTTCCTGGCAGTATCTGGCAGTCATTGTGACGGTGCCTGGAACCTGTGGTGCGGGATCTCTGTGGGACCCTTGGCGGTGGCTTTGGAGGGAGCCCTTTCACCACCCTGGGTGGCTCAGCCGCCATGGTTTGCTGGTGCTGGTGGGTCTGCAGCATTGTCGCTTGCTGGTATTGCTGCATCGCTGTTGCCATGGCGGCTTCATGTTGCTGGGCTTGTGGAGTTGGAGCCGCGCTTGGTGTTGTTGTTCGCGAAGTTGTTGGTCGTGATGGTTGGTTTGCTCAACCATCTCTCCGATGGCTAGTGCAACTTTCCCGAACTTCGTGCATTGGATTCTGGCTGTTTCCCCAAGAGTTTGCATGATGTCTTCAGATTGGGTGTCGAATAGGTACATGTTTGACCATGCATATAGACGCATCAAATGCTTTCTGTAAAATAAAAATAATGTGGTAAAACCGACAATAAACCATCCCCAACATCACCATAAATGGTTTGTAAGTATCATCTGCCACATGGAGGGTCTATTGCATCCTAATCTTTGATGGGATTTTTAACCTGTACAAATATAAATCCGCCGACCCCGGCCTGAGCCAAGGCAGGGGCGGCGCCTGGGACCACCGCAGGTGTGGAACTCGTCTTTCTCACTTGTCCTTTGGCCGATCCTAGACACTACTGTGTTATCACTGTNTATTCTCTCAAAATCTTAATTCTTAATCATAATCATATCTTATATATCTCAATCTTAACTTAATCATTCAGAAGCCGTCAGGCCACAGCCTGCGACTGACGCCACAGCCTTTGTGGGCCGCTCAGGCCACAGGCTTTGTTTTCAGAGCGTTCAAGACTGCCATTTGGCAGGCTTCAAAACCCCCCAAAACGCCACCAAC
>BGPT01000306.1:314179-345410 GCA_003297045.1 Symbiodinium sp. clade C Y103 | reverse complement strand
GCAGGCTTCAAAACCCCCCAAAAGGCCACCAACGTCTCCCGGGGGCGTCCGACGCTATTCGGAAGGCGTCAGGCCGCAGCCTGCGACTAAGGCCACAGCTTTTGTGGGCCGCTCAGGCCACAGGCTTTGTTTTTAGAGCGTTCAAGACTGCCATTTGGCAGGCTTCAAAGCCCCCCAAAAGGCCACCAACGTCTCCCGGGGGCGACCGACGCCATTCGGAAGGCGTCAGGCCACAGCCTGTGACTAAGGCCGCAGCCTTTGTGGGCCGCGAGGCCACAGGCTTTGTTTTTAGAGCGTTCAAGACNCTTTGTGGGCCGCGAGGCCACAGGCTTTGATATGGACTGGCTAGCCCCCTTCAATAAAATTGGGGTCGGCGGCACCAGGGCGTTAGCCCATTCTATTATCACCAAGATTGGGATCCAAACCATCTCCAACTGGGACCACATTCCACATGTTCTCTGCCCAGGGATTCCCGCCAAGTGTCTTGATATTTCCCCGCCTCGCAGCGATGGCATGCCTGCTGCCCTGGCTGATCTTCGTATTCACCACCTACACAAAGTCAGGCCCCTTTGGATCCGTTGAAACGGGATTGGGGAAATGGCCAATTCTTCACATCATCCAACTACTATAAAAAGGGAATATTTCACATGTCCAACAGATACGTTTACAAATGTTCAAAATCACAAAAAAATGTGACGTTTGCCAACCCCTGTGAAGTAGAAGATAATTGTGCAACTGGTGCCTATCATCATCCCCTGGTCTCATTTTCTGCTTGGTTTGGATCAAAAATCTGGATTCGAACTGCAAACGTCAAAAGATGTTAAAAGGCATTGCAATTCAGCAGCCAGGTAGCTAGGACAAGGAATGCATGACGTTGCCGCTGAAGTGGATTGGTATGAACCTCAGCGGCAGTTTTGGAGATCCTTCAGCTTCTGGCAAGGGTTTTCCAACTTTTTCGCGTTGAGAAATGGTTGGATTTTTGGTTTCAACAATTGGTGCCTGCTGGCATTGCTGAAAGGATGTCGCAGGAACCCACTCGCGAATCCCGCGCCCCGCCTGGTTCACAGGCCTGGCAAATGTGCGTTACACCTGCCAAAGCTTCGGTGCCAAAAAAAGGGGTGAATGGTGTGTTAATCAGCAATGAATTTACATGGAAGATCAGCAACAAGAACGGTGCCAAATTTGATATGATAACCATCGTTCTGCGACCATTCTCAGGAAGAATGGTAATGACAATAGTGGAATACAATAGTAAGCAACATATGGAGGTTTTCGTGGAATATATACTGGGATATTCAACCAACAACAATGGGATTTCACCACAATGGGGACAACCCCATCCACAACATATGAACATCCTGTGGTAGCCAGCCGATTCCAAACCGTCACGATCTGGATTGGATCTAATTATTCAAGTTGCGTCCCCTTTGGCATATCATATTTGGGAGATGGAATGATGAAAGCAGCAACACAGTGGCGTAAGTAAAACATGCCGTGGATATCTGTGGTTTGACCATGGTTGGGACATTGAACCAACCATGATTGGTTTTTGATCGGGGTTTATTGGTAATGAATCTTATTAATCTTCCAATTTTGGTTGGTTCCAGCAATTACCAATATTGGATTAGTGGTTATTGGTTGTTTCAACAATGATATTACGGTATTGGAAGATCCAACAATGGTCATTGGTTATCGCTCTTATTTATCTTCCATCCATTGGTTGCCAAATGCTATCAACCCACCATTCATTGAAATTTATTAATGTTGGTAAAACAATAATAAACCATCCCCTCAATCACCATAAATAGGTGGTATATCCTATTCCCAAATAGGTGGTTTATTATTGTTTTACCCACATTACTTATTCACCACAGTTTCTGAAGATCCACTCACTTCCCAGGCTCCCCATGCGGCACCGCCGTTATCCGCGAAGCGTTGCGACTTGAGCCCCGCCGGACAGGCGCGACACTCCACGGTGTCGGCGGGGCCCAGGTTCAAACGGTTGGTGACCTGCGAGATTTGACCCGTTCAACGAGGAAAAAACAGATTTTAATGGGGAAAAAGGTGGGAGTTAGCCCTGTAGATTTACGATGATTTACTTTTTGTGGGATTTTAGGGTAGAAGCAAATCAAATGTGTGGTCTAAGCCGTAAACAACTCAAATGGATTTTACAAGTATACAGTATACAACAAAGTGGGATTTAGCAAGCCCAAATATTGAACAAGGAAGATCTGAATTTTAGGCAGTAGCCCCATCTTTGCTTCTTACATCATGGGGTCAAAGGAACAAACGGCAAATTTGTGATGTAGATTATGTGGATCTACACAGATCAAGAGTATTCTCACTTCAGGATTCAACTTCGCGATCAAAGGTGGGCGTTCAAGATCTACCAAACTCAAAAACTATGCGCAAGTCAGGAAGGAAAGCATTCACAAAGGGCCCATGGGATATCCGAGCAATTCCGTGCATATGTATGCCAAAATAGTTGATAGGACCTACCCGTACAAGAATTGCATCTGCGGCCACACTTCACTTCGGGGTAAGCAACTGTTCCTTTCTTTAACCAACAAAACATGGGAAAAAGAAGAAGTCAACAAACTCGAAAAAGACATCATCACAGTTAAAGAACAGCCGATCCTCATGGATCAAGATATTCCATCAGTAGTCGGTTGCCAAGGTGCGAAGCTTTGGGATCTCAAATCGAACAAACCAAACCTGGAGGACAGCAACTGACAGCAAGGCGGCCCAAGATGATCAACTTTTCAATGGATTGAGGGAAAATCTGCCTTGACATGAAACCAGACTTAGTTTTCCAACTCCCAAATATAGTTAAAGGGCTTACAACCGAAGCGTCGAAAACTCCCATCAGATGGTGGCGCTTCTCTGGCTACAGCTGAACTCCGATGCCAAGAGGCTGTGGAAAGCATTGCGATGGATCCGGCACCCAGGCGCGCCAAATGTCTTCGTTCGCGTGCAGCCATCGGCATGCCACCTCTGCGACCCAAGATGGAGTAACACTGGGCAGCTGGCTGGCCCCCAAACAGAGTAGTCACACTGAACGGAGTTTTGATGTGCGCAGTCCTTCGCCAAAATTTCTCGCTTGAGATTCATCGAAAACTCTGGACAAGCTGCAACCTTGCCGCCGAGTGGCTGTGGAATAATTGTCGCCAGTGGCAAGGGCGTCAGACAATAAGGAATTCACAACCTCAGGGCCAGTAGTCAGCTCAATGAGATCCAAGCAAATACACGGGGCGTTTTAAACAAGTCCAACGTGATTTTTTTTTGATATTTTGGGCGAGAGTTCAAAGCTCGACAAACAAACATGCAATGAACTTGTGGCCGCAGTGGTTGAAAAGAGCATGTTTACTGAGGGAAGGCTTACATCTCAATGGCTGCAGCAATCATGGGCCCGCTCTGAATGTGCTTAGAAGTGCGCAGAACGCGTAACAAACAGCTGAGTAGTTGGATGTGTAAAAGTGGTTTATTTATGGTATATTTTATAATTTATTCATCTAAGAGAGTCTAAATGGGGATAGTCCGTATAAAGTGGATTCTTGCATATGGTTCCTGACATTTTACATCATTTTACCATGTCTGGGATGCAGTCCCAAGTAGGGGCCAATCACGTCCAAGGCACATTGATATCGATGTAAAACGCCTGCAACACCGCAACACCCACCCAAAACCGTGAAAGAATCAGTGCTGGAAGTGGGGGAACAGTGGAACCGCAGCTTTGTTGGCCAACAGATTTTAGGTTTCACCTGCAGTACCATGAAGCTTCAAACTCATGGGATTCATGCCCCCATTGATATCAAATTCAAAACCCCTCATCCGTAAATTCATCGGATGAATAAGGAACGCTTTTACACATATATATATATATATATACCAGATTCCCGACTTCGCAAAACTGCGCGCAGGGTCAACAGGGATTGTCCAAACTTTGATGCTTAGCTCCAAGTTTCTTGTTGCTTAAACCGTCTTTCTTGATGCTAAAACTACCCTCCAGCAGTCAGTTTTGTCAAGTATGTCCTCCTTTTTTATTGCTTAATTCACCAATTTGACCTAAGAAACCGAGCCTTTTACCTCAGTTTGGCCAACAAAATCTACATTTTTTGTTGGTTTTAGATGATTTTTTTTAGATGATTATCTATCCCTTGCTTGGGAAACTCAATTCGTAGCTCCTGCCTCCACGTTAAGAAAGCATGAATATGAATAGTTGGAGGATCATCTCACTAATCGTAAATGGTTCTCACCCATAGTCATACTCCATTTGCACCTAGGATGAACCAGGCTTGTCAACCACTTTTTGGATTCCCTGTGATCCTCATGGATAAACCATGATCAACCGAAATGGTTTAGCCTCACTCTTCCATGGTGAAGTCATGATTACCCTCTGGTAAACTAACATAACGAAAATCATCATTTATAATGGATAAATCAACTATAGTTAAATTACCGGAGTGTAAGCAACCCACCATCTGTTCCCAACCTTCATCAGCTCCATCACGCTGGGTGCCAGGAAGGCGAGATCTTGACCTGCGCCAAACATGGCATCCACAAGAAAATTGGAAGTTGATAGCTGGGAAAACCATGGGAAAATCATGCGGAAAATCATCTGGAAATGGATGTTTTTATGGAAAAAACATCTCGAAATGGAGGTGGTAATGGGAAAATATGGGGAAATCCGCTGTAAATATAGAGATTTAAATGGGAACATCCTCTATAAACAGAGGATTTTACATATTTTACAGCAGACCATAGAGCTGATGACACCGGAAGACATATGTTGTTTCCCCTTTTTTGGGCTCGTTAGGGTACATGTCAGCACATTGATGGCAAAAGATGAAGGTCTGTCAATGTCTAAAACTATCCAAGGTTCCAGAAATGGCTGGGGATTTTTCCAATTTTTTTCACCAATAAAACTCCTGTTGGGACATCACCTCGCAGGAATGCGGTGAGGACTGGGGCTCCAGGTTTTGACAGAGCCCTCAAAATCAGGGAATTCAACAGGGACGCTCGAGTGCATAACTGATAACTGATGGGGGGGAGCGGCTAGTTCATATATAACTTACATAATGGTTAAAAACCCATGGATAAGTGGGAAAAACAGATTGACAGGGTTGCCACACCCAGGCTTTGAGCCACTTCCCCAACTTCAAAGGGTTCCTCCGGCTCACATTTGGGAACATGACTTGTATGCCCATCCCAGGTGGGAACTAGATGGGTAACAACTTCATATTCCAACCCATTGATGTATACAATATCCCTGGCCCCGCCACAAAATGGAAGACTTAAGCCCCAAACATGACCTATGGCTGGTGTCTCCATTTCTTGTGCCCGCTTTGATCCCATACAAATTACCCTCTGGTCAACTAACAGTTTGCTATTGAACATGAGCATGTGTAGTTGATTTAATTACCATTATGAAGCATAGAGATTTTCCAGAGTTATGTTAGTTTATCAGAGGGTATCCCTGTGATCCCTGTTGAATCTAAACCTAGTGACTGGTATACTTCTCAATCGGCTGGTCCGGATTTCCACCCCGATAATCTCCGCGTTTGAAGGCCGAACGATCACCTGGGCACTGTTGTGGAGGTCTAATTGGAGATCAAAGATTGTGGTACTCCTCAAAAGAGCCCAAGAAATCAGCTGGGTCTTGAAAATGGGGTATATTCCTGCAAATGGGCAATTTTCATAGGAAAACTTATGATGACCCATTGAATTTTGGGTCCACCAGCCAAAACTCTGAGATGGATTTCATTCTGATGAAGCTCTTGGTCGGCATCAATGATGCATCAAAAAACGATACCACACATGAAAAAAAATGCTGCATGAGTTTTTTCCAAATTGGAGACATGATGATCAATGGGACTTGTCCAATTTCCCTGGTTGGAAAGCTCAGCCCATTTCATCATTCGTACTTGGGGGTGCAGTTGAGGTTACTTTCTTGGCTATGACCATGGTGCAACAACCACCTTAAGTTGGGATATGGGACCCCTATAACTATGGTTGTATATCCACCTGTGTAACTGGAGCTGCACCTCCAAGTGTTGCAACTGACCAGTGACAATCATAGTGAAGAAAGGTTAATAGTGAATAGTGACACTAAGAATGGTAAACCATCGTAAATAATGGGTATTCTCATGATTAATGCAATCATTATCCCTATCACAGTAACCATTCATGTGTTTAAAACATCATTCAAAGAACCATTAACTATGTTCCTTAACAAAGTATTACCACATTAGTGGAGTTTATGATCAACATCATTATCCCCGCATGATCTAATCATCCCAGATCATTAACCATCATCAACCACTATTAATCATTATTAGCATTTTTATTCACATCCTTACCCTCTGGTAATTAAACGTAGCTATTGAACATTGCCATAGAAATCATGGATTTTCCCTTAAAAAATGGGGATTTCCCATAGCTCTGTTGGTTCAACCCGCGTCCCCGTCTGCTGCGACCCGCTCACTGGGTGGATAAATGATCTCCCGAGGCGTCATGGCCTTGAGCAGCGGTAAGAATGATGTGGATATTATGTGTTTTTGGAGGTTTCCTAAAATAGGGGTACCCCCAAATCATCCATTTTTGTTTGGGATTTTCCATTATAAACCATCAATTTTTGGGTACCCCCATTTTAGGAAACCCCCATATATGATATATGAGAGGGAGATAAATATAAAATACAAATGCATACATATTCAAATATCATGTTTTAAATTTATCTAATTAACTCACTATGCTCTATAAAAATATGTTTTCAAAAAAAAATATGTATTAAAAAACGCCACTAGCTGTGATACCGTATTGTGGTGTTTTTAAGTTCATGGCACTTTATATATAGATGCTTTACTCTACTATAAAAGGACACTTTATGGCACCATGTTCTGCTTTTGCAGGGGGTTCCAGGTGTTTTTTCCGCTTTGCTTTGAACAACAGCGCCACAAAAAAATGATAGCTGCGACCGCGCTGCCACGAAGGTGTCGTCTGGAGTCCACCAATAAAATTGCATATTCAGTTCCTCAGGGCGGTGCAGGACATAGATGACCTCTTGGAATTGGAGGCGATTGGAGGTTCCCAGGTGGGGTCAGTTGGTGTTTCAAGCAGTGCCATGGCTGTGCTCAGCTGCTATCGCAACCCCACCGAATGTCGATGGTTCGACTCAAAATGATTCTTCCATCACCATTGTTGGTGGGTATCTCCTTCAAGGTGCATGATCATCTCAAATGCCCTTTTGAACATCTTAATCTTGGGATGTCAAATCTTCCCCTCAGCACCGCAAAAACTGCGCATGTTTCATAACCCCTCCATGGATACCCCAAGGTTGAGGACTAGTCTTCGCGATCATTTAAAAGTCATATCGCCATGTAGCCCTTTAGTTCTTGAAGCCAGGCATCTGGTTGGTTTCGCTGTCAAATTGATCCCCCAACTTGGATATCTCCAAATCCCACACATGAAAAACACATTGTGCCACCTCATAAATCCTCATAACCCCCTCAGAACTGCGGCCATGAGGATGAAATCTCTGGCAAAATCCATGGTGTTGTCATGTTTTATTGGGGATTTCCGATGTTATCCGCTAAACAAACGAGTGGCATCAAGAAAAGTTGTGGCTCAAGTTTCCAAACTTTATATTTTTCGTTCCACATGTTTTTCCTCCCATGACACCATGGCCACCGTGGTCACCAAGGTTCTGTGGGCATCTGCTGAAAATCCGCATATGCTTTGGCCACCGCAATGGCCATAGGCGTGTCATAGGCCGTGGCCCGCTGCCTGGGGGATCCATTTTTCATCATGAAATCCCTGGAAATCATGATACCCTCTGGTAAACTAACATAGCTATGGAAAATCACCGTTATTTATAGGTAAATCAACTATAAATGGGCAATTTTCAATAGCTATGTTAGTTTACCAGAGGGTATGTCATGATATGTCATGATCATCTGGGGGTTTCCTAAAATGGGGGTACCCAAAAATGGATGGTTTATAATGGAAAATCCCAAACTAAAATGGATGATTTGGGGGTACCCCTATTTTAGGAAACCTCTATCTGGTTTTCAAGGCACCAAATAGAAGCCGATGTGCCTCAGTTTCACACCATTTTCACACCAACATCGATCCCAAAGCAGACAGCTTTTCCCGTTTCCGGCAACTCGAAGCGGCAAGTGGCATGTGGTGTTCGAAATTATAGCCGGCCCCGGCCGTGAGGAAAATGATGCACCTGAGGGATTGCACGGTGGAATCATCTGAATGATGTCTAAATGGGGATGGGTCAATACCCATTGTTATCAATTATGATGGGATGAACATTTGCCAGCGGTTTTGGGGTTCACTAGCTACCAGGGTTTTGAGCCAAAACCAAATGGGTTTAATGATGATTTGAGGTCACCAAAATCTGACGAGGCTGGGATTGGATGAGCATGGGGATACCGTATGTGCCAATCTCAAGGGGCTCAATTTCTACTAGTCATCGTCTATGAACCAAGTTATATTTTCGGCGGAACTACCAACCAGAGCGGAGGTATAACCACCAGCAACGTTGGAACTAATTATATCATGGAGGTGGCCAAAACCTCGAATACCATATGGGGGGATGAACATCCAGAACGGTACCAGCTATCTGAAGGTGAAAACTGGAGGGAGGGCACATGTATCTTTTTCCGCAACGTTTCCACATAAGCTCATGGGAGGCAACAAAAAATACGTATTTTTGGGAGTTGAACTTTCACAGAACAACTGGAATGACAACCAGGAAGCAAACTAAGGGTTTACCGTATACTACAGTCTCTTGGAGTCCCTCGGCCGGTGCCAACAAGGTGTTTGACACATACTATGGTGGAAAGGAACTTCCCCGGAAGCAGAAAACTCAAACTTGCTACAGTAGATGCTTCTTAAGTTTCTTATGTCAGGGGAAAATTTGGTTCCCGAAATTGGAGGTACCTACCGAATGCAAGGCCTATGTAATCTAAGTTATGGCATAGTGCGTCCAATTTATGCCCTGGAATGGACAATTGATGACGTGGAAGACAGGTTGAAATTGACTTTCATGTCAAGAATTCTGGTCTGTTGGCTGAATATCCGTCTTTGGAAGCGTATCTTATGTTTCTGCCTAAGAAACCTTGCTCGACAAGGAAATCACTTGAAGATGTTTCCATCGCAAGACTTCTAATACCAAACAATCAACTGACATATTCTTCGGTCCCATTTGCAATACACCAACCTACTAGCATATCATTCTCAAAGAGATACAAAGCAAACCCCAACAAAAACACTCATTCTGTCGTTGAAGCATGTAAAAACAACCAAGTGGTAACACCAGGTATGGTTTATCATTGGGTTTGTAAACACAATTCAGCGTGGAAACGCTCATGCCCAAATTAGTGCCAGTCAACATTGAATGATCTTTGCATACCCAAACGCCTACATCAAGGTTTCATTGTTCAAACGTTGTAACCTACCAACTCAAAATCCAATACAACCAACTACTGTAACTGCTTTTTGCACCAGCAACTGTTTTGTCCCTGCATGGCTTTTTACCCAATCAATTGTGATTCAGTGCTTGCCACCAGCCAACTATATTGATGATATTTTCAATTTTGTGGAACCACATCCTCCCTGGCTCTTGATTTCAACCCCCCCAAAGGAGGACAAACGAAGACATTTGACACCACCAACTCTCTGTTCATGGCTAAACGGTGCTCAAACCACGGTTTCTGTCGGCACAACTCCCTCCAACGAGCATACCAACCAATAGCAAATCCTCGCCTTTTTGGTGCTTATCCACATTTTGCCTGGTAATATTCTCGTTTATTGTCGTAAATTTGCCCGTTGATGGTCTACCCAGCTATTTTATGGTTTATCCATTTATCGCTCCAAGGCGTTCTCAGCATCGGCCCGTTGCTTTTGGTGGTCACTTTTGTTTGCGAACTCCACATTTTGCTGGTCAAATCTACCACCATGGAATTTCGATGATAAAAGCAGGATGGATCATGTCTTCACATCCTCTGTATTTATATGACCATAGCTCGTGATTCAACTCCTATTTGGATGGTACAGCAATAGTTTGTAGATTAGTTAAATCACAGTTTAGCTGGTTCAGTCAATTTTTTGCATTTACCACTGAACCACTATGAGAACCACTCTGAACTGCCACTGGGTTTTTGGTTTCTTAAACCATCCGTAGGTCATCTCACCACTTGAAGCACCCGGAATTTACACAACCGACAATGGCACTTGGTGGGCTCATTGCGACATGCAGGCGACAGCCAGAAATAGTCTTGGAAGCACCTGCCTGGCGGAAACCATGGGGGACCATCCGAGTGAGGATGATGGATGGCAATTATGATTCATTCTGTACAATTGGGGGTGGTTGAACCATCCAATTGGTGACTTCATAGGGATCTAATTAGTTTATAAAACCACGAAAACGCAGGGGTGTAACATAGTTTTAAGGGGTATGTATATATATATATATATTATGGGATAAAATAATGGCAAATGGCATATATAGATGTGAAATGTTGTGAGCATATCCGATTTTGATGGCTTCAACATCCAATTGGTGATACAATGGGAATACATGTGGGAATTTTGAAGGTCAAGAAGGAGCCAATAGGGACAGTTGTGCTGGTCTGGTTAGCGTTAACCAACAGATAAGCAACAATATGGGGTACTATATAAGTACTATAACCGCATCAATCGGGACTTAAGCAGCGGCAACAGAATGGGATGTTGTTTTCAATGGAAGTATCCAAAGCAGTGGTAAATCAGACTGGTTTTCAAACAGATCAAAAGGATTCAAAAGGCGGATCATCATTGACGTGCAGATTTGTAGCTCCTTGTCCAGTTGCCTGGATGAATCATAGTGTCTAGTGATCCAGATAAGGTCATCTTGGACCAACTATCCATGGCGAATCAAACGAGAAACTCATTGACTCGTCACGCTCCGAACGAACAGCGACCTTTTTCCGACGGGTTTTGGCGACCGCCCTGGAGTCCAGGCACTGTGGCCGGCAGTTGGATCTTGTGATAATCACATCCCCTGAATGAACAATTTGCAAGTAGTAAAGTATATGTGCCCCCTCAAAATTAAATCCAAGAGTTAGATTTCACCGCGCATATTTTTGGGAAAGTATATATTCAATATTAGAGGGAAGTGACGTGTGCCACAAGCAATTTCGCTGCTGCCAGCAACACGGTTTTGAACCGCAGCGGACTGGAGCTCCTCCGGCCCTAAGTACAAACGCCTTTATCGCTGTCTTCTGGCGCTCAACATTTGGAGATTGGTGACTTTGCCAGCACTTCTTTGGCCGAGAAGCAACAGCTAGTTTGCATCAAGTGTAGAGACGTATGCACAAGGAAAGGAACAGGCTCTTTAAAGAAGAGTTCCCTGACCTCATGACTGACATGCATGTTTTTTCCCATTTATATATATGTAGGTATGTGTGTGTGTGTGTCTGTGTCACCATGATGCGATGCCAGCATTGCTTGGATGAGCTTGTTTTCTACCAGTACATGTGCTGATGTTTCATGCGTGTTCCCCACAATCACTTGTAGTCATCCCAAAATATCTCAGCAATTGGTTGATGCCAGCATGTGCATGTTATTAAGTGAGCCATTTACACCCAAAACGGGCTGCATCATCTGCCATAAGCTGGCTGCTACAAAGCCAACATGTTTCAGACAAAATCTCGCAATGGGATTGAGCGCCTGATCTTCATCACACAAAGTGCAAGGAAATAGCACAAAATAGCACAAATGTGCAATGCTGCAAGGAAGCAGCACAAACGTGCACGGAAATAGCACAAGTGTGCAAGGAAGTAGCACAAATATGTGGGTTTGTCTGAAAATAGTGTACCTCTAAATCCATTGGTTAATCCTCATTATCTCCATTAAATGGCTATAATGGTGGGTATCCCCTATTTTCAGACAAACCCATGTTGCTCGGGAACCCAAAGGGGGCCACCTTATTCAAGCACTGCGCTCTGAGCAAGTGCTGCACCTTCAGACTGCCACCGTGGAGCAAACATCCGAAGGAGTTTTCACTCGTCTGCAGGTGTTTTAAGTATCTGGGGGTTTCTTAAAATGGAGGATCCCCAATAAATGGATGGTCTATAGTAGAACATCTCATTAAATTGAATGATTTGGGGATATCCCCATTTTAGGAAACTTCCATCTTAAGATCCGGGTTCACTTCTTCGGGAGCTCTCACATGGTATCTGCAGCCGGAATTTAGAGATTTAGCTCACGGAAGTGTCTGGGACATTGGCCGCTTACCAAGAGGTTCGCTGGTGCTACGGTTTCGTGCTTCACATCGAAGCTTGAATCCATTTTTGCAAAGTGGTGAACAAGACGCAAAAAAAAGATCATGGCACACAAACGATTGTGTACGTCTATCTGATTCTGCAGGGAGTTGAGTAAATCAAAGGACTATTCAAGTGACTGCATGTAGCGTGTCTATCTTATGCAGTTGCAACCGTGCCAAAGTACTGCGAAACTACAGTCTCCCACTTTACACTGTCGTACCAGGACATGAACTTCCAACTTCTGTCTCTTGAGGCCTCCCCAGTGAACTGACAGTATTTTGATCGGCCCAATTCAAGCCATCATGGGCTTGGTCGCCCCCACAGGACGAGGGACCAGTCGGTTGCCGACGAAATCGAAAATTCTGGAGCTCGGCTCCGCCGAGTGCTCGAAACAACTTGGCTCCACCAACCTGAGACGATGGATATTCTTGGCAAAAAAATGCAAAAATCCTTCTCAGAGAGATTGCTAATTCTGAAACTGTACCCAACTCACCAGCCACAACTTACCCAACATCTTCCGGGTGGATCTTGGTGGATCTACGTCCCATTACGACTTCAGATTCTTCAGATCCCGTGCTCGCAGAAATCGGGGCCCGTCCAACAAACTCATCATGTTGGAATGATCCGGCGAATCGCCGTGCTTCATCATTTCGGCCTGCAGAAGATCATCCCGGTTTTAATAGACTTTCGAAGGAAAACAACATAGAATATCCATAGAATATCCATAGTCATACGCAACATGTCAGAATGGATGAGATCATGTAAATCAGGCGATACTCAGTGCAATATTTAATTCATTTCCAGTTAGTTGGTTATCACATAAACGAATCCATCAACCACACTTTTTTCCCCTCTCTCTCTCTCTCTCCCTCCATCTTTTTCACACTGATATATATTTAATAATGTATATATATATATACATATGTTTAAGTCTATACATGTACACGTATGTACTACTGTTTCAAACTGTATATACCCTCTGGTAATCAACCAAGGCAATTTGCAATTTTTCACATCGCCCATGTGTTTTGATGATATTCCCACCGAACTAAACCTCCATATCCTCCATTTAGTTGAGGGATTTCCCAGCTAGCCACGTTTGATTACGGGAGGGTATCCATCAATCTTCCATTTGTATTGAATTCAAATCCTATTAATATTCATATTCAAATGGTATTCCATCAATATGCCAATGATATTTCATAAACATATATATATATATAATTATATATATGTATATTACAAATTATTATATATATATATATATTTGAATACCCCATTAATATTCTCATCATATCCCCATAATATTCCTACTCCATCTTCCGTTTCAGCGTTGGTTTTTCCCATGGTTTTCCCTACCCCAACTCACCATCCCAGTGGTTTCCCGCAGACCTCGGCGATGTCTAAGGCCGTGCGGCCGCACGACGTGCGTTGCTGGGGATCCACCTGTGTCGGGGATGTTCCCCAAGATGAAGCCGTAAAGATGGAGGTCTCAATAGCTTTGAATGGTCAATACTTAATACATCGTAAATGATGAATAAGGACACTATCTATACTTGGGTGATCTTCTCGATTGAAATGGGTTGGTTGGGTTTTTCATATGGTTTAATGAGAAAAGGATGGACCATTTCATCTAGAATTGGCATATCTGGGGGACATTGTGGGGATACACACCAACAATGATGAGGATCTGCCATCCGGCGTCATCAGCTCCATAGCTGGGAAAATCATCGAACCACATGGGGGATAACTGCCATTGTTATGTTGATAAACTGCTGGACGGTAAGCATAGAAAGCCGGAGATTAAGCAACAAATTGGACATCTCATGTTTATTATCACAAATGAGGAAACTCCATGGTTTCTCTGGGAAACGATCTAGTAAACAGTGCATTTTCCTTGGCTATGCTAGACTACCTGAGAGTATTTTGATGGTGGACGTTTTATTTTTTGATTTGCCTATGACATAGTCAAGAGTTCCTAGGACATTTCACCATAAGCATGGTCGGTTTTACACACGCACACCTATTGAATAGATGTATCTATATATATATATATAATATGTATCTATATATATATATAATATGTATCTATATATGATATGTATCTATATATAATATGTATCTATATATAATATGTATCTATATATAAAATGTATATATATATATATATGATATATATATATATAATGATATATATATATATATTAATAATTATATATATATGTATATGTATAATATATCATATATGTATATATATATATATGTATATGTATAATATATCATATATGTATATATATATATATATATATGTATGTGTATATATATATATATATATACATAATTGTATATATATATATATATGCGTGTTCCTTGTAGAGCAATAATAAGTACCCTCTGGTAATCAAACGTGGCAATGGATAATCCTCTTCTTTAAATGGACGTGTTACTGGGAAAAAACATCTAGAAATGGGTGGTTTTCCATTGCTATGTTTGATTACCGGGGGTACATGTCTCCTGTGTGCAAAAATCTGTTTGTTGATGTGCAACTACTTCAGCCCATCAATCTTTAAAGACTGGTACTACCAAGGTCCTGAACGTAACATGTGCCGTGAACTAGCCAGCATTGTGGAACCCATGGCCTTTTTCCGCAGCAACATGCGCAGGATCAGCAAATTTCCCTCCTGGAACAGCCATCTCCAACCCTGGATTCCGGCAAAATCCTGGTCTTTTTTTTTTTTTTCAGCTTTCGGAGGGAGGGCCACTATCAAAACTCCAAATGATGATTGCCCCCATTGGAGGTCCATTTTATTTGATTATTGGGTGTACCGCTGTGGCTGGGATGATGAAAAATAACCCAAATTGTTGCTTAATGGGATGGTGACCATTGCATTGGGCCACATGAACGGTCCATCCGACAATGGCGTTGTATCGCTATGCTGCGACCCGCTCCTTGGCTGCAACGTGAATGGGGAAAACGCGTTCCTGGGCGGCCAGGGCTGGGGATGCCGTTCTGCCAGATTGAAGCTGGGTCTCCAATCAGAAGGAACGAATGAAAAGAAAACAAGCGGCTGGCGGGCAAGAATCTCCAAACTTCAGACTTTCTTTGATTTTCATTCTTGATCATTTTAAACCATAGGTTTCCTTTCAATGTTTCTGTTTAATCCCAGTGAAGAATCAAGAAGTCCCCTGAATCTGCCGAGCCGAGCCACAGGGCTTTTCAAGGAGAGCAAGGCGAGAAGTTTTTGGCTCTCTGGACGGCTGGCATTGACGTCATCAAAGCGGTGCTTTTTCAGGAACTGCTCCAGCAGCCACTCGTCCTAGGATCCATAACTGAGATCAAAGAAATAATCCCTAAAATCAGGGTAGACACAAGTCCCAAAATCGGATTTTTTTTTCATTCTTGTGGGTCAGTCCTATCATTCATAGCCAAGCTTAGATACCCTTCAAATAGGTTTTGTCTGGCTAATAATTTTTGTCAGTTACCGCAAAAAAGCTTCCATTTTAATTTTTGCCAGCTACCCTCTGGTGTCATCAAACATGGAAATGGACACCCTATTTGGCCCATTTTCCCAGCGAACGAAACCTCCAGTTGGTGGCCCGTGCCCATGGGATGATGATCCCAATGATGCTGATGATAAGCCATTGATAAGCCGCAACATCCAATTTCAAGTCATAGGAACTTTCAAGAATGAAGCACCAACACTATGACGTGACATGAATTGAAAATGACCCCTGTTGACCATAACATGTTCTTCGGTTGCAGCACTATGCACTAAACATCACTAATCTCGGCCTGCCAAGAAAACATGGCCAAAGCCAGCGGTCCCTAAAGCCTGAAACATCCCGACGCAAAGGCAAGCTGCTTGCACCTTCGACTTGAAACGCTCAGCCCTGTGGCATGCCGGACCCGAAGTGACAAGGTGTCATTGTGAAAAGGGATTCTTATGGATTTTTGATGAGTTGTGAGAAAAAACAAGTTCGGGATCCACACGTCTGGATGACTAGTTATACAGTTAGTTATACATCAGAAGAGAATGAATACAACATGTGTTGCGTTTCGGTAGGATTCTCCCTACCCTTGTCTCCAGAGAGGCCCTCACACCCAGTAACAAAAAGGCGTTGAAACATGGCTCCCTGGAGCTCTAGAATCGGAAAACCAATCAAATCACAAGCCATAAGCTCTATTTTTCAGAAAGGGATGGAGGGATCTCTAACGTGTTGCACGAACGGACTCCAAGTTACAGTATATATCGCTTTTGTTTTACCAACTGTGAGATGTACCACCTATAAACCCCAGTTAACCTCGATGTAAAAGTGTACACCATTCTACTGAAATTCTACTTATCCAGGGGGCCCATTCCTGGTCAGCAAATCTTTGAAGCAGTTTGTGACAGTGATTTGATTCTGCCAAGAACGTGGGAAGAAATGCCAGAACTGTAGTAGCCACTAAACACGACTAGTGTGGCATTGAAACATGTCCATTGTCTAGGTTAACAATTAACTACCATTAAGATATATGACATGTATTGACGTACGTCCTGTATCAAAACCAAACCTTTGGAAAATTCGAGAAAATGATGGAAACAACCCCCGTCACACAGCCTTTCTTTTTGATGGGATATCATTTGTCTAGTCCTCCAAGCCCCGAGCGGTGGATGGAAACTAACTCGTACTTGAAATCAACAAGCAACTTAATGCTGCTGTGCGCGTTTGCGTTTTGCATTAAATCCACAATTTTTGCTGGTTTCGATTGGTACTTCCCCTGCATTGCTAGTCAAACACATATTGCCGTTGGTAAAATCATCCAATTTTTGTCTCACAAGCATCCATCTTTTCAAAAAGTCTGGGTCGTATGACCCCAAACCAAAACACACATCATCTTAAATTTCACATTACCCTCTGGTAAACTAACATGACCATGGAAAATCACCCTTTTTAATGGGAAAATCCACTATAAATGGCCACTTTTCAATGGCTATGTTAGTTTACCAGAGGGTAAATCACAATTCCAATTCTTGGCTGGTTCAATCCCATTCTTGCTGGATCAACGCATTCATGGCCTTCCCCAGGTCCGCTCAGGCGAGATTTGATCATGGGACAGGCCTGCAACAAGGGTTGCCATGGCGAGCTCAGGTGGTGGAATGAAAAATCGATAGTTGGATAAACCCACAAAGACAAACACCATCCCCCTAATAACAAATCACCCTGCCCAATAAGGGCAGAAATTACTTTCGACTGTAAAATAGCGGGCTTATGCTGGTTTATGTTAGTTGGGGTGATGGTATCATAAGCTCTCAAGCCCCAAACCCACCAAACCCGCCAAACCTTCACCTCCATCTTCTGTCTCTGGAAGGCTTCCGGGGAGGCACATCCAAGCCTCCTGCTTCTGTTGTGAAAACGATCTGTTGCGTCTCCATCAGCATCCAGAAAAAACACGGCAACAAAAAATCCACTGGACAAATATCATTGCCATTCAACCAGCCACCCCACTTCGGTGACCTCCCAATAATAGACGGCTGAGTTTCGCCTTTGTAGACGTGGTTGTTGGTGGTTAATAAGCCCTGAAAAACACACTTGTTGTTGGAGGGGTCAGCTTTGGGGGGGTCAGTCACTCTCAGGATCTTCCAATAAACACCTGCGGCCGCATCAGCCAGCCATCTTTGATTAGTGGAAATGAAATTATGCCAAACAGCCGCTGAATTGCAAACTCAAATATCACATGCTGGTGGGAAAAAATGACATATGAAATCATTTCCTCCAATGATGTGTATATTTGAGTTACAATGATGTTTGGGATCCTTTATTGTAGCATGTCTGGGATCCTTTCTCCGCCTTCTAAACTTTGCTGCTTCCCAAAGAGTTACAACCAATCCATGGACTTCCCGGTCGACTTGAGTCGATGACCATTCCAGGTTTTTTAGTGTAACTATCCCAACCATAATTCCATAACATTCCACAACTATAGCACATTATATTATTGGATAATCATATATTTACTAATAGCATACGACTCTTGGATAACTATTCCGTAACTATCCTACTGCCCTCATTATATCCCAATCGGGTATAAATACCCCATCCAATGGCCATCAATCCATGGGGATAATGACGAAGCAGTGAATGGAACGGGATACTCATACTCTATTTTTGCAGCCCGATTGTCCCCATTTTAGTTCCACTAATAAATTTATTTGAACTACAATAATTCACTCTGAAATTAGCAGAGATTTTGGGCCATTTGGAGATGCTTCCCCTTCACCATCATTCCAGTAACGTCACGCATGAGTAGTCCATCAATATTCCCATGAATAACGAATAGTCCATATTATCTTCCCATTATGTAATCCCCATTGAATTCCATCAATATCTCGAAAATGTACCGCTTCCCACCCACCTTTCACCCGTCCTCGTGACACTGCAGAGCGGTTGACCTGATGAGAGCATGGAACATGTTTACTGTAGCTGGCTAGTGCATACACAGAGGGACAGAGGGATGTATATATATATATATGTGTATATATATATATATATATGTGTATATATATATATATGTGTATATATATATATGTGTATATATATATATATATATTTATCTAGTTATATATATATATATGGGTGGATTTATATATCATAGTTTAGATCCCACTTCACAATGGCAAAACATATGAACCAACTGGCCTACTCAGTAGGTGAAAACATCATCGCCATAAGGGATGGTCCAGGCTTTCAGTTGGATCTCAAGGTCGCCAGAAATACCCAAAAAACACAACAAACATCGACATGGAAAACTCCTGAAAATTGAGTTCAATGATTTTCCCAGCGAACTAAACCTCCATGAAGTTCGGGGATTTCCCAACTTGAAAGATCATCCATGGAGCTCCTCCTCTTGGCCCGAGGCACATATATCCAGGTGCCATGGCGATGGAACGGAGCTCCCCCAAGCTCCGGAGCCAAAAATGGGGAAGAGCACGGTCAAGGTACATGGGATGAATGGAAGATATGGTCATCCATCAGAATCGTGGATTGATGGGCATATAATACATACTTATACATACTTATATAGATAGATAGATAGATCGATAGATCAATAGATCAATAGATCGATAGATCAATCGATAGATCGATACTGTAATAGACATCTATGTATATCTCCTTATTGATGGATTCTGGATTGATGACTTCCCCCCAGTATGGGTATGTAATCCAACTCTTTACCATGGCACATCCTAACGGCCCGCAAGACAAGATCCTTCACCAAGGTGAATTCACTGGAAACTTGCCACCGGTCTGTTGCCTAGCGGTCGGGTACCTAAGTCTAAGTACTAAGCCCAATGAAATAAACATAATTTCATCGGAAAAGCAAAATGTCCAGTGTGGCCACAATAATATAGTGGCCAATCACAGATGTCTTGCCAACATGAGTGCAGTTTCCAGTTGGTATCAAGTATCAACTGCTCTCCATCAAAAGAAGTGAACATCAAACCATTCGCCATCAGGGGGAAATGCCACATCGTCCCATTTCTAGGGGGTCCAAGTTCATATACCTCTATTGGGGATGGTGACCATTATAGTTATCCACTAACTATCTATGTTTATCCCCTGCTTATCCATATCATACCGCGAGTTAATATCGCGCTGTTTCCAATTGTTAAATCCCACTTGTGGATAGTGACTATGGCATTGGGTTTATCACAAGACCAAGCCTCAGCCAATCAGCAATGCCTACCTCCCACCCCCAGTGCCTACCGGAAGTCCGGTGGAATTGTCCAAGCCTGTACCGAACGGAAAACAAATCATCACGGGGAACTTCATTCAGTTGGTGTGGCAGGTTTCATGCTGGTTTTCACCAACTTTAACGATGAATCATCTTCAACTTCAAGATCTTGCTTTTCAAAGAACGTTGACAGGCTTTGGCGGGGTTCGTCTGAGTTTTACGACCATGGATAAAGATGGTAAATCCTTGAAAAATAATGGTCTGGAAGATGTAGCAAGCAACACGAATTTGCATAATTAGTGAGACATAAAACAGGACCTTTTTGTGTCCTGCGAGTTAAGTTAATCTGTCCATAGCAGCAGCGCATGACTTCGGGGGCCCAGTAGGGCGGTGTGCCCGCTTCCTCGTCGAGACCCATCCGTTGACTTTCGGCGGCTTGTCATCTCGATGGGCGTTGCAGCCGTACGCCACCGGATCAAGGCTCAGCTGGGAATGTCTGCCAGCCACAAATTTGGAGAATCACTGTGACATATGACAGAATGAGGAATTATCTGATCACCAGTAAGATAGGCATTTGCCCCAAACAAACTGTTGGCGGATACACTATGGGGACATAGTTCAGAAACAACCCAGACATGAACCAACAACCATCTGATTATTTGGTGGGTAGCTGGGCCACATGGGTCACCCACGCCCAACAGTAGGTTACCAGCTCATCATCCCATGGAAAACATGCCATCATAGCCACCAACTAGCAGGCCATGCATTCCATGGTGTAGCAACCACCAAACAAATGCGGGATGGTTTCAATTTACCACTATCTCAATATAGTCACCACCCCAAAAGAGATAGAAACATGAAACATATAATTAACATATATGCATAAACACTCCCACTATTATTTCAGTGCATACAAGTTGAATATATAGAAGTAACCACTTCAATCCTAGTATAAAATATCCCAAAAAGAAAAGTTACGCACTTCTATCCTTTTGGGGGGTTGCCATAGGCATCATCTCCCACGCGCGCCTTCGTTATCACCCGTGACCTGCGTCTGACAGGTCAGGCGTGGTAGTTAAAAATGTCATCAATGGATGGATTTGATAGGGATTTTTAGTAGATATGTGGTAAATGATGGAATTTATGGTGGTTTGATGAGGAGTCTGAAGGATTTTCGATGGAATGTTCATGGGATATCAATGGAATATTGGGTCATACCGTCTGGAAAATCGTCACTTTGAAGTTACAGGGCCGTCATTTTCCACAGCAAACATAGCTGGGGGGCATCACCTTGTGGGTAGAGATTCTGCTTGGAAACTGTTGTCACATCAACCGTGCTCTGGTTATGTAACATCGCATACACAGATACACACACACACACACATATATATATATATAATATATATAATATATATATATAATATAATATAATATAATATATATATATATGAAGTAGCTATATACATATATATGTGTAAATCAAGCCATTGTGTTGCCTCATTCTTATTGGAACTTTTTGACACATCAGATATCTGCAGCAATCTTCCCTCAACATCTTCCCTCAACATCCCCAGCTGCGCCTCCCAATATTGTTGCATCGCTGCATGCACTTGGGACCGAGTCCTTGGCTCCATGGGTTGCTCCTCCCAACACGGGGGGTTCAATGGCTAGCTGAAGATCATTGGATTGGTTTAAGGGAAAATCTACCGGAAACCATGGTTTTTTACCATCAAATATAGAGGTTTGTAATTCTTCCCTTAACCCAATCCAATGAGAAGAGGTAAAACATGACCCATTTTTCCCGTCACTTGTGGCTATAATTCACTTCTGATGGCTTGGAGCATCCCTGCTTTTTCAGGGTGACCATTTCTGATTCAGCCCAGTGTCTCGTTGCAGCGCTTTAACCTGGAGGTATCGATGGCAGTAATGTTGTCGAAGTACTTGGAAGGATTGGTCCAAGAGACCTTGGAAACGGTGCAGCAAAGCAGATATGGAAACGGCTGTGGTTAATGAATGGTGGTAAATGAATGGTGGTTAATTACCAATGTTTAATAGTGGTAAATAATGTTCGGTAGTGGTTAATAGTGCTTGATAGTGGTTGAGTGTTAAAGAATGGCTTGTAGGGCTGGTTCAATAGGAAAATCCCGTCCAAAATATATCGTTTCTCTTAAGCAATATTGATGGTGATGCATGGGTGATAGAAGAGGGATCCAATATAACGGTTATGCAGTTATACAACCCAAATATGTGTTGGGAATCCTTTGCATCATTCACATGAAATTGAGATATTCACAAGGAATATAATCATGATATAATTATCTTCGCCCATTCAGAGTACCCGCCAGAAACCATGGTGGATGTAGGGGCTGCAACCGCATATTTGGGACCAAACAATGGGGCTGGAAAAAGCAAGCCCACGTGTGATTACTGGAGGGTAACCATCAATATATGGGGATATCATGGAAACATCACCAATCACCAGAAATCGGTGGGAGATTTTACGGCAATGAATAACAATGGTTGAACATGGGTTTCATCACCAGCTTAAACCCCTGTTTTTTTGTTACCCCCACTTTGGTTCAATTCCATCGGTTGAACCCACAAAGTCACATTACATGCATATCATGTCACCATTATACCACTAATCTAATGGAAACCTTCGTAAAGTTGATGTTGTCACCATCATTTGGATGGTAAAGACCCAATTTTGGATGGTACTTGGGTCGTCACATCGCAATGAAAACACCAGTTTGGATACTTGAAGATGATTACAGTATCTGCATAAATCCGATAAAATCCGCATGAAATCCAATTGTATTCCATTAAACCTCATTCTATCTCACAATATCTCATCAACTCCCATGAAATCCCATAATTTGTTGTTTTGTTCGCGCCAAGGCACGTTGTAGGACCGGTAGTATTCCAAGGTCAGCCCCTCCTTGGCCACCAATCTTGGGGGTATCACGCAGCAATCTCATGCGGATATGAATGAAAACATATATACATAATGTATAGATAATCTTAGACTCCAGGAATCAATTTAATTGATACATAGTTTAGATACAAATGCTGTTTGTTTAGCAAAATCAAAATGCTTGTCTGACAACCGAAGACAATCAATTTGTTCTTTAGCTGGATGTTCTTGTGCTCTGAAAAGTGACAAAGCAATCAAACTTTACTCAGTTTAAGGGAACACTTGCAGCAAAATCATACTCTTTTTTCGCCATCTAAATTGTGGGAGTTTACTGAAATCGATCTCTTGAACTAGTTTTGGAAATGATCCTGGTGCAAGAAAGAATGGGTTCGAAGGGGCATAGATGACCTGACAACTTGTATTTACTTCTCCATCTCCTGGCATCTTGGCATCATTTCGTGGCTTACGAGTCTCACCTTCCAATTTTGGTGGGTTTTCTCCCATGTTTCTGTTGCCCCAGTTGTAGCTGGTCAGATCGCCATTTCCTCTACACCCCCACTTTCTACGGGTCATCTCTGTTGGTCATCTGCCCGGTTCAAGTGCAGGGGGAACAAAGAACCCACGAGGCGGGTTTCCCACCAGTTGCACTTGGATGTGCTTGTGTCCATGGCCCATCTGTAGATTCTGTAAACCCGGCACCCCCCAATTCCAATAAAAACTTGGGATTCTGTAGGGGTTCCCGGTTTTGTGGTTTATCTAGTTTACAGGTGTCGGTAACAAATAGGGTTTGATCCAAATAGTATTCCCAGGAGCACGTTGCTGCCCATTAGAATTTCACCCATGGATAGTTATGGCATTGGCCATTGGGTTTGCCACTACTAACCATTACAAACACGAGAAAAACATCTGTAAACGGTTCCTGAAAAACCGGTAAGCCTCTAATATCATCAACTAGCAGGATCATGACACTTGTCACCAACCTTAAACTGGACCACCTCTCAATATTGAGTAAATATTGGGTATACCCCATTAGTTTCCCAACATTTAATGTCCCACATGAAAGCCATTTTGACCTATCAATCATATGGTCTATTGTCCAATAATCATGTCTAACCATTACTAACCACAGTGGAACTGGATCAGGCTGAGGTGCCGAATAGTAGGCCTCCTCCTGCAATTCGGAGGTCAAAAATGCCGACCTGGGCAGTGGAAAATTGACGAATACCAAGAAAAATGGTGATTTAATAGGATCTATAGCTGCTTGATGAAAGCGTTCAGTTGGTGAACATACACAACTAGTTGAATGAAAAATGGTTCATGAACGCAATTCAATGAAACAAGCGCAACGGGGGGGCGGCTACCTTGTAGTAATATAGTAAGCCCAAATGCAATCATAACCTCATAACCCCCCAATGTTTGATGGTAGAACATTTCTACACCAACCATTTCTGATGATATTGGGGATGATTTTTAGCACTGGGTGTACCATGGCTTGCTGCATTAGGGGGGAAGAGATTCAATACTAGATCTTCCAATTCATCGGCTAATATATGTGCCGAGGTCGAATAAATGATAATAAAATATCATAAATGTATATGCCTTGTGGTTATCCATCCCAGGAATCATTACACTGGGTACATGACCAACAATCGATGACCTTTCCCCAATCTCGGTACCGTGACGAGATCATGCTTCAGTTCCAACTCAAAGTGCCTACCCCTCTGGCTATCCATTTCCCATAATTTCCATAATTTCATGGCACAGGTACAATCATCTACACAAGGGATACCTAAATCGCAATTAGGTCCGACTACTTCTGTGGATTTTTCCAGCTTAGTCCCGTCTCTGTGCGGCCCAGTGGCACTCGGCCAACGTAGCCCATGGTGCCCAGATTCAGCGGTGCAGTTGCTGGATAATCTCGTTGGATGTCATCCTTGGAAGTCAATGGAATGATCACCGGTATACCAAGTGGTGCTATACAAAATATTGAATCATTACTATTCATTGGTGGTAGAAATATGTGACTTTCAATACAGCACATTGTTGAGTAGTATTCAATCTCACTCTTATCATTCTGTAAAGGATTAAATCCTGCAAGCTTTCAATACCCCCAATACGGGACACGAAAATGAACAAAGCGAGATTCGGCAGGATTTCGTTTGGAGAGTGAACTTTTTGATATCCGCAAAACAACTGAAGATATCAACGATAGCCCACATAGAAGTGAGGTATGACCATGCTTATGGACGACTTGAGATGCATGGCATGCACATCTGAGTCGAACTAAAGATGGTTAGTCCAGTCGCACCACAAATTTTCATGGCAAATATCTGGACAAATTACAACACTTCATAAATTTCTACAAAATCCGCAGCAATAAAATTTGTCCAAAACCCGTTGGAATCGCAATTCTGAAGAATCACACACAGTCCCAAAAAACTGGCAACGCCAGGAGGCCCATGAACTCTGATAGGCCGTGGTCCAGCCCTCCAAACTCACGTGGCAATAAATGCTCCTTGGAGCGTCGCTGGGAAATCGCTGATGAAATAGGGCTGCAAAGTTTTGTGGATTTTTGGAGTGCAGTTATGTGCATTTGCAAAGGAGTCTGTCACTACATATTTTTCTATAATATAAACATAATATATATATATATATGTGTGTGTGTGTGTGTAAAAATACCAATAATAACATACATATGTATATATATATATATATTATGCGTGCGTGTTTTTCATCATTTAGTAATTTGCTTGTTCGTTCATCTATCTATTGATTCTTTTTCTGCATCCGCATCACGCACCCCAACATCCCACACGTTGCTGATAGCCGCCGAAAAAAAACACGGCTTTCGAAGATAACACTGCCAAGTTACATCGAATCGCTACATCCTCGTCGGTTGATGACCGTGGGCGTCTCGCAACCTGCCAAGTTGGTTTAGTAGCTTTTACACAGAATTGTTTTTGCGGGACATTTTACAGTTGCAATCGTGGTTTTTACACCCAATAGCTTCCTCCTCGGCCTTCACCTCCACCTCTGCTTTGAATTTCTGATAGTAGCTTTTAATGAAGCTTTGCAAGCTCCCTGGTTTTTCTGAAGGAAAAGCACCCAGGATTCGACTATCCCATCGCGACGCTTCGACCAAATCTCAAAGTCTCTGGTCTTGCCACAGCATCCCAACCTCCTTGCTGCAGGCTTCGAGTGAGCTGCAAAAAGTGCATGTTCAAATTAAGGAAAATCAGCAGATCACCCTGACAGGCAATCTTTATGGTTGACATGGCACCTTCTTGTTGACTGTTGAAGCCAAAAAACGGCTCCGAGTCCATGCCCAAAAAAACTAATGCCCCAAGACGTCCCAAGAGATCATGCCGAGAAACCTCGCCCAGTTTGAAGCTGGATTCCAAGTAAAGAGTCTTTTCTTTTGATTTTTTTCAACAGTGTGGGAAAATCTCCCAACACAGTGACTTTGAAGATCATCTCTTGCACTCAAAATATGCAACTCATGGCGTATATCGGATTTCCGGACAACGCCAAATTCCTGAGATGATACTGTGGAGCATTCTTGATGGGTGAACAAGCCTAAATATAGGGGAGTTTTCACCTGTGCAATTGAGCAGTGTTGATTTTTTACTTTCTGGTACAATAGTTGATTTCGAAGTGATGACACTAATACACATGAATAAAACCAGGGGGGATGGAGAAAAACAAGAGGGGATGGGGGACCTTCAAGGTTTGATATTATCAAGCCCAAAAATCATTCCGAAGAGGACACTTGTACACCTGACCTTTGGTAAAAGAATTCTTCTGCCACACTTGACCTTTTCATTCCAAGTTCCAACACTGTCACACCTGGCAAGCATGTTCCAAAAACTTTTCCATGATTATTATTCCTAGAAATTATTCCTGGAAGTCACCTGACAGTGGAACAATTAGGTTAAGGTAGGGCCCATTCTTTCTGCTTCTTCGCTGTCAAGCCAGTCATTGGTTTCATCCTCCGGCTCCGGCTCGGCGTGGCGCACGCTGGCGCACTCCGTCCAGCGATGACGTGTCCCCACTAGGAAGAGGTCGCTGGAGCTTCCACCGTAAGTTTCCCTTCGACTTCTGGGAGTTTTGGACCAAGAAAATTGCTTATATATAGTAGGTGTGACCCTCATTTGGCTGAAGTTATCCAAAATCTACGAATCTACAAGAGTAAAGCAGTTTCGACTCAGTGATCAAACATATCATCATTCTAGTGATTTTGCCGGATGTATTCATTCATATCGGTGGTAAGTGTGAGAATAGTCTTCAATGGTGATGTAACAACTGAAAGTGACCGGTCTGCACTTCCAGTGTTGGTTGCAGAGTCCCCATGGCCAAACTTCCATGGCCTCCCAAGAAAGACACACCTACACAGCCACACATCTACACAAGAAAGTGGCAACCAGGTATCACATCTTCCAACATGGGAAACATCAGCCTTTGGAAGACAAATGCCAACCATTCACCAGTTGATCCATAATTTACTGTATCACCTCGGCCAAAGCTCGACTTGGCTGCGTGCGTTTTGTGCCTGAAAACTAATCTCTTCCCCCACAATGGGGTAAACCATGCCCAAATGGATCCAAATGGTAGGTGTATTATTCGGTTTACCACACTAGATTATTTCTGGCTATTGCTAAGAAATCGGCCGTCTCGCCTACCGTTCAATCTATTAGCCATTCACTATCCGTGCCTGCCAAAGCGTAGAAGGCATCCGGCGTGGCGGGCCCTGGGCCCTTCTCCACCACGTTGTAGCCCAACCTGGAGGATTTTGCAGTTCGAGTTTTCGCAGTGTCATCCCAAAACACGGGAAAGCACCGCACACATGTTGGGAGTTACGCTTGGATCCCATATTTTTCAAATGTTTTTTTTTGGTCAAATCTGCATAGCAGGATGTAAAGTTGCCTTATGCCCTGGGAAACAACCATGGAAACCCAAAATTGCAATATGCTATGGGAAAAAAGCATCTTCCAAACATCTCCAAACTACATCAGTTTGGTATTCAGGAAGGCAACTAGCAGCACTAGCAATTTGATGGAGGATTTCACGAGGGAAATGGTCCTCGGGACATTTCCCCGGAGTTTCATGTGTTGATTTGCCCATCCTCACATGGTCATTATCCAATTCTCACGGGTGAGAATAAGAAATACTTGAAGATACCAAGCACCGTTCCCCGCAAAATCTACGAAATTTGCGACAACGTCACAGCATGAAATGGTTGCACTTCTTGGTTGGTCGATGCTACTCCCCATCCTTTACCGTGAGGTCAGCCAGTAAATCCCCATGCCCTTCCGTGCTTCAAATGGGGCCAAGGTACCAAGTATATTTTTCATCTGGGGTATGGGCCCACTGCCACCCTTCTGTTCCATCCCCAACATGAATAGAACGAAACGGTCTGTTTTGGCTTGTTCATCTATCCATTCTCGATGGCTTGTATAGGTTCAAAATATGGACATATTAAGCCCCCGATTTTAATCGTGGCATCCAAAAATTATCGTTGGCATCCACGTTTCTGTTAAAATGCATGAATATGCCTGAATCCACAATTCCTATGGGTGACTCCCAACAAAAAGGGGGGATTTTCCGTTCTCCACAGCCCAGGTAGCATCTCTTCGATCAAGACGTGCGCGATGGCGCTGACAGCATAGCCCGCTGCCCAATCCTCGGGACAAAAACTGCACGCTTTGCCCATGCAAAGCACATCAATGGATTGGATTTTCAAGGGAAACATTGCAGAAAACCACGATTTTTACATGTCTTTAAAATTTTACCATCAAACACGTGGGTTCTCCCGGATTTTTTCCCTTCCAGTTCTGGGAATAAAGCATCCAAAAATCACCTCAGCCGGCAGCCATTGCTTCAAGCCCCACATCAGCTCTGGAAAAGCATGGAAATAACCATGTCTCTCTTTTTGGAAAGGTTTTCGTCGAAAAGTTCCATCAGTTGCCTCTTCAAACTCTCACTTTTGCGAACATTCACCGCGTTTTTCTCCCCATTTTTTCCCAACATTTTCATTGGATTGGTTTAAGGGAAAAATTGCAGGAAACCCCTGTATTTGATGGGAAAATCCATAGTTTCCTGTAAATTTTCCCTTTAACCAATCCAATGACATTTGTGTGCCAACCATCCGCCAAGCGACGGGCACCCAAATGCCAAGAGGATAGCTCTCACCTTGCCTCAGTTTAAGCTGGGGCATGATAGCCATGGAGTAATAGGAAGTGCTCCCCGAAGCATTGACCATTTAGAAACATAATGATTAATATAAAAATTAATATATCATGTCTAATCTATGTTATCCTTTAAATTCTTTCAATTCATCATATCTATATATCTTTATTTGTATAGCAAGCGCATTTTACTGCCAATACTGGCTATTCTCAGAGCCTACTGGCGGCCACTGCTACGCAGGGGGTCCATCAGTGGGCAGCCAAGGCTGACTTTCAAGGTGCGATCCCAGCCCCGGTGCTGAGAACCGCGCGTGCGGGAAATGCCGTTCTCTTGTACTGAACACCGTGCTATCACCAATATTCAATATTGATAATGTCAAAAGCCGTATCGTCACTTTACAAACGGGATAGCTAATAAGCAACCCACACTTTACCCAGCTGATAAGAGTCTAAAAAGTGATGAGCCCAACAGACTTGTCGATTTACATAGATGAATGGATTGGTTTAAGGGAAACCCTACGGGAAACCATCATTGTTTTCGCCACGTAGATTTCTGCCTTGATTTTGAAACATCATATCATCAATTATTGCAACGATTGGTGATTGTACATAGATTCCCTATAGATTCCCATGAAACCTCCCAGTGACTTGGATTTGCGTCGTTGGAGAGAAACCATTCTGAAATATTCCCCATTGATTCCCGTGACAAATGCAAACTCTATCCCATATGAATGGATTCTCCAGTCATGATGGATTTCCCATCGGCAAATACAACAATTCACGTTCGACGAAACCAAGTGTAAACTGGGCTCTTGCAATAAATGATATTCATACCCCATGGTCATAATATTCCCATGTTATATCCCCATATATGGTTGATTATTGTAATCATGACTTATAAACATACAGAAATAGTAATATTATATCCCTATATAATCCCCATATTATCCCCGATGTTTTTTCCATCAAACAAATGGTTACAGTAATCCCCATGAAATCTCCCAGTGATTCCTAGTGAAACCCACGAAGTTGCGGATTCTTCAGATTCTTCCGCTCCGCCAGCTGCACTGCTCCAGGGAGGCAACTCGATGACTCTGCTGTGGATGCCTTGGGAAATTTCGGCTGGTGCCCCAAAGGAAAACCCTAGGAAGACCATTGGAAAATGATGATCTACTCAAGAAACATGGTGATGTAATGGGATGTAAAGCTGATGTAGCAAAGTTGGTGAATGCACGTCCAATAACGTTTGTGTTTATGGGTTTGACTGTAGTTCATGGGGATTAGAAACCAACTTCTAAATGAGTGGTACCATCTGTATGAGTATGGATGTGATGTGGTAAATCCAATGCCATAGACAACTACCATTTGGGGATGGTTTGTATCGCAATTTGTTGGATGTTTTCTTATGTGTGGGTTAAATTATCCCATGAAAAAATGGGATGTAATTAAGGTACCATTTGGGAATGGTTGATATATAGCACCAAACAACTGGTGAGTTTGCGGTTGCTATGATCGGTTTACTTCGTTCATGGGATATAAGTAGGATTTTTATTGTGGGATATGAAAAGTCAAATAGTGGGGGCATTTCTCGCTGAATAGCGATGGGGATTTCACCACCCAACACTGAGGTCTGCCGCTGACAGAAAGGCAGCTGAAGTCATAAAAAAAACGGCGTCCACCATGTCTAACACCTTTCGGGTTCCATGCTAAATTCTAAGCTACGTATGTCATGTATATGTGATGTATATGTCATGTATATGTCATCTATATGTCATGTATATGTCATGTATATGTCATATATATGTATATGTCATATATATATATATATATACAGAAAAGGACCAAATATAGGCCCCAATTTTCCACGCTTGTGGAAATGCAGTGTTTCCTGTACATCATATTCTATATATATCATATTCATTCATATGTTNAGAAAAGGACCAAATATAGGCCCCAATTTTCCACGCTTGTGGAAATGCAGTGTTTCCTGTACATCATATTCTATATATATCATATTCATTCATATGTTGGTCAAACTATGCTCAAAAACCTTTAATTACATCATGTTCCTTGACATTATGGAAACATCAACAAGTAGAAT
>BGPT01000306.1:166991-313292 GCA_003297045.1 Symbiodinium sp. clade C Y103 | reverse complement strand
ATGTCATAAAGACATTTGCCTTAGCAAAGAAGAGATTCACGTTTACTACCTTAAACATCCTTAAACACATAGGCACAGAGATAGATAGATAGATAGATATATATATATATACATACATACAGATATATACAGTATATATAAAAAAAATGAGTTGCTGCTTGCCATGGGTCTACTTCCAAGCGGATTTGCAAAAACCATTGGAAGAACAATTTACAAAAAAGGATTTGGGCCCCTTCTCCACTCCCATAACACTTTTTGACAAACACTTCGCTGAACTACATGAAACGAGAACCAAATAGTATCAAATAGTAATCTATCAGGAACAAAGTAAACAAAATGAAATACACAAACATCTCAAAACAGTAGGAATATAAACAACATAAACTATCAAAAAATGCCTATTTTATGTGGAAAAATGGGGCCTACATTTGGTCCCTCTCTCTTTTTGTGGGTACCAGGAATGTTTGATTTTTTCAATGACGAGGGTATCTCGGATGACAGACACCTTGAAGACCCAGTTTTCTGCCAATTTCCAGGCAGGATCTATCCATATCTATCGAGTGGATGTCTGAATTTTACTTGATGCTCCATATTTCTGATTCCTCCATGTTTTCTCCTTACTTTCGGAATTTGAACCCACTCCATGCCGAAGGAACTGTGGATGTGTGGTGTTGGTGTCCACCGCCAGCCCGCTGCCTTCGAAGGAAATTTGCACATGGAACTGTCCCAGATCGCTGGGAGGCCAGATTTCTGCTGGGTGTTTCCTCATCAGTTGATATCTTGCTGAATTCATTCATTTGGGGTTTCTTTACAATTTGCCTTTTTTTTTCGGATTGTCACTTTGAATCACTCGCAGTGGTTGAACCATGGTGAGCCCAAAAAAAATCACAACCGTTCTGGAGATGTTCAAAAGGTGGCATAGGTACCCGAAACGCTTCTGCCGAGTCCACCAGTTCGAGCATGCAGCAACCACGATTCTCGCTCCAAGAGGTCGAGCTCTTTTTTCCCATGTGGGACGTGCTGGGTGTTTTCAGGATCATGATTTTTTGGTTTGCCCGGGCTGTGGATTCATGACATGTGTGCGGTTAGCAGATGTAAAGGATGGTATCTGGGTGCGCGTTGCTTTTAGACTTAATTTTTTTGTTGGAAATGAAGTTGTTTGCAGCGTTTTGTCGGTTTTGGTGTGCTCTATACGACGTGCTCTATACTGTTCCAATCCCACTTGAATTCGTGGTTTGTGCAACCTTATTGCTTGAATTTGTGGTCCAAAGCCATTTGTGCTCCAACTCTTTAAAAGATTTAAAAGCATCGGGGAAAGTCCAATGGCAGCGAGTGCTCTGAGAAATTTGATGGCACCATGGGTTGCGATCAGTGTCTTGGATCCGACGCAGATGGCGGTCCAAAAGCTATGTGATCAAAGGGTACGAATTAAACAAAGGGTTTGTTTGAAAGTCGCAGTTATGTTTCCAGAAAAAAATTGCGAAATAAACATGTGATAGGAAGTGGTTTGACTGAGAGTTTCAGGCGTTTCAGGTTTTGTTGCAATGAGTCTGACGAAGTCTTCTTGTTGGTCGCCACCAGCCAGACTCAGGTCTCTTGGCAAAATTTGCCAGCGGATCGTGCTTGCCTGATGCGATCCCGCCTGCGCAGCGGCAGAATCTGGTGGCGGCCTGAGTCATCACAGTTTTTTTTTGGCAAAGCTTTGCCTCAGTTAATGCAAGTGGTACAAAGACAAATCACAAACAGCCTGTGGTACAAATGGTCGGGACTCGGGACGTGTTTGTTTTAGGATTGAGCATGATTGAGCTGTAATCCCATGGAGATTCAGTTCTATGATTTGGGGTTTTGTCAGCCCTAGTGCCCTCTGGGGAAACAACCGACACCACCGACACCAGAGGTCAATGTCAATGGTGAGACGTATCCTGTTGGCGTCTTCGTTTGCAACTGGGCGGCTTCCTTCGCTTCAAACATCCTGGCAGCAACGCTTGTTGAGGCCGGGTTGATTCGGGGTGAGAGCACTGATGCTGTTTAGGGACAACAAGTTTAAGTTCAAACTTGAACAGCGATGAAATCTTGTTGCCAGCCACCTTCGCAGTCACTACGGTGTTTTTGTTTTTCCCCCATCCGTGGATATTTTCTGTTTCTGACAGTTGCTGGTGTGGGACGTGGGATTCCCGGTAGTGTCGATGCTTCGGAATGTTGCGACCTGTGAGGAGGTGCTTGGTTATAACGTGACGTTGAACCTGGACAGTCTTGGAGGAGGTACTGTCGCGGGATATTATGGGGTTGCTGGTTGCCGCGATCCAAACAATGTGGCGGATCGGGGCTGCAACCAAGGCGTTTCTTGGCCGAATTGTTCCCGAAGCTAATCTCTGGTCCAGCATTGGGATGAGTGTTCAGTCGTACCAAAACATATGTCGATATCGTCCCTTTGAAGTAGCTGCAAGATTGGGTATGTCATGCCTTTGGAACACCTCAGAACTCTATCCAAACAGTTTTCAATCTAGATCAGATCAATCCTTTTCCGGGCTGTTGGAATCAGTGCATAGCTTGTGGATACGTGTAGAAGAGGGACACCTGGAATACAGACTTGTGCCCGGGTCCTGTACCCCTCTTTTGCAGCTGCCAGGTCACCTATTACCATTTCCAGTTGGAGGCCTGGATGGGTCTGTATCCCAATGATTGGCAGCACATTCAGGACACCTACCCCTCAATGGCGCCCAAGGATTTGGGAGGCCATGGCTACACAGGACTCCAAACTATGTACATCCCCAAACCCATTCAGAAGCAAGCGTACACCACAAAGGGCATGCCGCTGGAATGGTACCGCTCGTGGAACGTGTCTTGGAACGACCCAGCGGCCTTCTTTGGTTCGATTTCAGCCGTGGACACCTCCAAGTTGATGCCTTGCAATGCGTCTGGGTCGGTGATGGCCAACGATCCTACCATGCGGCGCCACGTTGAGATTACTGGAGACTCTGATGGGGTTACCATCAAGGATGAAACTTGGCTGTGCTTATCGACTCTTCTGCGAACCCAAGATTCGTGTGGATCCCCTTGTTTGCCCTTACCCATTCACCCTCTGGTTTCAGACGTTTCAAATTGTATTCCCGAGGCATTTCAAAGATCAAACCTGTTCGCTATGTGTTGACAATCCAGCCTCTCCCTGCCTTCTCTGCCTACTTTTGCGAGTCCCAACAACCATTTGCTTATCATGTTGTTTTGGTAGATAAAGATTTCAAGTCAGATCTTTTCTCTCAGACAGAAATTAAGGTTTTCTGGGACCCGCAAGTAGAGGATAGCGCGGTTTGAACATCGGGAGCCCCAAAGTCCACTGAAGTTGTGCTGTGCAGGACGTCTACTCTGCACGATGTGACGATGGTTTCTGGTGGAGAGCCCCAAGCTGTCGACAAACAGGGGATTGTGTTCCTTGGGTCACAGCAGGTACAGGCTGGGGCAATGAAGAGTTCATGCAAAAGTTCACCATTTTCCAGATGCCATGTGCCATTGCAGTCTCTGGCTCATGGACAGACTATACGCAATTGCCGCTCTCTGGCGACATGTCCTTCTATTGGTGGACGCCAGACCCAACTTTCCTTGAGCTGAGCCCTATGCCTGTGGACTTCCCGGCTCACAAGGCCGCGGAATTTGCAAGGAACATTCAGACCAGCCAGCCCAAGGCTTCGGTCATTTCCTCCATTGCCAGCCCAGACCTTGCCATTTTGGCTCCCCTGATTGAAAGCTTCGCGGATAAGGTGGAAATGCCATTGAGCACGATAGATGCCCTTCTGTTGGATCAGAAAGAAACTGCGGACACGTGGCAGGACGTGACTTGCAGGTGGATCAAGGCAAATCAAGCTGTGTGGCGGAGGTGGATCCCTGATGAGAGCGAATGCTTTCCTGGCTTTGGGCTCTATGACTCAGTGCTGAACGACTTCGTTGATGAGCGTGCGAATGCAAGCAACAAGATCGTATGCCAGGCGGGTTGTTGCGTAAAGGGACAAGATGCGAACATGCGATGTGTTGCCATGGTTTGTTTCTTGATGTTTCTTGTACAATGGTAAAGAGTTCTAGTGAATCACTCAGAAAATTATGAGATTATGAGATAATATTATTTGGTGCCTGTTTAATACCTTGGAACCAGATCTGTGTTCTTTGTGCAAGCGTGGAGGCTTGTCCAGCAGGAACGTTCTCACAAAGCTTGGAAGACGACGCAGGAACGACCTATGTCTGCGTGCCCTGTGGCAAGGGAACTAGCCAGGATTCAGGTGCTTCATTGAGCTGCAAGCCGTGCCAAGCAGGTGCGGCTGACCTGTTGGTAGAATCCCTTGGGGTGCGGAATTGTATCGACTAAGATAACATCAGAACCAGCTAAAACCGGTTGTTGCTGGTAGTTGTTGAGGGTTTGTTGTTTCTTTCAAACACCTTGATGGGTTGTGCAGGTCAAAAGCGTCATGAAATGAGCCAATGTACGATCTGAACAGCATCTAGAAAGCAAGGATTGTGTTCTCACAATTTGTCACACCGTCAGACCTTCTTGTGCCATGGTCCCTAGGTGAGTACCAAGATGAGGTGAAGGGCAAGGAATGCAAGCGCTGTGCCATTGGTACTTATCAGGACTGCTGCACAACCGTTGCAACGAAGCGGGCCACGCAACGGTGTTCTTTCCAAGGTGCATTCCAATGAATTTATGAAACCTGTGGCAAAATCCCAATGACCAGCTACGGCACGCTGCTTGCGCGGCCTTCCCTGGCTCTAAACTTAAGCTCCATGCAATCTGTGGATGATGAATGGATGATGAGCAATCTATGATCATCCATTGATCTTTGATCATCTATTGATCAAAATGGAAAACAATAATCCTTCCAGCAGGGTAAACCTATGGTTTGTGGATGATTAATGGATCATAATCAAACGTCTCCAGCCGCTGGAGGATGAGATTGGGCAGGAGGTCTGTAAGGTTTGCCCTGCATCAACCAGCACCAATGGCTTGGGCTGCTTGGCGGCTTGGGCAACTGGTTTCCAGTTGCATCTCAGCTCTGTTGAAATATGGGCATTGATCAACATTATATAGAGACCTTGGGGACATTTGGTGACCACAGATTGGAATGTCTGTTTTTAGTACTGAGTATTGACCAAGAAGAATGATGGGGGTAACCAATTTTGACCCAGACCCACATTATGAACTATGGTTGAACATTGAGAGGATTGTGACACGGTATGAAAAGACGTCTGAATGTCCTCTTCAATTCTTTGTTTTTGTTGGTGTCTTTTTTGAATACGTTCACAGCTGCTAGTATAATCATCATTGGAATCATCGTCGTCGTGCTTGTTGTCATGGACGATGCTCTGAAAATCACTTTGACAACAACGATGATGATTATGACTAACGAGGATGAGGATGAGGATGAGGATGATGATGATTGTGATGATGATGGTGGTGATGATGATGATGGTGATGATGATGGTGATGATGGTGATGATGATGCATCTGCTGCTGAGGATGACGACGATGATTACAGACGAGGATGATGATGGTGCTGCTGCTGCTGATGATGATGATGATGATGATGACGATGATGACGATGATGATGATGATGATGATGAAAATGATAAAGCATCAGAAGAAGAAAAGAAGAAAGACGAAGGCAGCAGAAGAAAGGAAAACCACCAAAGCAGAAAAACACAGATCTGGTGCATCCACGATTCATCTGGTATCATACTGGTAGATTTGAAAGCACTGCGCAGGGCACAGAGAACGGTTGGATGGGCGACGTGTGTACACATTTCAATTTGTGTTTGAAGTAGTATTCTGGCATTGAGACTGTCAGAGAAGATGAGTGGTGACTTGCAAGTTTCACATTCCTGTGAGGCTCCCGGTCGGAAAGCTACTGTGGCTGTCCTGAAGACTACATTGACATGAACCGTACAGGCATGGAGTCGGTGGGCTGATGCTGTCACGATTGCATTTTCTAAACTGAGACATGGAAACAGCATGCGGTCAAAACTGTTCTTTCCGACTTGCAATGCGTTGTCCGTGTCCTTATCAACATGCATTGTCATGCTGCTCGAGAATGCTTTGGACGCTTCCGGGCCAGGAGGGTTCAACTGCGTGAAGTGCATGGAAGGATTGGATTGCCCAGCTCTATCTCAGCTGGCTGCCAGCTGAAATTATTCACTCGAGAGAAAGAAGCATCATGTGGCATCCACTAGGCACAATTGGGAGGTTTGGTCCTGGACATGACTCATGATTTAGAAATGAACAGACTTGAGACTTCTGTGCACCCAATTGTCCATCTGGGTTGCTGAGGTTGTCTTGGAATGTGGTGAAAGTGACCTCGACGAGCTGGCCATTCCGCAGGTTAAAGCAGGTTACTACTCCGACCCTGGCAAACCAACGGAGGCAGCGCCCGATCTGACACCGCCACTGGATGTTTGCAATCTTCCGTGTAGTAGATCCGTGCAGTGTTTCAATTTCAATTTCAGCAGTAGAGTGGACAGAGGTGAATGTCTTCAACTTCAGCATGTTCAGAGTTCTGTGAGACGCAGATAGCACAGGTCTTCCGCTGCGAGAATGATCTGGTTTGTCCTGGTGGCAAGCCTGGTTCTTGCGCTGAGGGCCTTAGTCACACGCCTTGCTCACGCTGTGTTCCAGGCGCATGCCGAAGTTGGGCTTTAATTGCTGTGAACCAATTGGAATTCAGGACACGTTTTAATTCTTTGGGCTTCGGATTAGTCACTGCTGTTGATATCTGTTGCTCAGGTTTAATCGTTGGGGCAGAACGCGCAAATCATCCAGATGTTTTTTCTTGACTTGTCAAAGGTATTTGTATGTTGTGAAACATTTGCAGCCCTGTTACAGGCTCAACGTGGACAGGGACTTCTTGCGAAGATTGCGGTGGATGGCGCCAAGTTGTCTGGGAAGCTTGATTGTCCATGGGGAGGGTGGGGTTCTTCCCTCAATTTCCCCTTGCAAGTAGATTAAGGTTCGCTCGAAACACATACCCCCTTTGTACCACTGCCAGTCGATCTGTCTCCAAAGAAAAGGCAGTTTTGGAAATTTGGATACCAATCGATTTCTGAGCATTTTGGAGTCCTTCCTAGGGGCAAAGTTCAGAGCGTTCGTCGATGCCTATTTCCCCACTTGCCTTGCCGAGTGCTTGGAATTCAAAAGCGACCGTGCTTTTGCTGGGTTTTAAGGAATTGAACGTCTCCCATCAACATCCATTTACCATTCCATTTACCATTCCATTCCCCCCCCCCCCGTTTTTTTAAAGTCCCTGCCACCACTACGTTGCGATCGCCCTAAAATGGGCGATCGCATCAGTCAGGTCTTGGCCATTGCTGGAACTTTTGCCTTTCTGATCTTGGCGTACTATTTGACCACCTCCAAGGTGGGGAACATTTTCCAACGGTGTCCATCTGTCATTGGAAACATGTACCAACTCGGATGGGAAACTACGGGAAACCATGGGAAACCTAATTGACCATCTTAGATCCACAGAAGTCAACGTGAACTACGTGAACTTCCAAAGTGACTTTTTTCAGTGCATCATTTTGGAGTTCCAGACATTTCCAGACTCCCAGGCTTGCCAGCAAAGGCTTTGCTTAAATTCTCAACATGGCACAGGTGACGGCAAAAGCTTCGGTACTCTTTGCGACCACCGCTTCCATTGGCATGTTGGTGATGTCTATGCAAAACCTTGGTCTCATCGGCATGATGACTGTGGAGTGGCCGCTCACGCTTCAGGGTCTGTTCAGCATTTGCAAGTTCCTATTGCTTGACATTGACTCCTATGGCTTTGTTTGCGTGGCTGGTTGCTTGACAAACAGCAGCAACAGAAGGTGGTAAAACATGGTAAAACATGGTAAAACATGGTAAAACATGGTAAAACTGTCAAAATTGGGAGGGTTGCTCTGCTGGCTGTGGAAAAATGGACTTCATTTTAAAGTCGTTCTTTGTTTTGTCAGAGCTTTCTTGAGAGAGCAAAGGTCCGTCAGAAGTCGTCCGCTACATTCTGAAAGTGCTGATTTTCCCAACTGGCGTGGCTTGGATGGTGCTGGCCTATGCAGTGTCGCGGCTTTTCCCAGGGTATCACTGGGAAGGGCCCAAGGTATGCAGTACCATTGGCGCATTTTTGCAGGTAGGCTTCAGCACCATGAGCGCCACATCTTTGGCCCCACTGATGTGCTACAAACATCCGAATCCTGGATTTGCTGCAGATGATCTTTTAGTTTCTGTCTAATCCACCATGACTGGGGAATCTACAGGTGTTATATATTTATTTATATATATATATATATCATATATCATATATCATATATCATATATCATATATCATATATCATATATCATATATCATATATCATATATCATATATCATATCATATATCATATATCATATATCATATATCATATATCATATATCATATATCATATATCATATATCATATATCATATATCATATATCATATATCACATATCACATATATGTGTATATTATATATATATATGATATTCATTATACATAATATTTTTGTGGTCCTCAAACTTGCACATCTAAGGAATGGCTTGCAGAGCCTTCTCAAGTATCCCGGTGTCATTTGTGGCTCATCAGATCATCAGACGACCGTCATTGTGGGCGTGACTATCCTGACCGTCTTCGTGCTTGGTTTTCCTGCCCTCTGCGCCTTTGCTGCCTATAAGGACTCACGGCTGCAGCGAGCTATCATGGATTCTGATCCGAAGAACATGGAGGAGAATAAAAAGTAAAAAACCATGGGCAACGTTGCCTAAAATAGATTCCACTTGAATCTAGTGACTAGAACATGAAAACGACATGTTATTCGAATCACTTGAGCCTCTTCTAGTGCATGTGTTACCTGGCCCAGGTTCCCGCATGGAGTGCCCAGAGACAGGACGATCGTGTGGCTGCTTTTCGATTCTTGATCTTCCGCTTCAGACTTGATTCCTGGTGGTTTGGAGTGCCGCTGCTGCTTCGTGGGCCATTGATCAGCTTGCCCGTGGTCTTGGCCACAGACTATCCTTCAATCCAGGTGGTCAGCATAGCCATGATCTTGACATCCTTTATGGTACCTCGGTTCAAAGGTAGAACCACAACTCCCATGTAGAATAGACGCATCATCTTTTGTCGCGTTGCCCGCCGGGAAGACTTGAGGGGTGTCTATACTTCTTGGCCTAAGATAATGCGAACATTCTAGCACAATTAAGATTGATTCAGCATTTCGATTTGGGTATGGCCGGTATGGCTCAATAGTGGGTTTCCAGAGGTGGCACACAGTTTTTGCTCTGTAGCGGCATGGTCCCCCGACCGGTTCCTGGGAATCTGTAGGTTACTTTGATGCTGACATGTAGTTTGTTGATGCCAAAATTGGTTTGGATAAAAAACTCAGTGGTGTAAAGGCTAGTTGGTTTTAACTTAATCGGTGGAAAAGTTAAGCGAAAAGGTGTCAAGGGGTCCAACGTGGAAACTGTAGGTTTTTGCGGTGCTCTCAGCCATTTTCAGAACTGTTTGCCTTTTTCAAACCCTTTGAACAAAAGATGCACCAGCACCAAAGAGTTGAGCTTACAGCATTATGTTTTTCTTTTTCAAAAAACAATAATATATTGGAAAAAATACAGGCATCCAAAGACACGAAGAGCAAAAAGGGAAGAGGGAGGAACAGGGAGGAGGAGGGAGGCTGAGAGGAGATGAATAGAGGAGTGGAAGAGAGGAGAGGAACAGGACCAGCAGGACATGAAAAGAACGAGAAAATCCGGGCAGGGAGAATCTTGTAAAGGGATGCACAGACCTGTAGCTGCGCGCAGCTACCTACAACAAGAAGGTCCCAAAACACGCCGAACCGTTCCAGTGCTTGTGGTGAATAACTGAAAAAAATGTGTGCCATACCGTGGCCATACCCACCAAAAATCAACGAGTTCGGGTGAAGTTCCTGTTAAACCGTTCTATTTTCACATCGACGGCAAAACACTTTGGGGCTCACTATAATCATTCGTCTGTGAGGTGATGCAGATGTTGGCATGGCCTTGGAAGGCGGGAGAAAACCCGGTTCCTTCCAAACCATTTTCCGCTTCCATAGCTCTTTTATGCTCTTTTCAAGTAGGTAAATCATCAGGAGATTCTCGAGCAAACCAAATTTATTGCCACGGCGTAATGTTGTTGTGGGAGTCAAGATCGAACCAGAAACCCTTGTTGGACCTCCCAGATCTCAATCCATCGGGATTTGTCGCCAGGTCCCCATGCTGAATTTCACCGATTGCATCGTCTCTTTTTGCATCGTCTTGCTGGTCACCACCTCGTCTTTGTACCTGAAAATTGTCGCTGGTCTGATGTCGAACCAGTATTCTCCAGTCATTTGGACAGGGCATGTAAACGGCCTCTCCGAAACAAACATTCTTGCCCAAGGGCAAGAATGGAAAGTCACTCAGTTTTTTGTAAAGTCGATGAACAGGCAGGCAGTTGTTGCATCACTGTTGTGTTCACTGCAGGTCGCTTAGTCATGTTTGAAATTCAACCCTGTGCCACCTGAGGATGACCAAATGAATGGCTTTGCGGCTGCTGTTACAACGGCCATGCTCAGTGGCATTGGTTTAGCGGTTTTTGTGATGTGCCTGATGACTGTCGCTGCACTGCTACACCGAAGTGCTATGGGTGGCAGCAAGGACGCTGATGGGATCATGACTTGGCGTGGTGTGCAATGGCCTTTGATCAATAGATTCTTCATTTGTGTGGATAGACTCCAAGTAGTCCCCAGTTCCTGCCTCAGATTCTAAAGCTAGTGACCTAGTGTTGCCTCCACAAAGCTAGCAGACTGGGCGAACTCTTCGTTGGCATGGGGCACCCCAAAAATGGAACGATTTACCACTGAACATGCGACCATCTATTCTTGAGAAGGGCGAGGCGATCTGTGCTTCCGGCACAAAAATCTGACTCGACCCATGTGGTTTAGCTCAACATAAGAAAAAACTAGACGACAGTGTGGCCCGAAAGGAAAGCAGGAGGGAGTAGACGAAAAGAGTTGGGAAGGAGATGAGAAGACAGCAAGAAATCGTAGGATGATTGATGTTGATGAATGACGATGCATGAGAATGAATGAATGAGAATGAATGATAAATGTTGCGATGAAAAGTCATGCATGAACGTGTCATGAATGAGAATCAGGTTCCTATAGTGCTTGTGCATTTGCAAGCGATCACGTTATCAGAGAACTCTTTATACACACAAGCTTTAACACAGAAGCTTTTACACAGACGAGCGTTTACACCAAGACACGTCTACGCACAGGAACTTTTGCACAGAAGGACGTTTACACACAGACACGTTTACACACAGGAGCTTTCACACAGAAGAGCTTTTACACACAGACGCGTTTACACACAGGAGCTTTCACACAGAAGAGCGTTTACATCAAGACACGCTTACACACAGGAGCTTTTACACAGAAGAGCGTTTACACCAAGACACGTTTACACACAGGAACATTTACACAGAAGGGCGTTTACACACATACACGTTTACACACAGAGCTCTTTTCACACAGAAGCTTTTACACAGAAGAGCTTTCACACACAGACGCGTTTACACACAGGAGCTTTGCGTTTACACCAAGACACGTTTACACACAGGAGCTTTTACACAGAAGAGCGTCTACACACAGGAGCTTTCACACAGAAGGGCGTTTACACCAAGACATGTTTACACACAGGAGCTTTTACACAGAAGAGAGTTTACACACACCAATTTTTACACAGAAGAGAGCTTACGTCTACCAAGCTTTTACACACAGAAGCTTTTACACACAACAGCTTTTACACAGCCAGACTTTTACACAGAAGAGCTTTTACACAGAAGGGTGTTTACACACAGACGCGTTTACACACAGGAGCTTTGCGTTTACACCAAGACACGTTTACACACAGGAGCTTTTACACAGAAGAGCGTCTACACACAGGAGCTTNACACACAGACGCGTTTACACACAGGAGCTTTGCGTTTACACCAAGACACGTTTACACACAGGAGCTTTTACACAGAAGAGCGTCTACACACAGGAGCTTTCACACAGAAGGGCGTTTACACCAAGACATGTTTACACACAGGAGCTTTTACACAGAAGAGAGTTTACACANACAGAAGAGCGTCTACACACAGGAGCTTTCACACAGAAGGGCGTTTACACCAAGACATGTTTACACACAGGAGCTTTTACACAGAAGAGAGTTTACACAGACCAACTTTTACACAGAAGAGAGCTTGCGTCTACCAAGCTTTCACACACAGAAGCTTTTACACACAACAGCTTTTACACAGCCAGACTTTTACACAGAAGAGCTTTTACACAGAAGGGTGTTTACACACACCGACTTTGACACAGACGAGCGGTTACAACAAGACATGTTTACAAGCAGGAACTTTTACAGCGAAGATAGTCTACACACAGACACGTTTACACAGAGAATGTCAAAATCGCAATTTTACCACAATTTTTACACTTCGACCCTCATTTTGTACGAAGCGGTTGCATCTGAGATTTCAAAATCGCAATTTTACCTCAATTTTTGCACTTGGACCTTCCTTTTGTGCCAAAGGGTTGCATCTGAGATCTCCGAATCGCAATTTTACTTCAATTTTTGCACATCTAACCTCATTTCGTGCGAGAGGGTTGCCCGGACGAGTTGGAAATCGCAATTTTACTTTCGTTTTTGCACATCGAACCTCATTTCGTGCGAAAGGGTCGGGAGCATGCATGCATACACACACACGCATATATATATAATATATATATATATATAAAATAAAATATTATAACATAATATAATATAATATATTTTAATATAATATAATATAATATAATACAATATAATATGTTATATTATATTACATTAAATTAAATTATACTATATTATATTTTAATATCCCATATTATATTATAGTATATTTTAATATATTATATTATATTATATTATATTATATTACATTTTATTATATTATATTATATTATATTATATTATAGTAAGTTATATTATATTATATTATATTATATTATATTGTATTATATTATATTATATTATATTTTATTTTATTATATTATATTATATTATATTATAGTAAGTTATATTATATTATATTATATCATATTAAATTTATTATATTATATTATATTATATTATATTTTATTATATTATATTATATTAAATTATATTATATTATATTATATCATATTAAATTTATTATATTATATTATATTATATCATATTAAATTTATTATATTGTATTATATTATATTATATTATATTATCTTAAATTTTTTTATATTATAGTATATTATATTATTATATATTATATTATATAGTATTGTATTATATTATATTGTATTATATTATATTATATTATATTAAGTTATATTATATTATATTAAGTTATATTATATTATATTACATTATATGATATGATTTGATATGATTTGATATGATATGATATGATATTATATTGTAATATATTATATTATATATTTAATATATAATATGTTTCATATATTATATATATCATATATAATATATATCATATATTCTATATATAATAGACAAATAAATAAATAAATAGATAGATAGATAGATAAATAAATAAATAAATAAATATATATATATATAAATATACACATACAAAATGTATATGTACATTTTAAAAATTGCAGAGCCCAGCACGGCGGCGATGCCACAAGGGTCCCCGACCCTTGAAATCGTCGCCGTCGCCGTTCGCCGTCGCCGTCGCCGTCGTCGTCGTCGTCGTAGTGGCAGTAGTAGTCTTCCTCGTCGTTGTAGTTACCCCGAACTTTTTGTGTTTTTTCTGGCCTGTTGTTTAGCTTTTTCACATGGTTTGATCATGTTCATTTCAACAAATGTGAAAAGATTAGTCATGTGGAATTATCCCTGCTAGGGAGGAAACCAGAATATCCATATTTGGAGGAGAACAGCCTTCATTTTTCATGGTTGGTTGGGCCAAATGCAAAAGATTGATGGCCTCAAATACAGTGTTGCTTTACTTCAGGCACTGCTGCCAACCCTCGACTGGCCACTCTCCCGCGATCAGTAGTTTGACTGCACATTGGAGCGCTGCCGTTGGAGTATCAGTTCAGCTGATAGGGGTCTTCTTGGTCAAAATCGTGGCAAGCAGTAACTTGACGCACCAAGTTGATAATTTATCAATAGATGGTAGTGCCAGGATTCCTTCTCAATTTACCTTGTACCATTGATTAGCTCACCAGATGTCAGCCCAGGAAAAAGCAGCTGGTCCTGGAAAATGGGTGGCGCGTTGAGGAGTCTGACTCTGGGTGACAGTGCTTCTTGCAATTGCTTTTGTCTTTTGGCAATGTTCGATGACAGTTCGGCGCTGATCCAGCATGACATGGGCCAATATCCGCGAACAATCACTCACTAGATTTGCAGTTTGCTTATGGGTCTTGTTTATCAGCGACTCATTAACTGACGTTGCAGTATGTTAACGTCGCGAGATTTTCCCCAATCCAAAGCGTGCAGGATTGCATGGAAGAACAGCTGCACCAAACGCGGGAGATGCCCAAGGCCTCCCTGACCTCAACGCGAGGCTACCCCAATCAGAGATAGAGGGACAGAGGGATATTAAAATTTCAGAAATTGCGTTTACAGGCGTCTTGCATTTAGGCATCTTGCGAAATGCGCCTGCGAACTTCACTTCTTCCCAGAAATGCATATACAGCCCGTCAAAAATTAAAGGACCGGATAACCCCACAAGTCCACTCCTTCCAAGAAGCACCAAACAGATGTGAAAATAAAATGGTAAAGGCAGGAAAGAGAAAGGACATGGTGGAAGAAAGATTGTGTTTAAGAACTTGTGTGTGACTGTGCAGCGTGTGACAAAGTTGTGTGTCAAAGAGTTGTGTGTGACAGAGTTGTGCGTGACAAGGTTGTGTGTGAAAGAGTTGTGTGTGTGAAGTGCTGTGTGTGAGCAGGTTGTGTGTCAAAGAGTTGTGTGTGACAAGGCTGTGTGTCAAGGAGTTGTGTGTGACAAGGTTGTGTGTAAAAGAGTTCTGTGTGAAAGTGCTGTGTGTGACCAGGTTGTGTGTGAAAAAAGGGTTGTGTGTGACGAGTGACAAGGTTGTGTGTGAAAGTGCTGTGTGTGACAACGTTGTGTGTGAAAGAGTTGTGTGTGAAAGTGTTGTGTGTGAGAGAGTTGTGTGTGACAGAGTTGAGTGTGACAATGTTGTATGTGAGAAAATTGTGTGTGGATGTGTGACAAAGTTGTGTGTGTGAAAGAGTTGTGTGTGTGTGTGAGTATAAGTTGTGTGTGAGAAGGTTGTGTGAGAGACTTGTGTGTGACAGTGTTGTGTGTGTGAGAGAGTTGTATGTGAAAGATGTGTGTGTGTGTGAGAGAGAAAGTTGTGCGTGACAGGGGCCGACCAAGGCCGTCACCAGAGCCAGCCCAGTGCCATAAGTGCGACGCCTGCCACACAAAACGAAGGCAGATGTCACCAAGCGCCACGCCTGCCACGCAAAACGAAGGCAGATGTCACCAAGTGCCACGCCTGCCACGCAAAAGAGGCGCGGTTGAAGGCCGTCACCAGAGCCAGCCCAGTGCAGTGAGTGCCACCTGCCACACAAAACGAAGGCAGATGTCGCCAAGTGCCACCCCTGCCACACAAAACAGCCACACAAAACGAAGGCATATGTCACCAAGTGCCACACCTGCCACACAAAACGACGGCAGATGTCGCCAAGTGCCACGCCTGCCTCGCAAAAAAGGCGCGGCGCCACAGAGAACCAGCGCCGACCAAGGCAGCCCAGTGCAGTGAGTGCACGCCTGCCACACAAAGCGGCCAAGCGGCACCCCTTGCACACAAAACGAAGGCAGATGTCGCCAAGTGCCACGCCTGCCACGCAAAAGAGGCGCGGCGCCAAAGGGAACCAGCGCCGACCAAGGCCGTCACCAGAGCCAGCCGCAAGTGCCGCGCCTGAAAACGAAGGCAGATGTCACCAAGTGCCACGCCTGCCACGCAAAACGAAGGCAGATGTTGCAAGCGCCACGCCTGCCACGCAAAAGAGGCGCGGTGCCACAGAGAACCAGCGCCGACCAAGGCCGGCACCAGAGCCAGGTGAGTGCCGTAAGTGCCACGCCTGCCGCACAAAACGAAGGCAGATGTCGCCAAGTGCCACGCTGCCACACAAAACGAAGGCAGATGTCGCCAAGTGCCACGCCTGCCACACAAAACGAAGGCAGATGTCGCCAAGTGCCACGCCTGCCACACAAAACGCAGGCAGATATCGCCAAGTGCCACGCCTTTCACACAAAACGCAGGCAGATATCGCCAAGTGCCACGCCTGCCAAGCAAAAGAAGCGCGGCGCCACAGGGAACCAGCGCCGACCAAGGCCGTCACCAGAGCCAGCCCAGTGCCGTAAGTGCCACGCCTGCCGCACAAAACGAAGGCAGAGAGAGTTGTGTGTGAGAGAGTTGCGTGTGTGAGAGAGTTGTGTGTGACAATGTTGTGTGTGAGAGAGTTGTGTGTGACAATGTTGTGTGTGAGAGAGTTGTGTCTGAGAGAGTTGTGTGTGAGAATGTTGTGTGTGTGAGAGAGTTGTGTGTCTAGCACACACTCTCTCAACACGCACTACACTGAATGTTGTGTGTGACAATGTTGTGTGTGTGAGAGAGAGTTGTATGTGTGAGGGTTGTATGTGACAAATTTGTGTGTGAAAGAGTTGTGTGTGACAATGTTGTGTGTGAGAGAGTTGTGTGTGTGTGACAATGTTGTATGTGTGAGAGTTGTATGTGACAATGTTGTATGTGTGAGAGTTGTGTGTGACAATGTTGTGTGTGAGAGAGTTGTGTGTGATGTGTGAGAGAGTTGTGTCTGAGAGAGTTGTGTGTGAGAATGTTGTGTGTGTGAGAGAGTTGTGTGTCTAGCACACACTCTCTCAACACGCACTACACTGAATGTTGTGTGTGACAATGTTGTGTGTGTGAGAGAGAGTTGTATGTGTGAGGGTTGTATGTGACAATGTTGTGTGTGAGAGAGTTGTGTGTGACAATGTTGTATGTGTGAGAGTTGGATGTGACAATGTTGTATGTGTGAGAGTTGTGTGTGACAATGTTGTATGTGTGAGAGTTGTGTGTGACAACGTTGTATGTGTGATAGTTGTATGTGACAATGTTGTATGTGTGAGAGTTGCGGGTGACAATGTTGTATGTGTGAGAGGAGGACGCGGGAGGAGGAGGAGGAGGAAGCGGGGCGGGAGGTGCAAAGCAAAAAACAAGAACCCCACACAATGTTGTGTGGAAAAATGCATCTTTTGGGAAATGTGCCACTGTGAAAATCAATTTTGAAGCCATCAAAGTTGCATATTTGGGACCTGGGTACAATGCATATTCAGTTTCTAGTAATCGGTCTTTAGGCACCTTGGAAATTGCTGTTTACAAGCTGAAGACCCGAGCCTCACCAAACCTGCAACTTCAGTTGCTGGAGCTNCAGTTTCTAGTAATCGGTCTTTAGGCACCTTGGAAATTGCTGTTTACAAGCTGAAGACCCGAGCCTCACCAAACCTGCAACTTCAGTTGCTGGAGCTAAATTTGCAATCTATATATGCCGTTTTGGTGGCTTTCAAAAGTCTATGCTGTTCTGGCGGCCCTCAAAACTACATACTTCATGACCCTCAAAATTACATATTTGAGGCTTGGGCTACTGCAAGAATGAATCAAGTCAACGATCTTCAACGCGTTTGCAAACAAAAAATGCAACTTTGGTGGCATTCAAAAGTCCATATTTGAGACCTGGGCTACGCCACAATTGCATTTTCATTTGCTGGAATGGTTTTCGGGCACCTTGGCAATGATTGTCGACAAGCTAAATGTACAATTATGGTGGCACCCCCAGTGGATGCAATAAGATTTTTTTGTTGCTTTACCCAGATGCTTTTTGAAGATGCCGCAATGTTCAATATTTATTTCGAAGACCCGCGCCGAAGATGCAATATGACTTTCTGGTCACTAGCCCCAACGACTCCGNCAGATGCTTTTTGAAGATGCCGCAATGTTCAATATTTATTTCGAAGACCCGCGCCGAAGATGCAATATGACTTTCTGGTCACTAGCCCCAACGACTCCGTAGCCCTTTTAAACCTGGTCAACGGGATTTAGCAGCGCAAATTACACGCACGTTTCTTTTTTGGCAGGTGGTATGCCGGGCCAAGAACAAGAGAGGGCGCGCGGCATACCGCGACGGATGGAACCACGGTGCCGTGGGAAGCTGAGCATTTTGGTTTGGGGGAGGACTCCCAGACGTTGAGTTTCTACCCTTGCATTTTCAAGGCCGCGCAAAGGGCTCTCTTCATGGCGGCACAGGCGCATGACTTCGGCCAACTAACGTGGGTTATATATTTGCATACATGGAAAACATGAGCGATGTGTGTAAAGACAATTGTATGTTAACATCGCCCAATCGAAAGCGTGCAGGACTGCCAGGAAGATGTGATTGAGGTCCTGGAAGATCAACTGCGGCAAATGCGGGAGATGCCCGGGATGCCCAAGGCCTCCCTGACCTCAACATGAGGCTACCCTATAATCAGAGATAGAGGGACAGAGGGATAGTAAAAATTAAGAAATTGCGTTTAATTACAGGTGTCTTGCATCTAGGCATCTTGCGAATGCGCCTGTGAATTTCACTTCTTCTCAGAAATGCATATACAGCCCTTCCAAAAAGTTGCATATTTGGGACCTGGGTACAATGCATATTCAGTTTCTAGTACTTGGTCTTTAGGCACCGTGGAAATTGCTGTTTACAAGCTGAAGACCGGAGGTGCGCCAAACCTGCAAGTTCAGTTGCTGGAGCTTATCTTTGGAAATTTACAATCTGTATATGTAAGTTTGGTGGCTTTCAAAATTCTATGCAATTCTGGCGGCCCTCAAAACTACATACTTCATGACCTTCAAAATTACATATTTGAGGCTTGGGCTACTGCAAGAATGAATGCTCAGTTGCTGGAAATTGGCGGTTGCAAACAAAAAATGCAATTTTGGTGGCATTCAAAAGTCCATATTTGAGACCTGGGCTACGCCGCAATTTTGAGACCTGGGCTACGCCACAGTTGCATTTTCATTTGCTGGAAATGGTTTTCGGGCACCTTGGATTTTTTTTTTCAAGCTGAATTTAAAATGATGGTGGCACCCCCAGGATGCAATAAGATTTTTTTGTTGCTTTACCCAGATGCTTTTTGAAGATGCCGCAATGTTCAATATTTACTTTGAAGACCCGCGCCAAAGATGCAATATGACTTCCTGGGGACTAGCCCCAACGATTCCGTAGACGCAATTGATTAAAAACATGGTTTTCCAACAGCTGGTTCCAGCCAAAGCCTCATACCCATACCGGGGGGATTCGCGCTTTCTTTTGGTACGCGCGTCGACCGCACACGAACAAGAAGGGCCAAAAGTTGTATTGGAACGGCTGGAATGATGGGGCAGTCGGAAACTGAGTATTTTTGAATGTTTGAGTTTGAGAGCTGGGCTACGCTACCGCGGAAATGGTTTCCAGGCACCCGGAAACGGTGGTTTGCAAGCTAATCTTGAGGAAATTGCGCATTTGGCACCAGGGCAACAGCAAACATGTATATTCAGTTGCTGGAAATTGTTTTTTTGGGTATACCTTGGAGATAGTTGTTTACAAACGAAACATGCAATTTTGGCGGCAACAAGACTGAGATATTTGAGACCAAAAAAAGAGTTTTCAGTTGCTGACAACTGGTTTTTAGGTAGCCTGGAAATGGTTGTTTGCTAAACATTCAGTTTCGTCCCCTGGGAATTCGTCGGGTCTTGCGTTTTAAGGCGTGAAGCGGGCACTCTGCCTGCAGCACCTAGCAACGCCCGATGCGCCAGCAGCGCGAAACCCAAGTGAGATATTCCAGGCAAAACTGGATCGGACATTGGCTGCTGTTGCATAGGTTGTCAGCTGCTCCTTGGCAAAATGATCAATGTTTTCCAAAATTTGGAAAAGATATCAGTATGAATCCCCAGTTACAAAAAAAGTGTATCTACTGATATTTTTTGTTTGAATCCCGATTGTTGTCGGTTGACCCCCCGCGATGACAATACCTGGAGGAGCGGCCAAGTTTATGCAAATTACTCCGGGGTGAAAATTTCAGGCGCAGATTCTTGCTATTCGCCATCTATAGGTTTTTTGAACCAAGGGGTAATTGCGCCATCTATACATTCCCAACACATGTGGTTGACAACAACCTGTTTTTCCTCTAATCTAATTTAATTTTAGTATTGAGATCGCAATGAATTTGGGAGCATGTTTCTTTTTTGGAAAACCATAACTTTGAATTGCGCCATCTACGTGTCTTGGCTTGAGGGTGCAAATCCAGAAGCAATTGCCTAATTATGGTGAGTTTTTCCTGCTGAATTGCATTATTTACAGCTGGCTGTGTGTACGTATATATGTTTCCAATGAATTGCGCCATCTACAGTGCACAGTGTGTATCTGTGTGCGAGTGCAAATGATCCAGGGTGAACTGTGCAATTTCGGTGAATTTTTCCTGCTGAGCTGTGTTATTTACAGCTGGCTGTGTGTATTTTATGTCTCCCAAGGTGAATTGCGCCATCAAGAGTGCACAGTGTACATATGTGTGCGCGCATATGATCTACAGTAGGGGGAAGTGAATGGAAGTGAGTTTTTTTCTGGTGAACTGTGTCATTTACAGCTGTCTGTCTGCATTTTGTTGTCTCCACAAATGAATTGTGTCATATAGAGTGCACAGTGTGTGTGTGAGAGTGTGCGTGCAAATCCAGAAGCAATTGCTTATTGATGGTGAGTTTTTCCTGCTGAGTTGCATTATTTACAGCTGGCTGTGTGTACTTATACATGTTTCCAATGAATTGCGCCATCTACAGTGCACAGTGTGTATCTGTGTGCGCGTGCAAATGATCCAGGGTGAACTGTGCAATTTCGGTGAATTTTTCCTGCTAAGCTGTGTCATGTCCAGCTGTTTCTGTGCACTTTATGTTTCCAAAAGTGAATTGTGCCATTTGTATTGCAGAGAAAACCGCAAGAAAAAGAAAGCAACCGCTATTTGTTAGTTTTAGCGGTCATGTTCAGCGGTCATGTTCAGGGTCGTGCCACCTACCAAAAATAGTAATTTTTGCGCCAGGCTGCGCCATCTACCGTCGCTATTTTTTTTTACTTTTGCGCCATCTACTTTTGGGGCGGTGTATATCAAGGGTGACCCCGTCATCCTGCAGTTGAATACCTCCACTAATTTGACACAGCTGTGGAAAATGGCCTATTTTAGATGATTTACCAATTCAAACGGATATGGGTTTGTCGGTGACGTATGGGAAAGATAGTGCAACCCAATGTTACATTCAATTTCCAAGTTCGAAGATATGATTATCAAGAAGTGCATCATAATGTTACCCCAACAAAGAACAAAAAATGGATGAAATAGTAGGTTCACTAAAACGGATACACATGGACGAGTCCATCTATGGTCCCCATCGTCTTAAATTTTGACCGGTACCCAATTCTTGATGCTCAAAGTACATCCCAATTTGAAACTCTTGCAATGCTTTCCCCACGACAGGCCCCATGATAATCCTATGATTTTCTTTTTTTCCTGGTGAAATGCCCAGTTTTGGTGACTAAATCCCACTATTGGTGTCATGGCGGATGCCCAATTCTCAGTTTTTTCCTTGAACACCATCAACTCGGTGATCCAGGATTCCGGTTTCCCCGTGCTGCGCCATCACAATTGGGTATGGCATGCCGCGAACCTTTTTCAGCCTCATGCCTGGTTTTTCACGTCACTCATGGCTGTTGCCGCGAACCATACCATTCTTCTTCCCGGTTTTGGATGAAGCAACGTCTTTTTCCTTTCGCGTTTTTCCAATCAGGCCTTGATGGTTGCGCCGCGGCAGATCCCTGTGTTGGGACACCCGGCGCAGTTGCGGGTGTAACGTGCAAAGGTAACGCGATAGATAGACCACTAAGGGGTGCAGCAAGCCACGTGTGATTGCCAGAGGGTATTGAATGAGTTTCGATGTTTTGGTCTGTTTCAATGAAGAAAACATGTTGGGTCCACAAGCCAAATTCCTTTTGATTGATCCAAACTCTTGGGTTTGGTGCCAATCCGTAGCGTTGTAACACTTGAGGCCATCAGTGGACAAAGACCATGGTGGCAGCGTTGTCTGGAACCGAGGAAGTGGTTCCTGAGAAGTAAACATCTGCAGCGGGACACATGAGAGTGACATACAGTCGAAGGCAAGCTGCAGGAGTTGTTCGACATTCGATCAAATGTGGTTGACAAACTCTTGGCTTCAAAGTCAATATCTGGCTAGTGGTTTTAAATCGTTCTTGTTTCTAAATTCGCTTGGGATGATCCCCAATGGTGAGCATATTTTTCAGATGGGCCCAACCACTCAGGAGTTTTTGGTAGGAGTTTTAACTCCTGAGTGCTAACTCCTGAGTAATTACTCCTGAATTTTAACTCCTGGCTAATAACTCCTGAGTAATTGCTCCTGAGTATTAACTCCTGAGTAATAACTCCTGAGGAATGAGTCCTGAGCATTAACTCCTGAGTGCTAACCCCTGAGTAGATGATGTAAATGTTGATGATGTAGATGATGTAAACATGATTTGTATGAGATGTATGTGATTATGATGTGAGTAGGGGATGTTATGTGATGTAGATATAGATGTAGATGATGTAGATGGTGTAGGTGATGTAGACGTCGATGATGTAGATGATGTAGATGATGTAGATGATGTATATGTTTTGTAAGAGATGTATGTGAGGATGATGTGAGTAGAAGATGTTATGTAGATGAATTTGGTAGTTGGTTTTTGGGAAAAACCATTCGCAGGAGCTTTCGGGAAAAACTGGATGAATTAGCGCTTTGTCCTGAATTTGTGGGTCCATTGGTACCCCATGGTGTTGGAGCCACATATGCTTTCACGCAAGGAGTTCAAACTCTTCTCCTTGGGCGCTGTCCCGGAAGCTCACGAGCTCGCCAGAAAGGTCAAGGACGGCTGGTTGTGCCAGCAGCAACCAGCAACTCAGTGACATGACTTTTCCCAGTTGGGGACTGTGTTCATTTGCCCCAAATATCAAACATTGCACTCCCAGTGGGTCGTCCAGAGGAGCTGGTAAAGAACTTGGAGATCATTGAAACTGAAGTTCTCTCAGCAAAGCTGCTTGCCCGCAAAGCCTCGAAAGTACTGCTCTTGCAGTGGCTTTGAATGGATCTGATCCATCCCAGAGTGTGCCGCAACTATTCTTTTACCCGGCTGCGTAGCAAGGGTTCCCGTTTCACTCTCGGGGGGCTGGGGGTTGAGGGTGTGCTCGCCAGACGTTGCGCCCGCGTTCGCAACCGTCCGCAACCGTCCGCAAGTGTGCGCGTGGCCGTGTCTATGGGTGGAGGTTTCAGACGTGTCAAAACCGCGTTTCGCGTGGCAGGCGTGGGACTTCGTGACATTCCACTGTGTTTCAAGACGTGTCGAAAGTCGTTTTGTGTGGCAGGCGCAATACTTTCGCGACGTTTGCAAAAGTTGAGTTGCATTTTTCGTGGCAGGCGCAACACTTTGGAGGGGTCCATCGTCATTTTTCGTGGCAGGCGCAGTACTTTAGACCTGTCGTCTTGCGTGTTTCAGGGCTGCGTCCAGGAGTGAAAACGTGCAAATCGTGTGGCAGGCGTGGCACATGGTGACATTCTCAGATGTGAGATGTGATGAAAATTGGCGGCAGCCTCGCATGAAATGCTCGTTTTCAGCTTTCCAACATGTCTTCTCTCGATTCTTGGGCTTTCTTGTGGAGTCGCCGTGCCAATGGGGAAAACTCCAAAACCGACGAGGTTTCGAGAGGTTGTAACCGTCGTGTTGTGTGGCAGGCGTGGCACTTTGTGAGATTCTCACGTGCCTGGAAAAAGTGTCGGCAATCATTTTGGGTGGCAAGCGCAAGCCTTTTGCGTCGTTTTTCAAGAGTGTCATGGCAAGAGTGTCTCCCAAGAGTGTCTTCGCAAGAGTGTCATGGCAAGAGTGTCTCCCAAGAGTGTCTTCCCAAGAGTGTCTTCCCAAGAGTGTCATGCCATGCCAAGAGTGTTTCCCAAGAGTGTCATGCCAAGAGTGCCTTCTCAACAGTGTCTTGCGAAGAGTGTCACATCAGGAGTGTCTCCCAAGATTGTCTCCTAGGAGTGTCTTCCCAAGAGTGTCATGCCAAGAGTGTCTCCCAAGAGTGTCTCCCAGGAGTGTCTTTCCAAGAGTGTCTTTCCAAGAGTGTCATGCCAAGAGTGTTTCCCAGGAGTGTCTCCCAGGAGTGCCTTTCCAAGAGTGTCTCGCCAAGAGTGTCTCCCAGAGTGTCTCCCAAGAGTGTCATGCCAAGAGTGTCTCCCAAGAGTGTCATGCCAAGAGTGTTTCCCAGGAGTGTCTGCCAGGAGTGTTTTTCCAAGAGTGTCTCGCCAAGAGTGTCTCCCAGAGTGTCTCCCAAGAGTGTCATGCCAAGAGTGTCTCCCAAGAGTGTCTCCCAGGAGTGTCTTCCCAAGAGTGTCATGTCAGGAGTGTCAAGAAGGTTCAATAGTTCCAACCCCTTGGAAAAAATCATCCAGTCCCTTTATTGTCTCGTCAGACACATATCATCATGTTCTCAGCACATCAGGAAAAACATGACAAACACATATATACAAAACAACCTTATCTTTCTAAACATGTTTTTCGCCACAATTGGCCTTTGCAGTCTGGCAGTGAGTGTTAAAAACCTACTGACCATGGGGCTAGGGAGCCACCTTTGTGGGAGATCTCACCCTGCGAGGCTTGGAAACTTGGCCGTTTTTGACACCAAGAAAGTCACCACGTGGATCACGTTGATGGCGACGGAGGCCGCTGCTGTTTCAGCCGAAGCGATGGATTGGAACATGATTTGACCATGGATCCTGGTCACTGTTGAGTTTCACACATCCGGGACTCCAATGTTGCACCTGTTTGAATCTGTTGACAGCTTCTGAGCCCTACCTCGTGCGCCGCGCAGCAGGTGGCACCACCTGCGCAAAATGGGATCTCCTTCCAGTTCATGAAGCAACTCACATTGAAGAAGGGGAAGCATGTAGGTGCTGCCCAAGTCCCATTGGGGGGTAGCCGGGTAGCAAGGTACTAGTACCTCAAAAAATGGAGGTTTCCTAAAATAGGGGTACCCCCAAATCATCCATTTATAGATGGATTTTCCCTTATAAACCATCCATTTTTGGGTACCCCCAGCCATCAGGAAACCCCCATGACGAGATGCGACCGGAAAACCGAGGCGAATTGCATCTGCTTCCTTCGATCCGAATCTCAAGATGAAGAAACAATGGCTTCAAGAGCCCAAGAAAAGCTTCATGGAGTTGTTGGGTGCTTAGTGAGGGGTGCATCCCCCCCCAAAAAAGTGGTTGTACTGACCCAGTTAGATGTGGCTTAGATGTGGCTTAGATGTGGCTTGTTTTGGTTCATACAAGGTACAAGTGGCTTCTGATTTCTGATATGTACATTATATGATACTATAGCAATCTATAGCATATTGTACCTATATCTTACATGTATGCGTTATCACATTGTTTATGCTTTAGTTCGCATTTGTTGGTTTTGTACATCCAGGGATGGCGAGTAGTTATGATGACCATTGGAAAGGATCTCTTACTGGGAGCCATTTCCGGAGTAGCCAAGGGTGGCAAGTTGATGCAAGTTGAGTATTGACTGCTTTTGCAAATCCAGCCAAATCCAACGCGCCATCTTTCAACAGGCATTGTGCGACATCCATAAATTTGAAGACACTATTCGCGTTTGTCTGAAAATGGAACTCATATACTACCCCCAAAATGGCTCTTTAAATGGGAAAAGTGATGATTGACCATCAAATCTTGGGGTATACTATTTAAAGACAAACCCATTCTGTTTCAGAAATGCAAAGCCTTTGATTCTCCAAACATTTGATGCATCTCCTCACCAATGCCCGAATTTGTCGAAAGGTCAACGCCGGAGTCCCCGGAGGTGGAAATCACAAAGACGACAGACTGGATCTGAGAAGAACTGCAGTTTTGAAGTTTTCGAACTGGAGGGTGTGGGGGTCTGGGAGTGCCAGAGCCCACCATGAAAATTGTGCGGCTGGTGTGTTGAAAAAAGAACGTTGGTCGTAAGCCTGCAACACTTTTTTTGGCAGGGTGCCTTGCAAACTTGATACAACCAGCACAGCGGCTTGAAACCTGAAAGAAGGTGAGGACACTCAAATGAAAACTCAAATGAAAACAAAGCAAAAGAAACATAAAAACGAAGACAAGAGACTTTTCCCTAGGACCTCCCCAGAATGCTTGCTTTGTTGCTTTTTATTGATATTTCGATTTGTTTGATTTGTGGGGTTTCCTCACCAAAGACTAGGGAGTGGCAGTACTCTTCGGGTTCCCTCTAAAGAAAGGAGAATGGCAGCGCGCAATTTCTTGGAAGAAGCAGACTTTCTTGGAAACTTCATTATCATTCGTTAAGATTTCTTTCAAACATTACAATATTCCTTCACAAAATGAAGCTTCCCTTTCAACAAATGCAGTCTTTGTTTAAACACGTGCAGCTGTGTAGCTTTCCGAACCAGCAGTTCTCAAGCCAAGTTGCAGTCTTCTGTTTGCCAATTATGTGTTGCGGCCGCAGCTGCTAAATATGAATATGCAGAAATCCGGTATGACACTTTCCTTACAACAGTGTATATTATTCACTAAAACCAGCGCAAACTTCTCCATTTTTTTGTTTTCTGAGTCCAATGTTCAGGTCCATTTTGAGAGATTCTCTGTCCTTTTTCAAAAGTGCTTTGGACCGTTTGCACGAGAAATCAACATTTGTTTCAAAACGCATCAGAGGAGAAAACAATGCACATCTCAAATGAATCAAATGACAACTACTTCTTTAAGAAAGCTCAGAGAGGACTGCACTTGGGAGGAAAACAATATCGTTCAAAAAGTACAGTGCGTTTAAGAGAGAACGGGGCATTTTTTCAATACTCACTGCTCTTTTTAGAACGAAATATATCTATCATTCTGAAAAGGCATACCGCATATCCAGTTGCCTTTCTCTGAATCAGATTGAAATAAGCCGATTCTTTCCAAAAGTGCAAGAATTCTTTTAGGACAACATATTGTTTGAGACATTTCCCGGGAAGACGGAAAATAGCAATGCAGTGAAAATCTGGCTACATCTCCGTTAAAGCTTGAATTTCGTTACATTTATAGCAACCGGCTGAAAATCAATTGGATTTCGTTGGAAACTGGATGAAAGATAATACAAGGACCAGGCAGTACTTGTTCTGCTGATGTACAAGATTGCACAGGCAAGTTGATTATGACCCCAACGCTCAAAATTTGTGACAATCGTGATGAGTCGTGTTTTGCCTCCTCAGACATTTGATATTTTCTGGAAGTGACAAGGGGTGATGAACCGTGATCTCTCCAGGATTGATAGCTCATCTCATTGAGGAAATAAAGAAACCCCCGTCAATTAGATTTAGCTGAGGAGGTCCCCATTTTTACTGGACGCAGCCCATTCACTGTAAAACGATAAGGAAGAAAAAAACGATAACAATAAGTATAATAGAATATGAATATGTATGTCAATACATGTATTAACATCATGCTACTGATACTGCATGGTGACTCTAGCAATATCCGAGTTGGAATGCAGCTGCTGATGCGCCTCTAGCATTTGTATGACGAACAGATCAAGTATGTCCCACGGACCACGGAATGTACGTGACACAAAACGATAANAAAACGATAACAAAATTAACCCAAAACCAGCTTTAAACACCATCGCCCACTAATCACTCCACGCTGTCGACGGTCTGTTGAAGCCCATTGACGTCAAGGCAAGTATGTTTGATGCAAAGAATCAGAATAAATACCTACTGTAGCTCAATGGAAATTGAGCAAGTAAGACGATTTCTCAATGGCTGTCGCAAGTGTATGANTTTAGGTCTGCTTGATTGTGACAGAATGCCGAAACCTTGTAAAACGATAAGGAAGAAAAAAAAACGATAAGGTGAAAACGGTAATAGCAGATTTATACGTTTTTTTTTTACTACCTCATTTATGCTCCTGTGTTTTGCACGCAAACATTTTCGTGTTCACGGCATTTTCGGGTAGAATTCTTGTCATGAAAAAGATCAGGAAATTTGATATCGCACGCTGAATTTAGACAGATGGGAAGAAAATGTAGAAAACAAAGTCCACGGCCCTCGGATGAGTTGAAATGTGAAATATGCACTATGCCTATTATACCTTGAAAACATTTTTTTGTTTTGTTTAAAATGCAGCATTCCTGTCAAACAGTACAGCATTTCTTAAGACATTGTAACTTCTGCCGCAGTATTCTTCACGAAAGCTAGCGCTAGCTGGAGTTTACTCCTGCTTCAGCAAAGGAGGGGCAGCTGTGAGTCCAACCCCACCAAGCTCTGGGGGCATTTTGAAGCGGGCTCAAATCCTGCCAGGGCTCTAGACAATCTATATATACTCAGCATATCAAAATCCCATCATTTTGACAGGCTCATATGAACCCTAGCTTTCGTTCACCCCCTGGACCTCAAGTTAAAGTTAATGCAGTCTTCTTTGAAAGAAGCAGTTGTCACAAAGACAAGTATAGCTCATGGAATCCCGTTGCCATGTTCTCTCATGTGAAATCTTGGAAAAAATGCATTCCCACCTCCTCACACTCTTCTTTGAGTGTGCGTTTTGAAGGCCCAATGGTGTGGTGGTTGGGTCCGATTGCTCCGCAGAGTCGGAGTGTGCATTCTGTTCCCAGGGTGCTGCCTTACCACGTACTTCACCGTGCGCAACATTTGACATTGTCATGTGCGGCTTCAGCAATGCTAAGCCTACTGCAAATCCGTGCTGATTAATCCCTTCTGGTTAATCCTTGCTGGTTGGTTGAACGATGGATCGATTGCCTGATTTATGAGAGACTATCATTCAATATTGGAATCTTTATCAATCAACCAGTAGAAGGAGAGGCGGGAAGGCAGATGCTGCTTTTGTTGGCGAGAGGAGGCCAAACAAATTATGCGACAAATAAGCACGATTGTTGCTGGGAACGAGGGATACGAGTCCTCTGTCTCAGCGAGAGTCACGGTGCCTTAAGTGACAGCTGCAGGTTTGCCTGCAGTCAGTCGGGGCCTTTTCATTTGTGGATTTTGCAACTGCTGTCCAACGCACAGCATTGTCATGTGCGGCTTCAGCAATGCTAAGCCGGCCGCTTATCCTTGCTGATTAATCCCTGCTGGTTAGTCCTTGCTGGTTGGTTGAACGATGGATGGCATTGCCTGATTTATGAGAGATCACTATCATTCAATAATATTGGAACCTTTATCAATCAACCAGTAGAAGGAGAGGCGGGAAGGCAGATGTCCAAACGCGGACCCTTTGGCAGGGTTTTTTCCCCTTCCAAGAAGGTTTTCCCTGCACCGCACTCCGAAGGCAGATGTTTCTTTTGTTTGGCGAGAGGCAGAATAATATTTGCGCCACGTAAGCCGCGATTGTTGCTGAGAACGAGGGACACGAGACTCCCGTCTGAGGGAGAGTCACGGTACTTTGAGTACCTGCAGCTAGAGCTTTGTCTGTGGTCAGAGGGACATGTAAGATGGTGCACCTGGTCAAAGAAATGGTGGGTGGCAACATGTAGGGATGAACGCACCATTAAGTCTGGCTTTGGCTTGTTGCATGACATGGGCCCCCAAATCTGAAGGATGGTATTGAAAGTGACAGAACCATTTCTAAGCCAAAGTTTCCTTTGGGGCCAAACTGTCGTCTAGTAGAGCTGTCTTGGAATGAAATAAGTTCTGCCGGGATTTTTCTGAATGTAACCGGTTGGCACAGGTAGTTTCATGATGGAGTTGCGCCACCAGGAGTATGGTGTGTGGCGGGGAGCTTCTTTGGGACACGGGACACGTAGAAACGAGGTGAGAAGGGTGGCGGTGTGGGAGGTCTCATCTACAGAACCATGCACTACCAGTTGGTGATTGCAGCTGCCGAGCGCGCCCAAACCCGCAACTCTTCCACTTCATAGAAACAAAACCGCTTATAAGCCTCCACAAACAGCACTGCTGATCGAGATGAGCCATGATGAACACTGAAGTGAGTCTCCACGGGTCTTGTAACAATTGGCTATAGCCCTCAAAGGCACAAATCTAAGGGCCTACCTCATGATCCATCATGGCACGTGGGGATTTTCACTGCCGTGTTCGACTAACGAGGATATCTATATGTAAGCCTAACCTCGAATTGTAACCATGTCTGGCAAACTGACACAGATGCGGGATGATGTGGGATTTTCTTTTTTCTTAAACGCCAGTAGTGATGTCCACCCTTAAGAGTGACAGAGCGTGACAGATCGATCCCCATGCCGATGGTTGCATCAAACTAGATCCCGATTTGTATTGTGATGATTTCCTTCTCATCACGAAAGCTTGCTTGTGGTAGCTGAAGCAGAACCGCTGGATTCCCTAAAACTTGCAGACTTATACCACCCCTGCCCCCCCTCCCCCCATTAACGTCAGCATTACCGGATTATACCGGGTTACGGCCTCGCTTGTGCCCGTGTGTTTGTCTCGCTTGTGCCCGGGTAGCTCGTTTCCACTCGAGCTGCAGGGTTGTGCCCCACCAGAGAACGGTTTTGCTCTTCAACCAGCATGTCATAAGAACCCTTGTTCCAATCCTCGCAGGTGTGTTTTGCGTATGCCCCCATGTCCCTCCCAAATTCCCCTCTCCACGTCCCCCCAAATCCCCCAAAAGTAATTCCAATATGGCTGTGTCCTTGCAGAGGTGAGTGTTGCATGTCTACAGTCTTCATTTTACGGCCGCGTGTGTTCGCAATGTATATAGGCGCAGGGGACCCGAAAAAATAGATCGGCTGGTGACTTGTTCATTGAGGAATATCCGGTCTTTTGATTATTTTTCCGGGATTTCCGGGTAATCAATGGATGACAGTACACTGTGAAGGTTGAAATATACCCGTCATTTCAGATTTCTCCAAGATCTCGTTTTGCTTTCGCAAATTGAACCAGTTCTGTGCCAACTTGGCTGTGGCTTTGTGGCGTCCGCCCTGTGGGGAGGAGTTGAAACATGGTGAGCGCAAAGAAATTCGCGCCCAAAAGCTGATGCAGAAAAGGTGGTTTCGATGCCACCAATGCAACCAGTCTTCAATGCCACCAAAAGGCAGGGCACTGCAGGGCACTGCTAGGCAGTGGTCCGTTTTCCTGTGCACATTCTTGTTCCATGTCTCGGCATAGAAAGATCTATTTTCCTTCTTGCCGGTGCAAGAAGTGGTCCAGTGACTTTTGCTTTCTTCTTTTTTCAGTTGCTGAGTGAGGCTTGGGGTTCCACACTCGTGTCTGTAGGGGCTTTCCTGCAGCTGTTGTTCTGGCATGCTTCGCTTTTAGCCTTATTATATTGGTTTGGTTCTTCTGCCGTTCTCCAGGACTTTGTAGGTTTTGGTGTGGGCTAGTCAGCAGATTTGTGTTTTTTGCAGACCGTGCTTTGCATTGCAATCTTATTTGTGGAGTTCAAAGCAAACGATCTCTTGTTCGATCTATCCCACAGTCGTTCGTGCTGCAAATGACCCACTCCGATGGTTTTGGTGTGGTCTATACCCTGCCAATCCCATCTGAATTTCTGTCTTGCGTATTGCTTGAAGTGTCTGTGGTCCAAAGCCATTTGTGCTCCAACTCTTTTATGCAATGGCAGTGAGTCTGATGAGAAATTTGCTGGGGCTATGGATTGCTATGAGTGTCTTGGATGCATTGTGGGATGGTTCTAGTGCCTCGTCTGCTCACGCGTTTTTTTTTACTCGTCTACGTGCGCTCTTCTGACTCGTCCTTGCGCGCGAAGGTTCTCCAGTCTTAGATCTACTTTAGTATATTCTACTTTAGTGCACTCTTTTCCATCTTATCTATTCTAAGCTTCGCTTCGCTTCTTTACTCTACTGTACTACACATTACTCCACTTTTCTTTACTTTATTTTTCTGTACTTTACTTTTCGTTACTTTACTCTACTCTACTCTACTCTACTCTACGCAACTGTACTCTACTCTACTCTACTTCATATATTTACTCTACTTCATATATTTACTCCACTCTACTCCACTCTACCCCGCCTCGTGGTCTCAAGACTTCTGAGTTACTTCTCTACTTCATCAATGGCTCGCAGCACTAAGACTTCTGAGCTGGCTTTATTCTACTCCACTCTTCTTCATTCCCCTCCACTCTGCTCTACCGCTCTGGTACTTTATTCGACCCTACTTTACTGTACTATACACTACTTTGCTTTCTTTACTCTAGCCTACTCTTCTTTACTTTACTCTACTCTACTCCCACTTTATTCTACGCTAATATTCTACTCTATTTCACACGCTACTCACTTACTCTACTTTATTTAATTTACTCCATATACTTTAGCCCATTCTACTCCACTCTAATATGCCCAGCGGTCTTAAGGCTTCTGAGCTACTTCTCTACTTCAGCACCGGCTCATAGTATTGAAGACTCGTTAGCCAACTTTGTCATTTATGTTGGGATGACTATTCTATTGCACTCTACTTTGCTCTATTCTGGGCCACTGTGCTCTACACTACTTTGCTTCATATACTTTACGCCACTCTACTTCATTCTACTTAGTCCCGTGGTCTTAAGACTTCTAAGCTTTTCCTTACTGCAGCGCTGGCTTAATCATCTGTTCCGCATGCAGTGCATGTGCGTGAAAGTGAACATGAACGCAATGAGCATGAACGCTATTAGAGCCCAACCCCGCCCCACCCAATCCAACCCCACCCCAGCCCCACCCCAACCCCACATGATCAGTGTTCAGTGCCTACATGTGTAAGGTAGCAGGAACGTTATTAGGCCCCCACCCTAACAACCCAACCGCAACCCCAACCCCATCCCAAGACATGATGAGTGTGCAGTGCCTGTGTGCGTGCCACCCCAACCCAGCTCCAGTCCAAGACATGGTGAGTGTGTACTGCCTGTGTGTGCGTGGGAACATCAACGTTATTGGCACCCCACCCCACCCCACCCCAACCTCAACCCCACCCCAGCCCCAACCCCACCCCCGACCTGTGTGTACAGATGAGTCAAATTTGAGTGCGCAGAGGAGTCAAGAATGGAATGAAACGTGTGTGCGCAGAGGAGTCAAGTCTGAGTGCACGGATGAGTTCCTGGCTTTGTGGACACATATGGTGGTGCTGTATGAATGACAGGGGTCGCGGAGCAGACTCAGGTCTCTTGACAAAATTCGCCAGCGGCGCGTGCTTGCCTGATGCGATCCTGCCTGCACAGCGGCAGAATCTGGTGGCGGCCTGAGGATGACGCTATTGCCAGACAGGCACAGGCACCATATGGCACCATGTGTCAAACATGGCATCTCGAAAAGTAGATCGGGAGCTGCTAGTTTGAGGGATGGAACTGTGCCCGAACTCCTCTTGTGGGAATGTCTTTGTTTGACGAGTTGGTTGAATTTTTTCTTCAGATCTCCAGGGCCAAGTCGTCCTTGTGATTTGGGATAGGTTTCGGCCCCTGTTCCTCAGCCCCATTCTGCCCAAGCGTTGCCCCTCCGGGAATCAACCGACACCAGAGGTCAATGTGAATGGCGAGACCTATCCTGTTGGCATCTTCGTTTGCAACTGGGCTGCTTCCCTGGCTACCAACACCATTGCAGCAACGCTTGTTGAGGCCGCATCATTTGGGTGGATGATTGTTGTTCCGCCAGTTTTTTGACTGGGGTTGGGTTTCCCATCTGTAACTGGAGCCATGATGACTTCGTGTGGTAAGCTGCCTTTGCGGTCACTCGGGTCTTCGTTTTTTTCCTCAAAGGCTTGGCGAGAGGGCTTTCCATGGGGCTTGCCTTGTCTTTTGCGTTCTTTGGCTTGCTTGCTTTGACTTTGTTCGCTTGCGTGGCTTCAGACTTGCCTTCCGATTTCATTCTGTAGTTTATATCGTATCGGCTGTGTAATGCTTACTGCAGATGATATGGCATGACCGTACATTACATGGTATGCTGTGATCCTAGCCATACATGCCATCATCCAGTTGTTTTGACATTAAACGAAATTTGATTCTTGTGACGTACGTGACACAAAATGATATAGTGACATTGTCGTGGCTGTAAATGGCACGACCGTACATTGCTACATCATGCTACATCCCAATGACAATGACGGAAACAATGACGATGGATGGCAATGAAAATGGCAATGAAAATGACAATGACATGCCACTAGTGCCTTCATATCAAATTGCGTTGTGGGAGCTACTGGCATTACATGGTGTGACACTACAGAAAATAGCATGACATGACATAAATTTGCGGTACTCTACATTATATATATACATATTCATATATATATATATATTATACAAGCTTTTGGCAGCCGGGGTGGTTCGACAATGGCAATCAGACAACTATCCTATCAACGAGCCATGCTTGTTTGAGCCAGCGGGAGAGAAACAGTACCAGAGTTTTGGTGTGGATTTTGGGTGGGGTGGGGTGTTTTTCTTTTGTGGGGGGGTTGGAGGGGCTAATAACGGTCTGTTTCCTTGCGTTCTTGCCAATACGCTCTGTTTGCTACATTCAAAGCCGCTCTTAACTTTTTCAGGTAGCTTCCACCATGTTCTTGATGCTACGGTCTTAACTGTCTCAAGTCACTTCCACCACGATCTCGATGCTACGCTCCAGTGCTTTCTCCACTGTCAGCACGGGATGCAACCCCCGCCGCACATCCAGCCGCGTGTAACTATCATTTCATGCCATTGGAAAAATGCCGCAACTTGCGGTCTCTATTTCTATTTCAGATGCGCCCCGCTGATTTAGCTTCTGCCATTGGATGTTTGTTGCCACTTGCTGGCGTGGGAATGTTGATGTGAAGACACTTCGGAATGTTGTCACACGTTGTGAGGAGGTGCTTGGTTACAATGTCACCTTGAACCTCGACAGTCTTGGTGAAGGAAGCGTAGCAGGATATTATGGGGTTACTGGTTGCCGCGATCCAAACAACGTGGTGGATCGGGGCTGCAACCAAGGCGTTTCTTGACCGAATTAATCCCGAGGTTAACAGGGCCCAGCTTTGGAGTGAGTGGATTCGCTCGTACCAAAGCATACATATTACGATGTCGTCCCTTTGAAGTAGCTACAAGATTAGGTATGTCATGCCTTTGGAACACTTCAGAACTTTATCCAACAGTTTTCAATTTGAATCAACCTCTTTCGGGGATGTTGGAATCAGTGCATAGCTTGTGGATACGTGTAGAAGAGGGATACCTGGAATAATTGGAATACAGACTTGTGCCCCGGTCCTGTGCCCCTGCAGCTGCTGGCAGGTCACCTATTACCATTTCCAGTTGGAGGCCTGGATGGGTCTGTATCCCAATGATTGGCAGCACATTCAGGACACCTACACCTCCATGGCACCCAAAGATTTAGGAGGCCATGGCTACATGGGACTGGTAACCATGTACATCCCCAAGCCCATTCAGAACCAAGCATACGCCACAAAGGGCCATGCTCTCGAATGGTACCGCGAGTGGAACGTGTCTTGGAACGACCCAGCGGCCTTCTTTGGTTCGATTTCAGCCGTGAACACCTCCAAGTTGAAGCCTTGCAATGCATCTGGGTCGGAGATGGCCAACGATAAAATAATGCAGCGCCACGTTCGGATGACTGGCGATTTGGATGGGGTTGTGATCAAAGATGAAACTTGGCGGTGCTGATTGCCCCTTCCAACAAGTCTGGATGCGGGTAAATAGATCCCCCTTTTAAGATAGTCGTTTGAGTGACGCGTTCTTCTCAAGAATGAGGTGGGATGTATGATATACATCTTTATTGTAAGCATCTTTCAGCATGTTCAAATCTTAAATCTGCGCATCTTAGATCTGCACATCTTACATCGGCACATCTTACATTTGCGCATCTTACATTTTCACATCTCACATCTGCACATTTCATATTTGCACATCTGCACATCTGCGCATCTTACATCTTCACATCTTCCATCCGTGCATCTTACATCTTTATTTGCCAATATTTGCCAATCCTGCACATCTCACATCTGCGCATCTTACATGTGCAGATCTTACGCTTTCACATTTTCACATCTTCACATTTTTCATACCTTCGCACCTTCCCATCTTCACACTTTCACATTTTCACATCTTCATATCTCACATCTGCACGTCTCATATCTGCACATCTTCCCATCTTCACACCTTCACACCTTCACATCTTCCATGGATAGTTTTGACAGGCCAATTGCTTCACTTTACTTAAGCGAATTACTAATTGTAAACTGTCAATTCTGAAATCGAACAAGCTCTCAAATCGCGACAGGGATCCCTCAAGTGGGTCCTTGGCATATCGGAGCCAAGGAAATCACACTAGAAAAAACAAGACCATCAAGTGGCCTGTTGGGACTTGAATCCCTTCATGCAAACAGGAAAAAAGATATCCGAGCCTATGTAGACCACAGAGGAAATAAATATGAATTCCATGAGGTAGTTCCGAACATCGTGACAACGTCCATTGACATGGTGACATGATGAAATAAATATGCAAGTAAAAACATGTCGAAGTTACAGATTGCGGCAAAGGTGCATGAGAGAGTCCATGACGTGAAGAAGCAGCATGGGTGAACGTGCTGCTTCTTGGGTCGCGCCGGAGCCGAACCCCAAAAGGCAGGCCTGTGCCAAATAGAATGTGAGAATATCTGCGAGATAGGATGTCAAGTGCAACATCAGTCTGTATGTCAGACGGAATGCAAGATATAATGTCAGAATATGTATGTCAGATAGAAATCCCAGATAGCATGCCAAATAGCAGATAAAATGTGAGATATAAGATGTCAGATAGAATGTCCAATTTTGTGCCGCATAGGATGTCAGAATATATGTCAAAATATCTGTCAGGCAAAATGTCAGAAAATATGTCAGATATTAGAATGGCAGTCGGTGGGGATCACCTGAAGAGAGTCATTTTTGATTGTTGCGGAAATGAAGGTTTTTGTGAGAAGCTGCAGGTGTAAAAGAACAGTGTGAACATCATTCAGCAACTCAATCTAGCAAATTCCGAATTTTCCCGCAGTTTTGCGCAGCCTGCCCCGTATAGTGCTTAGGACGTGTATTCTGCAAGATGTGATGATGGTTTCTGGTGGAGAGCCCCAAGTTGTCGGCAAACAGGGGATTGCGTTCCTTGGTTGACAGGAGGTCCTGGCTGGGGACTTGAAGAGTTCATGCAGAAGTTCACGGTTTTCCGCATGCCTTGTGCAATCGCGGTCGCTGGCTCATGGACAGACTATACGCAATTGCCGCTGTCTGGCGACATGTCCTTCTTTTGGTGGTCCCCAGACCCAACTTTCCTTGAGCTGAGCCCTATTCCTGTGGACTTCCCGGCCCACAAGGCCACGGAATTTGCAAGGAACATTCAGACCAGCCAGTCCATTGCGTCGGTCATTTCCTCCATTGCCAGCCCAGACCTGGCCATTTTGGCTCCCCTCATTGAGAGCTTTGCAGATAAGGTGGAAATGCCACAGAGCACGGTAGATGCCATTCTCTTGGATCAGAAGGAAACGGGAGAAACATGGCGGGACGTGACTTGCAGGTGGATCAAGGCAAATCGAGCTGTGTGGCGGAGGTGGATCCCTGATGAGAGCGACTGCTTTCCCGGCTTTGGGCTTTATGACTCAGTGCTGCATGACTTCGTTGATGCGCGCGAAAATGCAAGCAACAAGATCGTATGCCAGGCAGGTTGCGGGATTAGCGGAAGGGGAGATGCCGCAATGTAGAATTTACATGAATTTACTGCTTGTATACTGTGGTACATACCCTGTGGACCTTGCGTGACTCATTTGGAAAATGCAAACAATTCAAACATAAGTCCTGTTTATTGTCATTCCTGTATCCAAAAAGAATCTACCTGTGTGCAAGCGTGGAGGCTTGTCCAGCTGGAACGTTCTCACAGAGCTTGGAAGACAACGCAGGAACGACCTATGTCTGCTTGCCCTGTGGCAAGGGAACCAGCCAGGACTCAGGTGCTTCATTGAGCTGCGAACCGTGCCATGCAGGTGCCTGGAATGAAAGCGATGTCCTGTGAAAAGTGGTTTTCAGCGCGTGTTAATTTTTTAGCGTTGAGCGATGCCTTGTCACACCAAACTAGATAGCAGTCTTCCCACTGCATTGACGAAGTATTCCTAGCTCAGCAAACATACAAACGCAGCTCCGCGGGTCTTCTGCAAGCCTCAAGGATTTTTCCCCCAAAGTCGTTGTGGGAAATGCATCACCGACCTTTTTTTACCGGCCTTGAGGTGAGTACCAAGATGAGGTGAAGGGCAAGGAATGCAAGCGCTGTGGCATTGGCACTTATCAGGACGACATTGTTGGGCAACGGTTGCAATGAATTGGGCTATGCGATGTGATTTGCAACATTTGAGTTCTGCGCAAATTTTCCGTAAGATGCTCCAGCATGCTCCTTCAGATTCCAAGAGTCAATGGTCAATTCCTTTCATTCAATAGGTGTCATGAGACCTGGTTTGGCATGTCCCGAAATCTGACCAGTACGCCCAAGCGGCCTCCCCCTCTTGTAAACGTTTTTTCAACCACAACTTTCGCCCCGCACTTTTGGATCATCATCATGCCTTGCTCAAACTAAGTTTTGCCCCGCTCCAGGATGAGACTGGGCAGGAGGGCTGCAAGGCTTGCCCTGCGTCAACCAGCACCAATGGCTTGGGCCGCTTGGCCAAATACGTTTCGAGGTATCAATTTGTATCTTGTCACCGACTATGCAGGGATAAGTTGGAGGGCTGCTATGAAGAAAGTTGTCATGTCTATCAACTTGCATTCTTGCATCTCTACAATTGTCTTGATGGGGTCCTTGCTTGTCAGCATTGCAAGACTGCTGTTCGCCTGTTCTTTGCCTGCTGCTTCCCAGTGTCATCAGTGCCATCAGTGCCATCAGTGCCATCAGTGCCATCAGTGCCATCACTACCTTCGCTACCATCACTACCATCACTACCATCACTACCATCACTGCCATCACTGCCATCACTGCCATCACTACCACCACTCTCGTCATCATCATCATCATCATCATCATCATCACCATCAACATTACCATCATCATCACCATCATCACCACCCTCATCATCATCATCATCACCATCATCATCACCATCATCATTACCATCATCATCACCATCATCATCACCATCAGCATCACCATCATCAGCACCATCATCATCATCATCATCATCATCATCACCACCACCAACGTCATTACAGGGTCATGAGTCATTGTGTTAAGTCGTGTTTGACTTCACGCGTTTGAGCTGTGCCTATGTGGCTGTTTGACTGTAGAGGGGTATGCCTGACTTAACACCCCGATCCAGTACAGTACCATCAAAACCATTACCATCATGAATCATGACAACAATCACTATACCTTATCTAGTTCCAAGAGACATGTGAGAGGGGGTGTCTAGTCTATGTAGGAGGGGCTTTGACGGCGATGATGACGCCGATGCTGACGACGATGACGACGGTCGGTGACGACGGAAGTGACGATGTCGTTGACGGNTCTAGTCTATGTAGGAGGGGCTTTGACGGCGATGATGACGCCGATGCTGACGACGATGACGACGGTCGGTGACGACGGAAGTGACGATGTCGTTGACGGTGGCGACGATGAAGACGACAACGACGAGGACGGTGGCGACGACGGTGACGACGACCACCGTCGACCGCCGTCATTGTCGTCGTCGCCGTTTTTATCGTCGTCGCAACTGCCGTCGTCGCCGTCGCCATCGTCGTCGCTACTGTCGTCCCTGTCGTCGTCCCTGCCGTCGCACCTGCAGACTATTGATCGACAGATGTCTCTTGGAACTAGGTAAACTACACATCAACATCATGCTTCTCAACAGCACTGTCATTAATTCATCAACATCTTCACCACCGTCACCATCATCATCACCATCATCATCACCATCATCATCATCACCATCATCATCACCATCATCACCATCATCATCAGCATCACAATCATTATCACCATCATCATCAGTTGTCATCATCATCATCATCATTATCATCATCATCATCATTATCATCATTATTATCATCAGTATCATCCATGTCATCACCATGTATCAAGGCCATCTTCTTACTCCTCCTGACCGCCAGCAATCTCAACATCATTACCATCATCATCATCATCATCACCACCACCATCATCATCATCATCATCATCATCCCCATCCTCCTCCTCCTCATCATCATCATCAACAACATTGTCGTCCTCATGATCGTCATTTTCCTGATAAGCCTCATTGTGAGAGCAATCTTCTTAGCTTCACCATCATCACAACCTTCATCAGCAACATTATCTTCGCCTTTGCTTTTACAAGAAGAGCACGATGCGGGTGACGGAAGTTTCCAGCGGCAAGGAATGATCCACGAATATAGGAGTGAAAGACAAGTTTTGCCTATAGGAGTTGGAGTGAAGCCTCACTTCTTCGAAACTCTGTTCTGTGAATTCGTCTTCATCTTGCCTCATCCGTTTTCAAGTGTGGCCACCACTTCTCAGCTCTTCGCAGCTCTTCTCAGGCCATCTCAGCTCTTCTTTATTCTTCTCACAGCTCTTCCCAACTGTTCTCAAGTTCTCTCATCTCTTCCCAGCTGCCTCTTCCCAGCGCTTCTCAGCGACTCTCACCTCGAGCTGCGCACCTCTTCTCAACTCTTCTCAACTCTTCTCAACTCATCTCAACTCTTCTCACCTCTTGCCAACTCTTCTCACCTCTGCTCAACTCTTCTGGGGTCTTCTCACCTCGGCTCAACTCATCCCAACTTTTCGCACATCGTGTCAACTCTTCTCAACTCTTCTAACCTCTTCCCACCTCTTTTCAACTCTTCTCCGCTCTGCTCAATTCTTCTCATCTCTTTCCAACTCTTTCCACGTCAAGCTTTTACACGGAGAAGCTTTTACACACAGCAAGCTTTTACAAAGAAGCTTTTGCGCGCAGAAGCTTTTGCGCGCAGAAGCTTTTACACAGAGAAGTCTTTGCACAGAGAAGCTTTGCACACAACCTTGTACACAGAGAAGTCTTCACACAGAGGGGCTTTGCACAAAGAACCGTTTACACAGAGAAGCTTCTACACAGAAAAGCTTTGAACAGAGAAGCTTTTGCATGGAGAAGCTTTTACACAGAGAAGCTTTGACACAGAGAAAGAAGCTTTTACGCAGAGAAGCTCTTGCACGGAGAAGCCTTTACGCAGAGAAGCTTGTACGCAGAGAAGCTTTTACACAGAGAAGCTTTTACACAGAGATGCTTTTAAACAGAGAAACTTTCACAAGGAGCAAGCTTTTACACAGAGATGCTTTTAAACAGAGAAAATTTCACAAGGAGCAAGCTTTTACGCAGAGAAACTTTTACACAGAGAAACTTTTACACAGAGAAGCTTCTACGCAGAGAAGATTTTGCGCAGAGAAGCCTTTACACAGAGGAGCTTTTACACAGAGAAGCATTTGAACAGAGAAGCCTTTATGCAGAGAAGTTCCTATGTAGAGAAGATTTTGCGCGGAGAAACCTTTACACAGAGAAGCTTTTACACAGAGAAGCTTTTGAACAGAGAAGCTTTTGCATGGAGAATTTTTACACAGAGAAGCTTCACATACAAAAGTGGCAGCGGAAACTGCAGCTCCAAAACCGGACCTTGGCGCCAAAGCGGAAAAAAAGATGTTGTGGCACTTTGTAAAAGGAATTTGAAAGGGAATCAGCAGCGCCAAAGTGGAGAAAAATCAGCTACCAAAGCACCATCGCAACCTTGATGCAGCCACTCCAAAACGATTTGCGTCTCTCAGCTGCAAAAGACAATGTTATCGCGCACGCAGCCGCAGCAGCGAGGAACCCTAACGCAGCCGCTCCAGTGCCATCTGCAGAGAGTGAGTTGCAAAGCGCCAGAGAACTACGAGCAGCGTCAACAAAGATTGAAGCTCCAAAACCGGAATTTCGGCACCAAACCAAAAAAAAGACGATTTTGGAGCACTTCTTGAAAGAAAAATGAAAAACAAATCATCAGCGCCAAACATGGTGCTAAAATCTGCTGAAGCATCAACACCGCAACGCAGCCACTCCAATACGATTTACGACTTTCAGCTGAAGAAGACAATAGTTTCACCCGCGCAGCCGCAGCAGCGAGGAACCTTGACGTGGCCTCTCCACTGCGATCTCCAGAAAACTTGGTTCAAAAACACTACAAAATTACGCGCCGCAGCAAGAGAAATTGCAGCTCCAAAGCCCGATCTCGGAGCCAAAGCGATTAAGAAACCAAGTTTGGAGCACATTTTTCAAAGAAACGCAAAAGAAAAATAAATCATCAGCGCCAACTAAAATCTGGTGAAACATCACCATGGCAATGCTGAAGCCACCCCAATACGATTTACGACTCTCAGCTGCCGAAGACACAAGTATTTCAGACGCAGCCGCAGCGGGGAACCTTGATGCAGCCTTCCACTGCGATCTCCAGAAACTTGGTTCAAAACACCATAGAATTATACACGCAACAACAACAGAGAAAAGTCACCTGGGCACCTCAGCTGCAGTGCTTGCGCACATCCAAAAGGATTCCACGCTAAAGCGGCGACGCCCGAATTCGCTGCGCAACTACCGCTTACCCGAAGGCAATGTTTCGCGCAAATTCCAGTGCGATTCAGCAACGTAGAGTTGCAAGACACAATGGGATCGCAACTCATTGCTGAAGATGACATCTCCTTGATGCAGCAGTTCCAGTGCACAAAGCACCTCAGCAGCTGCAAACAAGCGAAGCACAGCAGCAACGCAACAACAACAGCAACAGCAACAACAGCAACAACAACAGCAAGAACAGCAACAACAACAACAACAACAACACCAACACCAACACCAGCAACAGCAACAGCAACAGCAACAGCAACAACAACAACAACAACAACAACAACAACAACATCAACAACAACATCAACAACAACAAAATGCTTTAATTCGAGTGATCCCCACCATGGCACGCTGTTCTGACATAGTTTCCGACATATCCTTTGGAAATCTCTGGAAGCGCACACACACATCATATATATATATATATATGGCAAATATGTTCTGACATTCTATCTGATATTGTTCCTGGCAAATACTCTGACGTTCTATCTGGCATTCTTTCTGTCATCTATGTTCGCATTTCATCTGACATCTATTCTGACATTCTTTCTGGCATTCTATCTGGCATCTACTCTGGCGTTCCATCTGGCATTCTTTTTGGCATTCTAGCTGAATTTTTTTTGGACATTCTATCCGACATTCTTTCTGGTATTCTAGCTGAGATATTTTTGACATTCTATCTGGCAGCAGTCTTTCTCGCATTCTAACAGATATATTGTGGCATTTGTTTGGGCATCTATTCTGACATTCTTTCTGGCATACTATCGGACGTTCTCTCTGGCATGTGTTCTGGCCCAGGCGTGCTCCACAGCATCCGGAGCTCGCGGTAGGAAAATCCAGAGCTGGCGAAATGGCGTTCGGATCCAGGCATGCCGGAGCCCCGCAGCACCCGGAGCTGGCGATATGGCGTTCAGATGCAGGTGTGCCAGCGTGCCCCGCAGCACCCTGAGCTGGCGATATGATTATGGCGTTCGGGTGCAGGTGTGCCAGCGTGCCCCGCAGCACCTTGAGCTGGCGATATGGCGTTCGGGTGCAGGTGTCAGAGTGCACCCACAGCATCCGGAGCTGGCGATATGGCGTTCGGGTCCGTTCGGGTCCATTGCATCCAGAGCTGGCAGAGGAGGAGGACAACGAGACAGTGGAGGACCCAGAGCCGAGCAGGCGAGGCGGAAGAGAAGGAGGGAGGAGGGGTTAAATTCTAGAGAGCCTCACCTGGGAGGTGGGGAACAAAATGTCACCTGGAAGCTGCGACGCCCGACCCCGTCGCGTCGCGCAACCGAGCCTATTTTTTTCTCTGTGCAGGAACTTCCGTTTACCCGAAAAACGTAATGTTTCGATATGTTTCGCGCAAATCTTTACAACTTTAACATGTGAACCTCATCTTGGATGCAGCAGTTCCAACGTGATCTGAACTCTGCTCTACTCACCTCTGCGCTTCTCTAATCTCAGCGCACCACCGTCATGTTCGTCATCGCTTTAGTCGTTTCTTCCTGTTATACATGTTCATTTCCGTGGTGGTTGTCCTGGTCTTCCTCGTTTCGGTCGTGGACTGAAGAAAAAAACAGACGAACATTTACTGGGAATGGTGTTCGTTCGATGGTATTGTACGTAAGCAGGGCCTGCCAACGATTCATGCGCATATACGGTTAGATTAGAACGGCACAACGGGCAGCATTTCAGGGCCTTGTCCGAGAAAAAACACGGCACAAAGCAGTCCAAAATTACGCCTGGATGGATTAAACTATTGGTATTTACACTTTTCGACTTTTCGAATCGTGTTTGATGTATTGTGATATTCTCAGTTTCCGAAGATAAGTGTTTACTTGCCAAGTTCCTGTCGAGGTGCACTGTCACTGAATTTCTGCGGCTGTCCTGAAAACTATATTAACGTGGACACTTCAGGCATGGAGTTGATGCTGCTGTGACCGCATTTTCCAGACTGAAACATGGAAACAGTGATTACTTGGTCAAGACATTTTTTTCCAACTTACGTTAATCCTGCGCCCTTCCGAACATGTTCGCCATGCTGCTTTAGAATGTTGTAGTAGACGCTTCTGGGCCAGGAGCGTTCGACTGTCTCAAGTGCATGGAAGGATTGGAGTGCCCAGCTCTATCCCAACTGGCTGCCAGCTGAAAATTATTTAGAAGAGGTCGTTTTGCCTTGCCGGTTTGTGAGCGTGTTGCATGAAGGCCATACAAACTTGATTGCTCAATACAATTCCTCGTCTTAAAACCATCATTCGGGATCAGCTGGGCATGACAAAACAAATTGGTCCCCGGGAGCTGGAAGGTTTGGTCGTGGAAATAGCCAGGCGGCCAGATGCAGAAACTGTCAGATTTGTCAACTTGTGTGCCACCGGTTGCCCATGTGGGTTCGATCAAGTCCACTTGCTGAGGTTGTCTTGAAACATGGTAAAAGTGACCTGCCAGAGCTTCCCATTCCGCGGATAAAACCAGGCTACTACTCCAACCCAGGCAGCCCAACTCAGGCAGCGCTCGATCTAGCACCGCCAAATGATGTCTGCAATCTTCCGTGCAGTGTTTCAATTTCAATCTCAGCAGTAAAGTGGACAGCGGTGAATGTCTTCAAGTTCAGAATGTTCAGAGTTCGGTGAGACGCAGATAGCACAGGTCTACCGCTGCGAGAATGATCTGGTTTGTCCTGGTGGCAAGCCTCATTCTTGCGCTCCGGGCCGTACTCACACGCCTTGCTCACGCTGTGTTCCAGGCGCCAAGATGTTGTGGTTGTGGCTGGCTGTGGTTCTGGCGACTTGGATGCCGAAGGCTTTCATTGCTGTGAAGTAATTGAAATCCAGGTAGATTCTTCTAGCTTTGGCTTGCCAAGTGCTGCTGACAATAATGTTGGAAAGATATTTTTTTGTGCAGAGCGCGCAAATCATTTGGATATTCTTTTCTGACTTGTCAGCGGGAAGTTGTCAAATATCTACAGCCCCGCAACAGGTTCAACTTGGACCGGGACTTCTTGCGAAGATTGCGCTGGATGGCGCCAAGTTATTTGGGAAGCTTGGCCGTCCACAGTTAGGAATTGGCAGATTCTGCTCCCATATTTTTCGGAATAGGATGGACTCATAAAGCTTTCCCGCTGCCGGTGAAAAAGACTAGGGCTCTTTGGAAACGCATTCCCCGCACAGCCTGAGCCACAGAGTTTCCTGAGGTCACGGCAGTTGCGGGGACTTTTGCTTTTCTGATCTTGGCGTATTATCTCACGACCTCCAAGGCGGATTCGCCAAAGATAGGCCATACTAGTCAACATCTAAGACTACTATAGCCATTCTTTTGGTGAGGGAGTCAAGATGAATTCCCAAAGCAACGACAAGCAACCATTTTAAGTGTACTATTTTCAGTCCAAGCCGACGTGTTCCGTTTCCAGCACCGGGTTAACGTTCCAAAAGCGTTCAACACTGCACAGGTGACGGCAAAAGCCACAGTACTCTTTGCGACCACGGCTTCCGTTGGCATGTTGGTGATGTCTATGCAAAACCTTGGTCTCATCGGCATGATGAATATGGAGTGGCCGCTGGCGCTTCAGGGCATGTTCAGCATTTGCAAATTCCTGTTGCTTGACATTGACAGCTACGGCTTCGTTTGCGTGTCTGGTGACTTGGCAACAAACATGTTATCCCCTGCATCTGGAAGATTTGAGGTAGCCATGTTTGATTACCGGAGGGGAAGTGCAAATTACTGATGGCTGGAACTCAAACTCACGCCACTTCTCATCTTAAAGGAACTTCAATATTCAGTCATATTCAGTCAATCTCACATCCCCTTGGCATCACATTCATTCAACTTCACATTTTCTGAATAGGTCACAATTTGTCCACCTCGAAGCTTCTCAACCCAACATTCACTCAACTTCACTTCTCCTCAACCTTAAATTCAGTCAACTTCGCACATGTTCAACCTAACACCCTCGCAAACAGACAGTCACTCAACGCCACATCGTCTCAACCTATATTCAGTCAACCTCACTTGCAACTGGGAGAGTTTGTGCCATTGAAAGTTGGTGATTCTGGTGGGGTTGCGCTCCTCCTAGTGACTTGTGTTTTTCAACATTGTCAAACCGCGGTGAAATAGCTGCGTGAATCTTGCTGGATGCTGCCATCTCAGAATCTACGCAGTTCGCAGCTCGCTGCTTCGCCCTGCTTTGCCACGGTAGAGTGGCCATGCAAAGGTTGCAATGATGACTTTTGAGTGTTTTTGTTCTTCCCGTTTTTGCTGCTGATCATTTTCTTCTTGAAAATCCATAGAACAGAACAAACCGCGGCTTTTTTTCGTCTTGGGCCTTGAGAGTTGCGTTGCTGTACGCAGTTTTGTGGTTACAGGAGGAAGTTGCATGGAGATGCCACATGAGACAAGGATGCGAAGGATCATCAGATCGTGCTCAGAGAAGGACAGAGAAGATGAGATTGCCATAGATTGCCTGAGATGAGATGAGCCCAAGGTAAGGGAAGAGGAGGCTGACGAGACAATTGAATATTTTTTGGAGATGAGATGAAATGAGATGAGGGAGGATCTCTTGCGATAAGGTGAGAAGAATAACAATGATATGATATGATTGATTGAGATGAGTGGAGGCAAGAGGCCAAAAGAGAAGAATAACTAGAGTCTAGAGTAAAGGAAGCGAAGAAGAGCAGAGAAGAGTAAAGAAGAATGGAGAAGGCAAGAGCGCAATGTGGAGTAGAATTAGAAGATCATGGAGGAGAAGTGGAGAAGGGTAGAGACGAAGTAGAAACGATGTGGGGAAGGTCTGTGTAGAGACGAATAGAGGAGAAGCAGGGAAGCAAAGCAAAGGAGACGAGGAGAGAAGAGACAAAGCGGTTGCTACGGTGCCCGTGACAAACTGCCGAGCTCGTTAGTCACATGTGGTCACCGCACGAGCTTCTGGCCAAATGTCCAGTGCCACAGCACCCTGTGTGTTTGCTTTCAATTGGCAAACAAGACTCTGATGGGGAAATTTCTGCCCGTAGATGTTCTTCTTATTCTTGGAAGCGTCCGCCACCTGCCCTGTGCGCGCTGTCCTTGTGCAACTGCGTTAAACTGGGAGGGCAGATTCTTCTTGCATATGAAACATATGAAACTGAAGGTTGATTTCTCATTGTGATGTCTTCCTATTGGCGCTTCAAAAGAATAAGCAAAGGTCAGTCAGAAGTTGCGCGCTACATCTTGAAAGCAACGATATTCCCGGCTGGCGTGGCCTGGTTGAGTCTGGCCTATGCCGTGTCGCAGCTTTTCCCGAAGTTTCGGTGGCAAGGACCCAAAGTGTGCAGTACCATTGGTGCATTTTTGCAAGTGGGTTTCAGCACCATGAGCGCCACATCTTTGGCCCCACTGATGTGCTACCACCATCCGAATGGCAAGCTGAGCCTTTTGGAGTATCCCGGTGTCATCTGTGGCTCAGAAAGGCATCAGCCAATTCTTGTCGTGGGTGTCATTCTCTTCACGGTCTTCGTGTTGGGTTTCGTGGCGCTTTGCGGCTACGCTGCTTGCAAGGACTCATGGCTGCAGCCAGCGAAGTATCATGGATTCAAGCACAAGGGTGTGCAGAACATGGCTGATAAAATGAATCAAAAAAGATAACGGAAGGTCATGCCAAAGAATGAAGCTCTCTTGGAATCTGTTTTGTTTGCACTGTAGCACTGGAATGAGCCTTGGCTGCAGACTGGACAGCCCAGGTTCCCGCGTGGAGTGCCCAGAGACAGGACGATCGTGTGGCTGCTTTTCGGTTCTTGGTCTTCCGCTTCAGACTTGATGCCTGGTGGTTTGGAGTGCCGCTGCTGCTTCGCGGGCCATTGATCAGCTTGCCCGTGGTCTTGGCCACAGACTATCCTTCAATCCAGGTGGTCAGCATAGCCATGGTCTTGACAGCCTTAATGGTTACTCGGAGGTTATGTGCGACAGGGTGCCCCATCCTCTTAAGTCAGACATTAATGGTCATCATGTTCACAGATGGTGGTCCACACCCATCGACAATTGCATGTTGCTTTTTTTTCTTCCCTACCCCGGATAATGTCCCCCTTTGATAAGCTTGGACTCAAAACTAAAAGATTCGTTTAGAAGAGCTCTTTAGAAGACTTGAAATCAATTGAACAAATTAAAGGTTTTGTTTTGACAGATTTAAGAGATTATTCATCTAGATCTATTTCTGTGTGGTTTATCCATGTTTATCCTACATTTAAATTTTCAAATTCCTTGGGAATTGATCCATTTACTGTATCCAGCTAAAGGGTAAACTTTTGGAGAGTAACAAACCACAAAGTTTTCTATACAAGATTCATTTTTCTCCGGCAAGATTTCTATAGAAGATCTCGGAAAGGGTCTCATCATCGCAGTCTGTAGAGAATCTCTGTGCCAGGTCTCATAAATTACAAAATTACACCGGCATAGACCCCAGATAGAAAAGATTTCCGAAACGTTTTTTCACGCCGCGTCAATGGGTCAGTGAAATAGTGGATGTCTCGACCTGCGCAAGTCATTGCAAAGAACTTCCCGTTCCCAAATGTTGGAACTGGTTTCCGGAACTCAATAGCCTGGGAACGATAGGTTACCATTCCAAGGAATTGCTGGTTCCCGAAGGTTGGAACTCAGTGTTCCCTAACCTGGGAGCCATAGGTTACCATTGCGAGGAACTTCCGGTTCCCAAAGGTTGGAACTGATGGTCCCAATGTGGGAACCAGAGGTTACACTTGCAAGGAACTGCTGGTTCCCAAAGATTGGAACACAGTGTGCCCAACCTGGGAACCATAGGTTACCATTGCGAAGAACTTCCGGTTCCCAAAGGTTGGAGCTGATGTTTCCCAACCTGGGAACCATAGGTTACCATTGCAAAGAACTTCCGGTTCCCAAAGGTTGGAACTGATGGTTCCCAACGCCCCTTGGTATCCAATGGTAACCAAAGAACTTCCGGTTCCCAAAGGTTGGAACTGATGGTTCCCAACGCGGGAACCATAGGTTACCATTGCAAAGAACCGCCGGTTCCCAGAGCTTGGAACTCATGTTTCCCAACCTGAGAACCAGAGGTTACCATTGCAACGAATTGCTGGTTCCCAGAAGTTAGAACTTAGGTTTTCCAATCCAAAAGATTATCATTGTTAGGAACTGCCGGTTCCCGAAGCTTGAAATTCATGGTTCCGAATCTGAAAAGCGATACGGTACCAGTGGAAGGATCTGCTGATCCCCAAAGGTTAGAACTCATGGTTCGTATCGGTTTGTTTTATGTAATGAGGCGGTAACAGAACGTTTTGTCTTGCTTAATGGACCGGTACCGGAATGTTTGCGTTTGGCTGATGGGCCGGCATAGACATGTTTTTGCACGAANTGAGGCGGTAACAGAACGTTTTGTCTTGCTTAATGGACCGGTACCGGAATGTTTGCGTTTGGCTGATGGGCCGGCATAGACATGTTTTTGCACGAAAAAAGTGCATGTTAGAATGATATGAAAACATTTTTCTTACATGTTTGGTTTTGCTTGATGGGCCGGTACAGATCGCTTTGTTTTGCTTAATGGACCGGTGCCAAAATGTTTGTGTTTGGCTCATGGGCCCGTGTCAAACATGTTTTTTGCATGAAAACAATGCATGTTAGAATGATATGAAAACAATTTTCTTCCATCTTTGGTTTTGCTTGATGGACCGGTACAGAACGCTTTGTTTTGCTGATGGACCGGTACCGGAATGTTTGCGTTTGGCTGATGGGCCGGCCAAGAAATATTTTTGCACGAATAATGTGCATGTTAAAATGATATAAAAACATGTTTATTACATTTTTGGTTTTGCTTAATGGACCGGTACAGATCGCTTTGTTTTGCTGAATGGACCGGTGCCAAAATGTTTGTGTTTGGTTCATGGGCCCGTATCAAACATGTTTTGTGCGTGAAAACAATGCATGTTAGAATGATATGGAAACATGGTGTTTAGAACTGTTTTGTTTTGCTCAATGGACCGACATCAAGTTCCTTATCTGCAACACGCGGCAGTCCTTGGTAAACGCGCGCGCCTCAATAAGCCTAGGTTTCTATATTGATTATGCCGTGATGTTTTCTTTCCACGCCTGCCACTGAGAAAACATTATTGCCAGACTACGATTGCAGAAATTGCCGCTCCCCNCTTCCCAACGTGGCAACCATAGATTACCATTGCCACCAACTACCGGTTCCTAAAATTTGCAACTCATGGTTGCCAAGGAGCCTTGGTTTCCAATGGTAAGGTTCGTTGAAGGCCAAGGGTAAGGTTGGAACTGATGGTTCCCAACCTGGGAACCCTAGGTTACCATTGCAAAGAACTTCCGGTTCCCAAAGCTTGGAATTGATGGGGCCCAACCTGGAAACCCTAGGTTACCATTGCAAAAAACTTCCGGTCTCAAATGTTGGAACTGATGGTTCCCAACCTGGGAATCAGAGGTTACCATTGCAAAGAACTTCCGGTTCCCAAAGGTTGGAACTGATGGTTCCCAACCTGGGAATCAGAGGTTACCATTGCAAAGAACTTCCGGTTCCCAAAGGTTGGAACTGATGGTTCCCAACTTGGGAACCATAGGTTCTCATTGCAAAGAACTTCCGGTTACCAAAGGTTGGAACTGATGTTTCCCAACGCGGGAACCATAGGTTACCATTACAAAGAACTTCCGGTTCCCAAAGGTTGGAACTGATGTTTCCCAACGCGGGAACCATAGGTTACCATTGCAAGGAAACGCCGGTTCCGTCTCGAACCTTGAGTACAAAGGGTTGGACCCTTGGTCTCCTTACCATTGCAACGAATTGCTGGTTCCCAGAGGTTAGAACTTATTCTTTCCAATCCAAAAGATTATCATTGTAAGGAACTGCCGGTTCCCGAAGCTTGAAATTCATAGTTCCGAATCTGAAAAGCGATACGGTACCAGTGGAAGGATCTGCTGATCCCCAAAGGTTAGAACTCATGGTTCGTATCGGTTTGTTTTGTTTAATAAGGCGGTAACGGAACGTTTTGTCTTGCTTAATGGACCGGTACCGGAATGTTTGCGTTTGGCTGATGGGCCGGCATAGACATGTTTTTGCACGAAAAAAGTGTATGTTAGAATGATATGAAAACATTTTTCTTACATTTTTGGTTTTGCTTGGTGGACCGGTACAGAACGCTTTGTTTTGCTGAATGGACCGGTGCCGGAATGTTTGCGTTTGGCTGATGGGCCGGCATAGACATGTTTTTGCACGAAAGATGTGCATGTTAAAATGATATGAAAACATTTTTCTTACATATTTGGTTTTGCTTAATGGACCGGTACAGATCGCTTTGTTTTGCTTAATGGACCGGTGCCAAAATGTTTGTCTTTGGCTCATGGGCCCGTGTCAAACATTTTTTTGCGTCAAAACAATGCATGTTAGAATGATATGTAAATATGTTGCTTAGAACTGTTTTGTTTTGCTCAATGGACCGACATCAAGTTGCTTATCTGTAACACGCAGCAGTCCTTGGTCAACGCGCGCGCCTCAATAAGTCTAGGTTTCTATATTGATTATGCCGTGATGATTTTTTCCACGCCTGCCATTGAGAAAACATTATTGCCAGAATACGATTGCAGAAATTGCCGCTTCCAAAAAAATGAAATTCATGCTTCCCAACGTGGCAACCATAGATTACCATTGCCACCAATTACCAGTTCCTAAAATNAATGAAATTCATGCTTCCCAACGTGGCAACCATAGATTACCATTGCCACCAATTACCAGTTCCTAAAATTTGCAACTCATGGTTGCCAACCTCGGAACCGCGGACCACACTTTGAGCCTGCGCAGTCGAAACGCACATGGTCATCTCCACAGCGCGAGTATTCGCAGGAAACAAGCTAGCGACCAATCCACTCACAAGACCAGTAAACCGCACTTTGTGCAATCCTGCGCAGTCGAAACACACATGAACATGTCAGAACAATCTTCTCTGTAACAATTGTCAGGAAAAACGCCAAAAACCAAGACCGTGACGCAGACTTTGTGCACTCGTGCGCAATCGAAATGCGCATGGTTATGTCAGCAGAGTCGATATATGCGACAAATTGCGACAATTTTCACCACAAAAATTGCGCCTGGAGCCCCCCGAGCAAAGGCCAGCCCTTACTATTACCCTTAAAACCACTCTGGACAACACCCGGCACAGCACCCTGCACAGCACCTGTGCCAGGCTTCGCCACCGCACTCTGGACAGCACCCTGCACAGCACCCTGCACAGCACTCTTTGCCAGACTTCGCCACCGTAGTCTGGACAGCACCCTGCACAGCACCCTACACAGCACCTTTGCCAAACTTCGCCACCGCACTCTGGACAACACCCTGCACAGCACCTCGCATAGCACCCTGCACAGCACCTTTGCCAGACTTCGCCACTGAAGTCTAGACAGCACCCTGCACAGCACCCTGCACAGCACCCTGCGCAGCACCTTTGCCAGACTTTGCCACCGCACTCTGCACAACACCCTGCGCAGCACCCGGCACACTACCCTGCACAGCACCCTGCACACCACCCTGCACAGCACCTTTGCCACACTTCGCCAACGCAGTCTGGACAACACCTTGCACAGCACCTTTGCCAGACTTGGCCACCGCACTCTGCCCTGCGCAGCACCTTGCACAGCCACAGTTTGGACAGCACCCTGCACAGCACCCTGCACAGCACCCTGCACAGCACCCTGCACAGCACCCTGCACAGCACCCTGCACAGCACCTTTGGCAGACTTCGCCACCGCACTCTCAACAGCACCCTGCACAGCACCCTGCACAGCACCCTGCACAGCACCTTTGCCAGACTTCGGCACCGCAGTCTGGACAGCACCCTGCACAGCACCCTGCACAGCACCTTTGCCAGACTTCGGCACCGCAGTCTGGACAGCACCCTGCACAGCACCCTGCACAGCACCCTGCACAGCACCCTGAGGAGCAGCAGGCTCAAAAGTTCGCCACCGAAGACCCCACCTTTGAGAAGTAAGAACCCCTATAGCTTGCCAGCTANAGCACCCTGAGGAGCAGCAGGCTCAAAAGTTCGCCACCGAAGACCCCACCTTTGAGAAGTAAGAACCCCTATAGCTTGCCAGCTATCTGGGGAAAAACCCTGGAGGATCTTTACACTCCGGCAATCAAACATGGCAATGGAAAATCACCCATTTATAGTTGATTTTCCCATTAAAGCCTCCATTTATAGTGGATTTCCAATTGCCATGTTTGATTACCGGAGGGTAATGATTTCTGCTTTATACAAGATCTTGTGTCAAGATATCCCCAGAACATCTCGTCACTACAGGCTTCTTGCAAGATCCGTTTGGAAGATATCCGTTGTACAAGGTTCCTGTGGGCCAAAGCTCTTGAGAAACCCGCAACCGGACATGCATGAAGCAGCGACAGATTGCCCAAAATGTTAATGAGCGTCGGGCATCCAGCGAATAATGAAAGTATATGAAAGTATTTGGTCCAAATCTCGAAAGCGAAGTTGCTAGCGCATGCGCGCCTCCAACCAAAATGGGCCGGAGGCATCCGAAGTATGTTGTGCCTGTCAAAAGGTATCACGAGGTTGCAGAATCAGAAAGTGATACCCTTTTGGAAAATGAGCGCTTTGCAGGGTTCAAGACACCCAAGGTGCACAGAGTGAGTGCCCCGCAAAATGCACTTTAAGCAGAACCTCTCGAGAGGACCGTAGCTGCCAACGTTTTGGCCGAGTGCACGACATGCCGAGTAAACTGCACGGAATGACAGTGGCGGAAGTGTTGCTCTTGCGCGAAACGTGTCCTGTGTGATTGTGGCGGTTGCCACGGAACATGATTCCGAATTTTTGAGCACATCGCAGCGGGAACACATCTCCAGAAGATGCGTACGGTGGGGCACAGTTTCGTGCGGAACAGCGCAGTCGAAATGGATTTCGAGAATTTGCAGTGGTTAATTAATGTTAATTATATGCCAACTTATGTTTTTTTTTTGCCGTTTATATCATGTCATATCCCCACTTAACGGGTGTTATTACCATGGTGTTTTACCAATTTGTATTCCCAAGTGCACCCCCAAGTCTTGTGTAATCTGCAATCGCACGCACTGGCTGTGAGGTGATGCAGATGTTGGCGTGGCCTTGGAAGGCGTCGAAAGCAGTTTCCGAAACTTTTCCGATTTGGACGCCCAGAAAGAGCCAGTATGTTGATGTTTGTTTTCAATAAGATTCAATAAGTATTACATGGTAAGAATATATTGTACTTTTTTCCCAGCAGACCATGCTTGAATATGCTAGATTGCCAGGAGTTAGGGCGGTGGGAAACTCATTGTTTTACAATGACCAGGCGTTTGCATGCGAGTTACTCTGAACAAATTGTGGAATTCAAGTGACTAGGACGTGGTGATTCAACATGTAAGTATTCTTTTTCTATGATCACTACTAAATTACAGCTGGGAATTCCACTGAAGCTGGCTTCATGCCAGTTTGAGCCAGGTGCCCATGCTGAACTTCACCGACTGCGTGGTTTCTTGTTGCATCGTCTTGCTGGTCACCACCTCGTCTATGTACCTCAAAATTGCAGCTGGTCCGCAGTCATTTGCAGTCTGCGGGCCTGTCCGAAACAAATTCTTGCCAAAGCCAAAACCAGAATGGAAGCTGACTCTTCTTTTTCCCCAAACAGTGTGTCCACACTGAGGGGTTCTTACGGTAGTAGTAAAGGTCCGGTGTTGTTGAAGATTGTTTAAGTCGATGAACAGGCAGGCACTTGTCGCGTCACTTGTCAGAGCAAGTGCTTGCAGAAGTAGTCTAGCACAGTCGGGGAACTCAGATAGATCTTGCTGGTTCACCACTACAACAGGTGTTTTGTTTGCACGCTTCCAGACAAGACCGAGACCATTCCCGGAGAAACCCACTGAGATGCGAGGCAGATGCTAGGGCACCTTTTTCATCCAAGTTGGTCGGTGTACTTGAGCCAATGTCGCCACAGTCGGAAGACGTTTCAACGATCATGAAAAACACGTTTTTCTTTGTTGTAGGGGCGCAGTGTGGTACTTTGTGCTGTTTTTTCCGACCGCATTCCCTTGGTAGCACTTCGGGTAGGCACTACACAAGCTTTAGAGACAAACTCCGACCCTTCGCACGGAAAATTTGAATTGGTCCGCGCTTCCACTCTTTTTCCCCGAAGAGGGTCCGGCCCACACATTGACTTCACTCCCACCACGGTGGACTTGAGGCTGCGAACTTCGTGTTGAACCTCCTTTTGTTTATGGAGGGCTAATTATTTTAGGTTTTTTTTTGCGACAAGTTTAGGATTTTTTTGGATTCCTGCTCCTCTGTTTCTCTGCTTTCCTGCTTTTTTGCTTTTCCTGCTTCTCTGCTTCTCTGCTTTTCTGCTTCTCCGCTTTTTTGCTTTTCTGCCTCTCTGCTTTTCTGCTTCTCTACTTTTCTGCTTCTCTGCTTTTCTTGCTTCTTTGCCTTTCTGCTTCCCTGTTTTTCCGCTTTTTGCTTTTCCTGCTTCTCTGCTTACCTTTCTACTTCTATTTCTTCTTTTTCTGCAGTCATGCGTTTTTGCTGCTCTGCTTCTTCTTTGCTTTCTCTTGGTGCCAACTTGGTGCGTTGTTTTTTCTTTTGCTTTATTCTCTCCTGTTTGTATCCTAAATGAAACCCTAGAACAACCCTAAAGAAACCCTACATGAAACCCTGCACGAAACCCTACATGAAACTTACATGAAACTCTGCATGAAACCGTGCATAGTACCCTAAATGAAACCCTACATGAAACCCTACATGAAACCCTATATGAAACCCTATATGAAACCCTACATGAAACCCTGCATGAAACCTTGCATGAAACCCTACATGAAACTTACATGAAACTCTGCATGAAACCGTGCATAAAACCCTTACTGAAACCCTACATGAAACCCCAAAATAAACCCTACATGAAACCCTACATGAACCTCTACAACTCTACATGCAATTTTACACAAAACCCTAAATGACACCCTACATGAAACCCTACATGAAACCCTAAAGACACCCTAAATGAAATCATAAACAAACCCTCAATGAAACCCTAAATGAAACNAAACCCTAAATGACACCCTACATGAAACCCTACATGAAACCCTAAAGACACCCTAAATGAAATCATAAACAAACCCTCAATGAAACCCTAAATGAAACCTTAAAGAAAACCTTAAATGAAACCCTAAATGAAACCCTAAATGAAACCCTAAATGAAACCCTAAATGAAACCCTAAATGAAACCCTACATGAAACCCTAAATGAAACCCTAAAGAAAACCCTAACTGACACCCTAAATGAAACCCTAAAGAAACCCTAAATGAAACCCTTGAATGAAGACCCTATATAATTGAAACCCTAAAAAAAAAACTAAAGAAAACCCTGAAGAAACCATAAGTGAAACCCTAAAGAAACCCTAAAGAAACCCTAAAGAAAACCTTAAAGAAACCCTAAAGAAACCCTACATGAAACCCTTAAGAACCCCTAAAGAAACCCTAAATGAAGACCCGAAATGAAACCCTGAAAAAAAGCCTCAATGAAACACTAAATGAAGACTTGAAGAAACCCTAATTAAAACCCAAAAGAAATCTTACATGAAACCCTAAAGAAAACCCTAAAGAAACCCTAAATGAAACCCTAAATGGAACCTTGAAGAAACCCCAAATGAAACCCTAAAGAAAACCCTAAATGAAACCCTGAAGAAACCCTTAAGAAAACCCTAAAGAAACCCTAAAGGAAACCCTAAATGAAAACCTAAAGGAAACCCTAAATGAAAACCTAAATGAAACCCTAAATGAAACCCTAAATGAAACACTAAATGAAGCCCTGAAGAAACCCTAAGTGAAACCCTACATGAAACCCTACATGAAACCTTGAATGAAACCCTACATTGAANTAAATGAAGCCCTGAAGAAACCCTAAGTGAAACCCTACATGAAACCCTACATGAAACCTTGAATGAAACCCTACATTGAAACCCTGAATAAAAACCCTAGCTGACACCCTAAATGAAACCCTAAAGAAACCCTCAAGAAACCCTCACGTGGCAAATATCATGTAGAATGAGAGGTTGAAGTGCAAAAATGTAGCAAATATCATTCAAGATGGAATGCAAACATGCTAAAATGGCGGAAATGCCATTCAACATGGAATGCAAACCTGCTATAAAAAATGGAAGGTGAACATGGCCAAATGTGGCAAATCCCATACAAAATGGAAGGTGAACATGGCCAAATTTGACAAATCCCATACATAATGGAAGGTGACATGCCCACATGTAGCAAATCCCAAGTAAAATGGAAGGTGAACATGCCCAAATGTGGCAAATACCATGCCCAAATGTGGCAAATACCATGCAAAATGGCAAATTCAAGTTCAAAACCATTGCAAACACAAGGCAAATGGTACCAGCCAAGAAATCCCAAAAAAATCTTAAACTTGTTGCAAAAAAAATTCCCAAAACTATTCCACACTCTTTGTTTATCTCTTTGGCCTCAGCTTGCAATAAGGTCTCGTTTGTTCCTGGCCGGAAGTTGATGCCCAAATGCTGCCTCACCATCTTGCCGGTATATCCAGCTTGTGCTCCTCTCACCTTGGCAATGCAGGTAACTACTCATCTTGGCGGCCGCTCGAGCCACAACCAGAGGGTCGGGCAAAACAATGTGAAGCTCCCCAGCGTGTTTCCGGATGGAGCTGGCCATCTCTGCAGCAGCGCTGCTCAGTTTGGATCTCCAAACAACCAGAAGCTGCAAGAATGAGGCCCCTTCACTAGGGCCTCCCGGTTTGCAAACGGCAAACAGCTTGAACATGATCTGGCCGGCTGACAGTTCCTTGCTATAATTAGCTACAACCGTAGATGTCTGTTGTCATCGCTTGGGGCAACATGCATCTGTCTGTTCTCTCACGAGGCCCACGCGCAGCGCCTGGCACCACAGGACCCGCCCAAAGCTGCGTAAGCCGGTCTGCTTGCAGCCATTGTTGGTGCGCGAGTTCAACGATGTCCTGACCCTTTCCCGCCATATCTCAAATCATCAATCGGATGACTGTCAACCGATCCCCAGAACCGGCCAATTTTGTTGAAGTCTTGCCAAGCTTCGGCAGTTCCACAGACCTCAGAGTTTCGGTGCGAACTTTTGCACGAGGTGCTGCAAGCAACGCTCCTTGCAGGTTCGGCTGTTGGACTTGTCACGGAGCTTGACTTGGAATTCCTTGAAGATTTGCGGCGGGACTTTGTTCTCCGTCGGTGGGCAGCCGAGCCTCCACCTCCAAAGCCACACATCGTCCGTCTGCTTTTTGCCACCAGGGGAACTTGTTCCTCCCCTTGCTTGATGACCTTGCCCTGCAAATGCTCCTCCCGCTTGCTATGAGGATTATTGGCCATGCTGGTCACCGATGAAAAAGCACCTCCTTTCCGTCGCCCCCAAACCTTGATTCCTCATCGGTTGCGAACCAACTTTTGGTGACCCGTGCCAACCATCGGCTGTCTTCGGTTTGGATCGTTCACGACCTCCAGTGGCATACTATCCGTCGACCCATATCATATCTCTGTTCATAGGTCGAAGCTCTTGCTCGACCCTTGGATGAGGAGGTGGTACGGTTGCCGACTGCCCCCCAATGTTGACTTGCAATTGAACACCTTGTCCTTGTGCGTGGATGTTCTTCTGCTCTGGAGATCGAGGTTGTATGTATGGCAAATGTATGGTATGACCTTCCACTCGATTGTGACCTCTTGCGTCTTGCCCCGCAAGACCCGATTCAGTCGTGGCCCACTGGTTCTAAGCTTTTTTCAAGGTCTGATTTCCCAATTTTTCCGCCTGTCCCTCTCCCTTCTCCAATGCTTCCCGATCCCTTTGAAGGATGTTGCGGCGCTGTGACGCTGTGGGAGAAGTTATCTAGTTCTGTCACAGGAGTTTGTGGACTGCGCGTCCAAGCATTCGCGTGGCAGCACTCCACGGATTCATTTCCTCTTTGACACCATTTCCCCATATTCCGCCCCCTGATTTCGGACCACAGGCGCGTGCTGGCGGCATAGCAGCACACATCGATTGTTGAGCAGAGGCGGTCCTAATCGGGTGGTGGACCACAAACGGTCCCATTCATTCGTGCTGCCGGTGCCATGTGACCACTTAGTAGGAGATTCACCCGGACTCCGAACAGGCCTCTCCAAAAGAGCGAGATTTGAACCGACCACAGCAACACCTACTCACTTTTTGGTTAAGCTTCGGCCTTTCCCACTTCGTCCTTCTTTTCTTCACATTTGGAACCTCCCCAGATCCATCAGACTAACGAGCGACTGCTGTCAAGTGCTCTGTCGGAGCCCTTGAAAAATTCCTCTCACCAGACCCAGCCATACAAAAGTTCACGGTTACCTTTTCCTTGTGCCGCTTCAAGTCCAGGAGGTTCTTGAGGTGTACACCGGCTTTGTGACCTTTTCCACTGCAACTGGTTTCTGGGATCCCTTTTCCATTGCAACTGGTTTGAAGTGAACGCGACGAAAATCTTGAACCACCAACGGTCATTCCTTAGCTTTCAAAGCAGATGGAAAAGGGGTGTTTTGCCAGAAGTGGGGTGTTTTGCCAGAAGTGCGGAAAACATGTTTCAAACCTTGGCCGTATCAAGCTCAAAATTACTGGCAAGCGTTGTGAATTCGAAAGTATTCCGCCATCCCAAGTTGTAACTCAACCAGGCAAACATCGAAATGAGCATAGACTGCAGCAAGCATAACAAAATGAACTTGCAGTATAACCGAGGTAACCACGACTTAGAGTGGAACTACAAGGTCGGCAAAAAGCTTGGGCCAGACCAGGGACTCCTGACCAGCTTGTGGTAGATTTTAGAAATGGAAGGATCGTGCCAATAACCTCCCAAAACCATGTGTAAACCCCTACAACCTTGCTCACACTAACACACACCAACCCGCGTCAGCTATAACACATCAAGTGACCAGTTGTAAGACGAAGATTGCATGGAAAGCATAATCTGTTGTGCAATCTACGCCCAGTGCAAGCTCCACCTTCAATCCCGAATCGACAGAGCGCCCAAACGATGAAACTCCTGATGTTGTGCCACGCAGGAGTCAGTTATTTCGCACAGGTATTTGATGAAATGTCACTGCAAGGAGTCTCTCAGCTCATGCTGGGTCACTCCGACAAGTTCTATAGCTTCTGGGATCCCTTTTCCCCCAGCCAGCGCCTTAACGCCTTTAGAAACTTTCTTTCTATCGATGATCTTTTCGGGTCGAGTCTAGTGATCTTGTCCCTGATTTCCCTTCATGTTTTCTTTGGCAGATGCTTCATTTCCTCCAGCAGCCGATCCATCATCTCATAAGCCGTTTCGTTGAGTGCTTGTCGGTCTTATCGGCGCTGCTGCGTAAAACCGCTGCTTGACATGGCTTCAGGGCAGTGTGGGTTTTAGACTAGACCGGAGGCACATGCTGGTGCACCTTTTTTCCCATGCAAGTTGGGCTTTGTGCAAGTGCTTGATCCAATGTCGCTGCAGTCGGAGGACGTTTCAACGACCACATTTTTCTTTTCTTATGGGGGCGCAATGGTGCTCTGTGCTTCTCTTTTCCCATTCGCAATGTGAACGCCAGATCGCAAATAGATATCATTATCAACGTCGACGAACATGCAGGGGGCAGCCACAGCAAACGCATTAATTGCGAAAAGGTTCACCACCGCCACTTGAGGATGACCAAATGGGTGGCTTCGCCGCTGCGGTTACAACGGCCATGCTCAGTGGTGTTGGCTTAGCGGTTGTTGTGATGATCCTGATGACGGTGACTGCCCTCTTTCACCGCAGTGCTATGGGTGGCCGCAAGGACCCGATGAAGTCTCCAAGGGGAAATTCCAAGCATACAGTCCTTGTACCAGTGGGTCCCTAGCTCTTGTTTTTCAGATTTGCAACCTAATTGTTACCCATTGAAACTATACATGCAACATTTTTTGCCGTTGGCCACAACTCATTTGTGCTTCCCGGGGATTGTAAAGCTTTGGCCAAAGCCTCATGGATTGAATTTTTTGCACACATGGATGATTTTGTCACATGGCATTTATAGAAAATTTGCGGGTCCATTTTCGCCTTGGGAGGAGCTGAAGATGTTTAACTTGGGGTCTGTTCCGACCTCGTGTGACACCGCCGAAAAGATCAAGGACGGCCGCGGACGTGGACTTTCCAGAGGGGGGCCCAATTGATTGGTTGTGTCATCCAAGTACTCCAATGCATGGTTGGAGTGGTCATCACTCTCTGAGAGGAGCTGGCACAGGAGTTGGGAACCATTGAAGCAGCAGAGCTGTCATCAAAGCTGCTTCCCCGGACAGTTGCCGTCTTTGGGGGCTTGACCTGGATATCAATGGATTGGTCAAAGGTAAAATTTGCAGGAACTGAAACCATGGTTTGTACATATTTTTAAAACGCCAATTTAGGGTTCTGGTGTCAAATATAGTGTTTGGGAAGGTTTTCTGGTCCAGTCCCCGCTATGGTGGCCAGCACGATGGTGGAATCCTTGATTTTTTTGGCCCAAACGCAAAACATCGTAACAGCCGCAACTTGAATAGGTTTTGCACAAAGAAAACCGTTCTTGCAACAACAACTCAGTAATATAAATAAAATTATATTGGGGTTTGTATACACCAACAAAGATAACGTGAAAGGGGGCACAGTCCATTGTAGATCTCGGTGATCTCACCGAGGCTCGCGGGGCTTTCCGTTTTTGACATCCAGAAGGTCACTACCTGGATCACCCTCATGGCGACCGAGGTGCCTGAACTGACCATGGATATCATGGAATCACCTTGAAACTCACCGGATACCAAGGGATACCAAGGGCTTCCCACTTTTGGGTGGGATATGCCGGCAATAGTTTGGAATCCGTTATGAATATTATAAGGTGGTTGTAAGTAGGGCTAACGCCCTGGTGCCGCCGACCCCCCATTGAGTGGAAGAGGTTAGCCATAGTACAATCTGAACACATTTCATTATATTTCAAAATATCAAAGTTATTCCCACACAGGCTTGATCGGCCTAAGAACACTAGGCTGTGGCCTGCGTGCCTGGTCGCTTTTAGGCGTTTGAGGGCGGGCAAACGGCAAGCGTGAACGAACAGAGGGCTGTGGCCTAAGTGACTGGTAGAAGCCTCCTGGAACGCCCTTAAGACGGAGGCTTTTAAGCGTTTGAGGGCGGGCAAACGGCAGGCTTGTGAACGCCCTACGAACAGAAGGCTGTGGCCTGCATGCGGAGGTTTTGGAGCGTTTGAGGGCGGGCAAACGGCAGGCTGCGTGCCTGGTCGAAGCTGCCGCGGAGGCTTTTAAAGCGTTTGATGGCGGGCAAACGGCAGGCTTGAACGCCCTACGAACAGAAGGCTGTGGCCTAAGTGAATGTAATGGTAGAGGCGCCTCCTGGAAAGCCTTTGAACGCATAGCTGTGGCTTGAATGCCTGGTCGAAGCTGCCGCGGAGGCTTTTAAGCGTTTGAGGGCGGGCAAGGGAACGCCCTGTGGCTTGAGTGCCTGGTCGAAGCTGTCGCGGAGGCTTGTAAGCGTGTGAAGGTGGGGCTGAGGCTTAAGTGGTGAATGGTAGAGGCTTCCTGGAACGCCCTTTCGAACACAGATAGCGGCTGTGGCTTGAGTGCCTGGTCGAAGCTGCCGCGGAGCCTTTTAAGCGTTTGAGGGCGGGCAAACGGAGGGTTGAACGCCATACGAACAGAAGGCTGTGGCCTGCGTGCCTGGTCGAAGCTGCTGCGGAAGTAACGTCTGAGGGTGGGCAAACGGCAGGCTCGAACGCCGCAGCATTAGAGGGCTGTGGCCTAGGTGAATGGTAGAGGCTTCCTGGAACGCCCTTAAAAACACAGACGGCTGTGGCTTGAGTGCCTGGTCGAAGCTGCCGCGGAGGCTTTTAAAGGTTTGAGGGCGGGCAAACGGCAGGCTTGAACGGTGTACGAACAGAAGGCTGTGGCCTGCATGCTTGCTCGAAGCTGCTGCGGAGGTTTTGGAGCGTTTGAGGGCGGGCAAACGGCAGGCTTGAACGCCCTGAGAATGGAGGGCTGTGGCCTAAGGCTTAAGTGCTTGGTTGAAGCCGCGGAGCCTTTTAAGCATTTGCACGCGGGCAAACGTGAGTGCCTGGTCGAAGCAGATGGGGCTATGACCTTGGTGATTTGTCGGGGGTGGCGAATGGCAGGCTAGTGGCAAGACAAGACAGGTTCCACATCTCCGGTGATCCCAGTCGCCGCCCCTGCCTTGGCCAAGGCAGGGGTTGGCAGATATCATGTAACAATAACAATATTAAAATCCATATGAATTCTATTGAGGAATATTTGATACCTCAATCGTTTGGGATATTTCACCAATATTAAATACATGATATAACTGATAGAACCCACGTAATTTTCTATTGTGACCCTTTCTGCAACACAATTTAACGCTGCAGGTGGCACCCCCTGCGGAGAATGGTGATTCTTTCCAGTACATGAGGCAACGATCCGGGAAAGCAGTCTGGGGATAACCATCAACGATGGGGATATCATAGGGATACAATAGAGAATCACCAGCAAAGAATGGGATGCAAGGGAAAAAAGTGGAGATATGATTGATATATATATTATACACACATATATATATATATATATATATATTGATTTTTTTGACAAACAATATGATACCCTTCTATCATTATATGATAGATGGGTATGTCTGAAAATGGGTTGTATACCCTCAATTTCTGGCAATTTACACAGGTCAATGATGATTCACCATCAAATGTGATCAAATTTGAGGGTTTGACCTTAGTTTGGCAATGCCATCAACCAGCGATTGGATTCATGGGGATTAAACCACTATTGAAGTTACTATTGTCCTTGTTGAAGATGATTGAAATATTGGCCAGGCTGGACCAGGCCGTTAGAAACCACGAGTATCCTGACCTGATGCCCAGCGTGAACTTGTCAGGCGAATTGCATCTGCTTCCTTTGATCCAAGTCTCAAGAAGAAGAAACAATCGCTTCAAGAACCCAAAACTGAGGGCACAGAGCTGTCACGTGCTTAGTGGATCTGGGTGGGATCTGTTCCCAGGAGTCTTTTTTGTGGATCGTGATTTATAGCCATGGTGAATTGCCCAGTCAGCAGGATATCTGTTTACGGTGTATATCCCATGTTAAATCTGGTTTTCAAACAAGTTGCGCGTGTCTGCAGTCTCAATGAAACCGGCTGCGGCTGTACTGGGTGTTGAGGGACGGGGCCATACCTAAACTAGATGCTGCGTATTCAGTCAGGTGCAGTAGGTCCGAATTTTGTGGATGTCACACGGATGTCACACGACGTGAGCAGCTGAAGGACATACAAGCATGTAGCCGTCTGCCCAATCACAAAAAAGTATAAAACCCTGAGTTTTCACTATTTCAGTAGGGATTTACTTTTCTATCTTCAGGACGACAGTATCGATATTTCTTCAACAAACGTGGGGATGGACCTGAATTTTGGCAAGGGGTGATGACTACGATGAGCATTGGAAAGAATCCCAGAATGTGCATGGGATCGATGCATCCGTCACCACGAAGCTTTCGTGCGAGATGGTGGCTACAACAGCAAGCTGTAAGAGAATAGCTAGTTGATTATGGTACAGTAGTGAGGCGTGATAATGAATCTTGAGATGACTGTTTGTTGTGATAGTTAGGTGCGAGATGGTGGCTTGACGTGAAAGTAAGTTGCAGATGGTGGTTTGTTGCAATTGTGAAGGTCCGCAACACAGGAGGTCCTCTTCTAAGTATCATTGGACTAATATGCTGCAAGATGTCGCAACGCAGTGATTGTGGGACTTGGTCTCACCCCATGACCTATTGGGGGATGTTGCGCGGCACAGGGATTTCTGCCTGTGGCAAGTCTGCCACCTTCATTGGAATTGAAACGAATTGTAGGCTGGATTATTGATTGGGCCAGTTTTTGTGCCCAGATTCAATCAGGGATTTTCAACAAAACCTCCGGCAATATCTAGAGTTTGCAGACACTGTTCTGTGTGGGAATGGCCCTGCAATGGAACCAACAAAAAAACATTCGGCTTGTCTTCGAAAAACAACTCTCCAGCTGCTGTATTTGTCCTAGGTCAGAAGCAAAGAAGGAGGACGAAAAGGACAAAGAAACTTTAAAGACGACAGACTGGATGTGATTCCTTTCTTGCGTGCCAGCTCTGCCACGGGGTGAACCTTGTTACAAGAGGCGCCAGACTGACACTGACTATCTAGAATCTATCCCAAAATGGTTGGTTTATTTCATGGAAAATCCATCTGTAAATGGATGATTTAGGGGTACCATTTTAGGAAACCTCCATTTGGACTTGGACAATTGGAATGCAGTGCGCAGTGCATTCCCTGGGCAATGTTCAATTTGAAGGCGCTCTCACAGGGTTACTCCACACCCCACATCGTCAAATGTGCAAAATTTTCATCCGTGGTTTCAGCCAAGCTGACCGCGTGAAGGAAGCATGTTTGTATCATATTATCACTAGGATCTCTATAGGATCTATGGGATCTGCGTCTAAACTGCTGAATTGCTTGGCGGTTGATGCTTAGATGATTCGAATCAACCAGTTGGTATCATGGTGATTATTAGTATGCAACATGGATCTGCTCTCCATCAACCAAACAAGAGGCATAGACGAGACTTTCGCTTCTTTGCCTTAGCCCTGAAGGGGCCACAAAGGCAAGAGCCGGCTGCACAGCCTTTATTTGCCTTTGATCGCGTTAGTTTGGACGCGAGGCGGGCTGGTTGTCCCCGAAAGCAAGCAGCTGTAGGTTTCTCTTGAACTATGGTCCGCACCATTTACAAGGTTCCTACAATAGGTATGCGTGCCCAAAAGTGCCCACCTGCACTGGGAACACCTTTGCAGTGGGTGATGGCATGACATGCCCAAAACCCGAAGGATGACATTGAAAGAACCATTTTGGACCTGCCTATCAATCAACCAGTAGAAGAGGCGGGCAGGTATTTCTTTTGTTTGGCGAGAGTCCAAACAATGCTTGTGCCATTTCAAAAAAGCACGATTCTTGCTGGGAACAAGGGACGCGATTCCTCCGTCTCAGGAAGAGTCACGGTGCTTTGAGTGACAGCTGCAAACCGAGGGACAATTATGATGGTGCAAATTGTCAAAAAATGCGCGGACGGCAAGACACAGGGATTTAGCAAGACGCACGCAGGGATTAACACGTGCAAGCGTGCAGGTTGACATTCACTAGCCCCCGGCACGTCTTTGACTGTGAAGTCTGGCTTCGGCTTGTTGCATGACATGGTCCCCAAATCTGAAGGATGGTATCGAAAGTGACAGAAACATGTTTGAGCTGTCTTGGAATGCAATTTCTGCTGGGATTTTTCTGAATGCAACCGGTTGGTACAGGTAGTTTCATGATGGAGTTGCGCCACCAGGAGTATGGTGTGTGGCGGGGAGCTTCTTTGGGACACGGGACACGTAGAAACGAGGGGACAAGGGATGCGGAGTGGGAGGTATCATCTGTGCCAGTTGCTGATTGCAGCTGAGCGTCCAACCCCCCTTTCTTCCACTTGAAACAAACAAGTCATTCACCCTCCACAAGCAGCGCTGCGATGAACCTTGAAGTGAGACTCCGCGGGTCTTGTAACAAGTAGATATAGCCTTCAAACAACAAATGATTGAAATGAAATTCTTGAAAGTAGACTCCCGTTGATCTATATATTTGGATAACAAGGTGGCAACAGCCCACACATAGCCACCATTTTAGAAGCCCTTTGGTGATCAAACGTCGCGGTACTTGAAGAAAAATGGTGGAATCACCTCCTGATTGATGTTTTGTCATACATAACCATCGTTTTGTATCGTCTTGCACCATTAGATAATATATATATATATACACATAAAAAACATATATGACATTATATAAACATATTGCACATCATTGTGATCATTCTTGAATATTTTTGAGCTTTTCCCATTCCAAGACATTTCAAGACCCAAACTGTTTCCGGCCCAGCCACTTGGATGCGACCTGTATGCCGCAGGTTGGCAAAGAAATTCGAATGCGCCCCTGCATTCGAGGCGATCTGCGGGTGGCTGTGTCGGAGAAATGCGGTGTACCAACGGTTTACCAACATAGCAATTTAAATATTTGTTGTTTTAAATGGGGACAAGAATGGTGTACAATGTTTTTTTTTCGAATGATCGGCCTTTTTTCCCGTAAATGTGCAGAGAAAGTCTGCTTTGGGGATGTGTCCAACCAACTACTGTGTAGGCACACTTGGAGAGATGAATTGTTCATAAATCCCAGCTCCTTTGATGTGAACAGAAGGGTATTCCATTGGTTGTAATTAACCCCAACATATTCATGGGGAACATATTTTTAATGGAAGTTTCGGCCTGAAAATCACCGTTTTTAAAACATCTAGAGGTTCCAGCTATAGATGTTCCAGCAGCTGTCCACTGGGAATTCGAATGAATCTGGGGATGATGTGATTTTTCCACCTTGGATTCTGGACAGCCCTTTGCCTTTGCTCAGTGGCCCCATCGCCGACCATGTCGGGCCCCCGTGCCGTGAACGATGCTTTGGCGGCTCGATCGCCTCCCAAGGATATCATCGCGTCAGTGAACTATCGACTGGACACTGGCTTTCAACAGTACCTGGATGACAGACTTGGGGCGATGTCCAAAATTCCACTGATTTATAGAAGGTTACCCCGAAAAAACGACCAACAGGTAGATGATCATGATGAGTCCATACCTTAAACCGGCCCTTCTTTTTCTTCCGAAGACAGGACAATCATCGCCGTTTTGATCTGAAGAAATTGACCAAGCATGAAGGGCTTCCCCACATTTTGAGGGTTAAGTTGGTTCATAGCTAGGCTAGCTCGAACTGATTTGCAGCTTGACATAGCTTGACAAGTATTATGATATATCATTGATAGATGGGGTGATAGATAGACTTATAACCTGGAGTTTCCCTTCCGATTTTTTCCTGGAGGTATGAATCGCGTCCAGAGACCATGGGGAAGATCATTTCTGCCCAAGTGAAAATGATGGATGGACGAAACCGCCGGCTCACCATGCGCGAGAATGGATTTGAACTCGTTGAGCAGGCTACGGGCATGTCTCGCCAGGACTTTTTTGATGACAGCATCGTGAGGCAAAAGTACTACCCCTTGTGTGTAGAAGCAATCAAAAAGGTCACAGGAGCGCCAATTGTGATTTGTTTCCATCATCTTGTGCGTGGACATGGTACAGGGAAACCTTTTGCTGGATTGGCGCATGCCGACTATTCCACATGGACTGCAACCAATCTTCTACAAGATACACCACCACCTGGCATCATGGACTTTAAGGGCCGACTCAGCGTGATGAACCTTTGGCGAAATATCAACCCTGACAGCCCCATCCAAAACCATTTCCTCGCGTGTTGTGATGGTGCAAGCGTGCTTGCACCTGATGATTTCATTAGTGTGAGAGTTCCGACTTGGGAAGGTAAAGAAACGCACATGTACCACATGTGCGGAAACAACCATCGGCTCCACAAGTGGTACTATTATCCTCTCCAGACCGCGGACGAGAATCTGATCTTCATGCAATACGATTCCGACCCCCATGTGAAATGCCGTTACACTTTCCACTCGAGTGTTTCGGTTGACGATGGAACGCTGGACTACAAGCGAGAAACTCCTTTGTGGTTTCAGAGTGTTCCCTTTTCTATCACAAACTGGGAACATGATCCTCAGTATTCCCATAGTTTTCAGGCGCATTGAACAAAAACAACATCCCAGAATTGATTGAAGCTCGTGTGTTTCTTGGGTACAAACACAATTGTCCTGTGATTTTCAACTTGAACCAATCCATTGACACCAGGAAAGCATTGAAGTTCGATGTGTTGCATACTTCCCAGATGCTGAGAACACCTTGCCCGACTGGACTTTACCTCCTGATATGCGGGTAGATGCTGCGGTGGAGGCTTGTAAGACGCACACCAAACACGTCAAGGCTTCACCAGACAGACGATATCAGATGGGAGCAGCATCTTATATCATGGCTGATAACCACCGAGGCTGGCTGATGGAGATGTTGGAATACAACCGTCGGGTGGCACATCATGCGGCCTACAAAGATCTCACGGATGATCAACAGGAGGAAGTAGCTGAGCGGGTGGCGAATGATCAGAACTGGAAGAGCTTCATGGATGAATGGGCGGCCACTATGTTTGAAGGTAACGATCCACTGTCGGCCGCGGTGGAATTTGTGGAGCTACATTTGTTAGGCTTTCAGAAGTGGCCCCCAGTGCATCGTGACAGGACCAAGGTATCCATCCAAGAAGGGCATATCAAAGAAATGGTCACTGGAACTTGTGCACATTTTAAGGGTCAAGACCGGTATCCATTCACTACCTTAAAGGCTAGTGATTGGCCAAACGTTTGGAAACGTTTGCAAGCCGCAGATTTGGAAGCAAAGCTGCGCGATTTAGCCCAGACATCGGTAGGCCCGTAGGCTCTTTCCAGAGTGGAACCGACCGGTTAAACCGGAGGTCGAAACAAAGGAGCGGAAGATGCTAAGTTAGAATAGATGCTGATTTAATACTACAATATACACATGTTATGTATAACTACTATACACACGTATACACATATAAATAATCATATTCTACATAATTGTAATATGTCTATACAGATATACGTATTTATTATATAATATATATTATATATTATATACACATACACTTTCATTTTGGATCTCAGACATTGACTGATTTGTCTAGGTTCATTATTTGGGTTGATTGGTGTAAGGATGATGCACAAGAGCATCACTACAACATGGGCTGAACTTCAAGTGGGCAATTCTTTGCATTGAGCCTGCAACATTCCACATCAGATGAGTTTGTCTACTATAACTGTGATTGAAATGTTCATTGGATTGGTTTATGGGAAAATTTACAGGAAACCTCTATATTTCATGGGAAAATCCATGGTTTCCTGTAAATTTTCACCAATCCAATCAAATGTGATTTGTTTGGATTCCTTTCATGTTGTGACCTTTGGAATCCTCGCCATCGTTTCCAGGTGACTGCCCGAAGATTCCAGGCATTTCCAGGGAGCCATCGCCAAAACTCTCCATCGCCACATGACAAAAAATCACCGGAATCACTCAACAAATGCCAGGAGATGTTTAGACATTTATGGGGAATTTTATGGATCTCTAGCTTGAAGGTGGGGACACATTCGCAGCCCAGTCAAGATCTTGTTTCGATTTTTTCAGATGGTTTCATATCTCGAGGATTTTCTGGAAAATTGAATGCTTGACAGTGTACATTGAATTGACTTTGACTTCAGTCCAAAAGAGATTGTCTCTCTTTTTTTAACCGCCGTTCACAGTCTTACAATGTGGCAGGCAATCACGCCTTTGGAAAAAGAGAAGACTTCGATGCTGCGTCAAAAAGGTACACTTCTTGAAGGACTTGCAGCCGAGGTGCCAAGGGTGGACGGATGACCTGCCTTTGGGGTCGGAAACTCATCGGAACATTCCAAGAAGGAATGGGAAACATTTGTCATGCATGCCATGCTACAGATTTTCACATTACCCTCTGGTAAACTAACATAGCTATGGAAAATCACCATCTTTAATAGGTAAATCAACTATAAATGATCCATTTTCAGTAGCTATGTTAGTTTACTGGAGGGTAAAGTAAGCCTTATTCTGGTGTGAAATACCTAGTGGATCCTAGTGGTTGCGAAGGGTGGCCCTTCGTGCCACACTGTGAACGCGCATCCAGCATCATCCGGCCAGGTTTCTCCGGCCACTTATTGGCAAACAGAAGAGATCTGAGGAATGTGAGAATTGATACGATGGGAATGGGCTCCACTATAGTTTAGTTATTCTATGTTGATTCATGTTAATTCTGATTTTTGTTTCCAGGAATTTTTACCAGAAGTTTGAAACTTGAAACAATGGTCTTATGTCTCAAGATGCAAAAGACACTACAGATTTCTGCAAGAATCTGATTCTGGATCGCCAGATCCCCTCCTGCGTTGTGGAGATATTTGTTTCGATTTGCAAACACAGTGCCGCACTTGTTGTAGTTTGATTCACTGGTCTCACGACATCTCGACATCTCGTATCGGCACAAAGCCTGCTGCATCTTTGAGAAGGTGAAAGAAGCCAAGGCAAATTTTATCAGTTGCGAGGTTATAGACAGCTACACCATGAATACTTTGTTTGATATTTTTTTTGTTTGATAGACTTCAAGAAATCATCCCCTTGACATGAATTTCAGTTAAATTCTCTATGACGGCCCCGAAATGAATACCGGATTCTGTATATCCACTGTAGATTCTGTATATAGATCCAAAGATTGATCCATGGCTTCTAAATGCTTCCAACTCTTTGTTGCAGATGCAGATCAACTTGGGGTGCGATTATGCTCGACATCATCAAGCTATCTCCCCGCGTATCAAGTTTTTTGTTTGCGACTTGCAGCCAGAACCCATCAACTGCAGCCGTTTCAGGCACAAAAGTTGGATAGCACTCACAACATGTACAACTCCTGGATCTCGAGATAGATATGTATATAATATATATATATATATACATATGTTACATTGGACTATTCGGAAAAAAGGACCCTCATCATGGATCAATCTATTCTGTTGGATGAAATCGGGGGGATCTGCGGCACACCCCGGGCGCTCTCCTGTGGGTTCCTCAGCGGCCGGCCACAGCTTCAGCGGCCTGGCCGGCTGTTGCATGATGTGGAATCTGGATGAATCTGGAGCATTTCAACGTTGCACCCAGAACTACGTTAAAAATCACCAGTGCAAACGTTTCTGCTGAGGTCGCTTCTTTGAGAGCATGATGTGAGGGCGAGGGGAGGCTCCGGTCGAGGGTGATTTTGAAACCGGTTGCAAGCGCAACAGTCTTAGGCCTCATTGGAGCCAAATCCAACAATCCAACATACTCCAAGCACATTTGTTTCAATCTTTTTCCATACTTCAAGGTGGCCGGTGCCTTATATTTTCTCAACTTGAATCCGACGACCTGTCGTATCCGCAATGTCGTTGTTTTCTTTGTCAAACGCAGGTCTGCGTTTGGGGCAAGAACCATCGGCGCCACATTGTGGCCGTGCTGGCTGAATTGCAAAGTTTTTACTGGCAATTGCTTTCAATGGTATAGGATTAAATTATATTGGATTACCCTCTGGTAGTCAAACATGGCAATGGAAAATCCCATATTTGTAGATGTTAAAATCTCCATTTATAGTGGATTTCCAATTGCCATGTTTGACTACCAGAGGGTATATCAATTGCACATCGTTTTTTTGGCGATCATGCAGATCTTTTTCGGGATTGCTGTCTCCGTTGCTCTGTGCATTGAACGAAGCGTCTTGGCTTCATATGTACAAGTGTACACCGACTCTTTGGGCCTAGCCACCGTGCTCAACATGATTCCCCAGTGGTCCGGGCCGGTTGACTGCCAGAAATGGCGGCAGAAAGAGTTTCAAAAGATCAGGGCCCAGTGCCCCGGCACCTGGACTTGTCGGAGAAAAGAAAAATCGTGGAACTTTCTGGGGCGGCAGAAGCCATCCAGATGGTTTAACAGAAGGTGCAGGAATGCACAGGCCCATTGAAAGACCTCTCTGCAGCAGTCTGCAGTTGCTGAGAACCAGGAAAGGTCTTGGAGCTCTGAATCTGAGGTACTCACAAGTTGCAGGCTCCATGTGGATCGTCACAGCTGCCAAGTTTTTTTTTGTTCGGTGCAGCTCATGCTGTTGCATGGGCCAGTGCTCTTTTGGACCATATGGAGGGAGATGTCTGAAGTTTCAATCAAAGCACCCAGCTGAATGAAACGGCCTTGACCACTACACAGCGTGCCAGAGCTGTGTGATCTTCCGTGTCCATGGGAGCTTCGCATCTTCCCCAGAAGTGAATGCTCCAAACGCTGCCAGAGAGGTGCCGTGCTGCACCTCATGAGACCGGCGAAGAGTATGGAAGAGTCTGACTTGCTCGATGGCTTTAAGCGAGCGCTGCGGATTTTTCACATGGGTCCACAGAAGTGAACGTAATTTAAGGCCCGAATTCTGGACGAATATACTGACTATACTTCAAATTTGGACGAATATGTATTGGATTAGACTAGGTTGAGTACAGGATCGTTTGTTGATATTCAGAGTTGAAAGCGTTCACTTTAACAGGTCCCACTCTGCCACTTGTCAACTGCTTGTTGCACTTGAAAAAGTGGCTGTACAGATTTGAAAAACCCTCTGGCAAGCAAGTGCCATTACAAGTTGTTTTTGATAATCACAACTGTGCTCGCTGCCGATCAGTAATACAGGTCCACATGGGTCCACAGAAGTGAACACACTTGAAAAAAACAATTCTTATCCAATTCTGGACAAATAGACCTACTTGACAAGTCACACAGCTGTGAAACTAGCTTGAACCCAGGACTTCTGGTTATAAGCCAGTTATAAGCAGGTCCTGCTCTGCTACTTGTCGAACTGCTGTCTTTGGCAACTTTGTACACGCTGTGATACGCTGTGTCCAGAGACAGCAACGCGCTGTGTCGAGGAAAACATTGTGAGCTATTCCTCCCCTGACCTGTACAGAGATGTACAGAGTCCATATGACTTATGACTCGGCTGAGAATCGTATCTGAGATCTGAATTAACATGAATCAACGGATATGAACGGTAATCGAACGATGCTTTCATTAGTGCCCTTTCAGAGTGGCGCTGCAGGTGTTTCTTGCGGAGGCCAGGGGCCGAGATCTTGTTGAACCCTCATCCAAAGCATCCTTTAACCAAATGCAGAGGTGGATGGCTTTAAACGGAGCCAGTGAATATCTCCAAAACAAGGCGACCTCTTCGTTGTTTTATTTGTGGTGAAGGACTTAGGGTATACCGTTAAACCATGTAAAACCCATTTCGTGAATAGTTAATATCCATTGCGCCCGCAACATCCACAACGGGGTTTGATGAATTTGTTCCGCCCAGTTGGCCCAGCTGAAGCAGTTGAGCCAGAAATCAATTGTTCCACGAAGTGAAAAACCGGATGGTTCAACTGGGTCAACAAGGCCAACTGCTTCAACTGGTTCAATTGGCTTAAGTTGAACATGGATCAACTGGCTCAAAGCAGACGCTAAACAAAAAAAGACAAAGGCGGCTAAACTGAAAAGGAAAGGCTTGCAACGAAAAGATCGGATTCAACCAATTACTTTCTTCGGGTGGTCTGAGATAGTTTCTGACATACCATCTGGAAGTATATATTATATTCTGACATATATTATCTGACATTCTTTCTGGCATATGCTCTGACATTCTTTCTGGCATCCTATCTGGCATCTATTCTGACATTCTTTCTGGCATCTATTCTGGCATTCTTTCTCACATTCTTTCTATATATAGGATGCTATTTGGCATCTATTCTGACATTCTATCTGACTGGGCACTTCCGGACCTCAACCGCGAGAGCCAGATCTCAGTGGGCAGCGCCCACTGAGATCTGCCCCTCGCGGTTGACGTCTGCGGTCACTGAGATGTCTGGCATTCTCTCTGTTCGGGTCCAGGCCCAGCCCACAGCCTCCGGAGCTCGCGACAGGTCCAGGCGTGGCCCACACCCCCGGGTTCAGCCGTGGCCGACACCCTCCGGGGCTCGCGATATGGAGTTCGGGTTCAGCCGTGGCCCAGAGCCTCCGGTCCAGAGTTCGCAATATGCGGTTCGGGTCCAGGCGTGGCCCACGGCTAGAAGCGCCAGCCAACCAAATCCAGCACTGCCAGGGCCATTGAAAGCTATTTCAAGAAAAGCAAATGACACGAGAACGTCATTAGAACCTGATACAGTTCATGCCTCGACTGACCTTGGCACGGTCATTGACTGATTTGCCAATTGATGGACCTGCATCTGTCGAAGTCTTTTTCCTTGTATGATCTTGTATATGTTTTTCTTCTGCTGTGGTTTTTCAAACGATTTTTCTCCGATGCCTGCAAATCTATATAGACATTTTGATTCATTGGTATACATCGAGCGGATAGAAACCGGTACCAAGCGAGTCGCGCAATTGCAGATGAATTTGATTGCAAATGTCGAACAAAAAAACATTTGGCATTGACCAGGGCACAGATTCTGGCAACTCCTTTTTCTTGGCAGTGCTGATCACGTGCCACTCTGGGAGGTTAGGTTAGAGACACCTCATGCCGAAGCAACCGCCAGATGAGGACCGGAGATGTGTCGGCCAGTGCCACCTGGGAGTCTCCACGGGACTCCACCAATCATTGTGTCCATATGTGTCGACTGTACCGTTGATTTGTCTTTGGTGATGCACGGCCATGTCTTGTTGGTTCTACATCGTGGTTGAATCTGATGGAATATGCCACTAATATGCCCAAGAATTCTTGGTGTTGGGATTTGTTGGCAATTTGACGTCACATTTTTTTCGCACCCACACCATGTTTTTGCAAAATATCCTGAACAAAAACTGTGTCCCATCTCACTACTGAATAAACATAATGAACTCATTAGGACCCCTGCAATACTGACTGTGTTTCTCTTGGCAGGGCCCAGGCCGGGTATTTATGAGATCCATTAGATGATCAGTTGGATTTTCTCCAGACGGGATAATCATGTTTACCCTCTGGTAAATTAACATAGCTATTGAAAATTGCCATAGAAATAGTTGATTTTCCCATTAAAAATCGTGATTTTCCATAGCTATGTTAGTTTACCAGAGGGTAAATCTGGACATTTGTCCAATCAGCCACAGAGTCGCGCCAAAGCGACGCCCAACCCGCGGCAGTTGTTGGCCTCACCTCCATTGATCTTTTGTCCACCGCCCCGACGTGCCCTGGACGATCGAAGACGCAGTTGGGGTTTTACCAAGGTGAGAAACATGTATTTCTAATGTGATATAACCAATCAACAAATGGTGGTATAACATGTTGAGAACCATTCAAACTGATGGTCATTTTTTGGACTATAATATATATTGATATATTCATAACCAATGAAACTGACGGTCATTTTTTTGGGGTACTGTATATTACGTTTTGAAAGCCTATGCACAAATTCAATGGCTTATGCCGGAGTCTCACCGACCAAAATGGGTATGTGACGTCCAAAAACGAGTCCCATCATGTAGCATATACATTATATATATATAATATTTACATTGCATGCATTACCCACCATTCCTTATAGCAAAAATCCAGCAGATGTTTACAACCAGATCCAATCCTTTGCTGATGTTCACATCTCATCAATCGTCTGTTCAGCGTTTCAGCGTTTCATGGTGACGCTCAGTGATTCCGTGTGACCCGAACGACTGGACCAGTTCCAAGGCACCTATGATTGCCTCAAAACAGATGGAGACACAGATTGCGTCGAGCCGCGAAGGAGATCACAGTCGATCTGGGTGACATCGAAGTTGATCACAGCAGCTGTTTGGGAAGTGAATTGGGGAATGGTGAATTTTGAGCGCAACAAAAAACTCTACGATTTAAATCAGTTTTATGGATTCAGATTGTATAGACCCTATGATGAAAATCCGAAGAAGATGCAGCCATGACAGACCTATTTCATGAAAATCACCGTATCAAGTTGATCCAATATAGGCAAAAGGTATAGATTTCAATGGTGCCAACCCCTTGCCACAGGCGGTTTCAAAAGTAACACCAATCCCTTGGAAGATCTGCAGGAGCTTAGATTCTACGCCCTTGCGCCCGCGCCGCGCGCGGCCTCAAGCTGAAGGCGCGGTTGTGGTTCCACAGGCTTACCACTGGTTCGCAACCCTTTAACAGATGGAGGCATAAGGCCAACAATCTTACAGGGATATGGAAGCATCCATTGATTTGGATGGGATTTTCGATGGATTTTCCCTTCTAAACCAACCATTTGGGGGATCCCATTTATGGCAAGGATGGGAGAGGGATCTGAAGAATCATCACCAAACATCTCAGGTTGGTTATCAAACATGGCAAGGGAAAATGGCCATAGAAATAGTTGATTTTCCCATTACAAATGGTGATTTTCAATAGCTATGTTAGTTTACCAGAGGATATTCTGAGTACCGTTCAGCCAGAAATATGGAGGTATTGGGGGGTTCTGGAACATCGGAACATAAACTGTCCACGTGTTTGGTCATTTTCACATGTTCAATGGGGTTTCCCCAGTAGTTGTCAGGGATACCCCAATGACTTGAGAAATACATATAGTGAGAGAGGACGAGATGCAAGCGGGACATAATTCTTGCTTTGCAAGTATCGTGCCATTCATTGGCGATATGACATCGTCAATCATCAGTATTTTTTTTTGTGTATTCACAGGTATTCACTAATGACTACAAGGGATTGGCATCAACGCTTTTAATTACTGCAGTTCAGCTGTTTTTCTAACCTCAGCCGGTGGGAATCTACCTACCCTCACACCAGAAACCCAGGTGAACCAGTCGATGATGGCGTGCAGGAACAAACCCAAATGGTGATGGGTCAAAATCCATTGTGCCTTATCTTGATGTATTTTTAGGGAATGAACCTCCATTATCAGGTGTTTGTTGATGTGAAAACCAGGGTACCAGCGAACGCTGGTGGCCAAATGGAGAGGATGTTCCGCTTCCTTCCAACCATTTCTGGCCGAAATTATGGGTTCTCCTAGGCGAAATAAAACCACATCAGCCCCAAAAGACAATCTCTGAAATAACATCCCCAATGTAAACCAAGACTTATGGAATGGTTTATACTGTAATAATTGGTTTTACCACAAAACAGCTCCCCAGAAGAGGCTGGTTCACCATTGGTTTTACCAGCAATTTGTCGCTCTGATCGAGGCAAATCTTCTTCCAAAGCTACCGGAAGCTCCGTCGGCAACGCAGAAAAGTTGACGAATGCGCCAAAGTTAAAGCGCAGAGTCAGCACGCAGAAACACTCGAAGCAGGAGATCAATGGATGCAGTTTAGTTTAATGGAATTTAATGGGATTTATATAATGGTCTTCCAATTGAAACTATGGAAGGGGAAATGTTGAAAATGTTAATGCTTAATTGTAAGACCGAATTTTTCCTGCAAGTTTTCCCCACAACCTGAATCTCTTCCTTCAGTAGGGAGGAATCTGCGGGTTTTCGCCTGAGTTCAATCCTGAGCTGTCCACGTTCGCAGGACTTGCAGACCCAAGCCAGCTCCGAGGCGCATTATGTGCTATGCATTGCCATGTCTCCAGATCTTCAGATCGGTTTCAGCTTTGTTTTAATGGGCCAGACCTCTGCGCCACACTGTGAAAAAAGTTTGCGCAGGATTTTTCGGCCACCTATTGGCAAACGGAAGAGTTGAACGAGTCTGGTGAGGTTTTCCGGAGAAATCGAATGGGATGGGAATGGAAAGATATGGGGGTACCCAAATAGCTGGATGGTTTAGCCCTATTTTAGGAAACCACCATATGGAAAGTTGGTTTCAACTCATCTTGAGTCCATGTCGATTTCCACCCGGAACGGCAGAATTTCACCATCTTGACCTCTGGGATCCACCATTTTCATGGTCGATGTTGGGTCAGGCAGTGGACTTGGGGAGATTTCCAAGTCTCAGACACTGTTTGTGGATATTGGTGGCAGTGCTACTCGGAAATATCCATGATTTTGTTTAGCTTCATGTTTTTTTTTTACTGCGTTCATCCTTAGTTTCTATACGTAGAGATCCCCAGTTGTTGTGACCCTGATTGCTGAAATGAGCTGCGCAACATGAACCACAGATTGGTCAAATTGAGGGAACACACATTCAAAATCCATCTATCTCTGCAGGCGAGAGATTCACCAAATATTTAAGTTCCATTCCCGGTTTTGTTGCACTAGAGGTTCCTGCATGAAGATTCCGGTTTTGGTTCATATCTCAACCCCCAATTAAGATAATTAAGGCACATTGAATCTCCTATTCTTAGTATTGATGAGTTTATCATAGTTTACCATAGTTTATCATACTATATCCCTATTATCTCCCCCATCTCCCCCATATTTGTTTCATCTCAAGCGTTTCCCGAGGGGCCGGGCACAGGAGCCGATGCCGCAAGACCTCGAGCTGGTGAATCCGGAAGGTCCGATCGAGATCGAGGCCAAGAAACATCCGTGGCACATCTCCGAAATTACCGCGAATTGATCTTTATTTTTGAAACATCCGTGGATTGATCAATTGATCATCATTTTTTGTTGGCATCTGGCATTCAATTTCAATTCTCCTTTTTGAAGCATGTTTGGAATACTGTTGGAATTGGATGAGATTTTCCGCGCCCGTGCTCAAGGTGGAGGCATTTGCACCTCACCTAGGAGACAAAACCTAGGAATTGCGTCGAAGTCAAAGAAGTCAAAGAAGTCAAGTCAGTTCCGCACATCTGGCAGGTTGCAATTGATCAAACAACTTCACCAAATTTGGCGATTTCTTAGCTCAAGGTGTTGTAGGAACGGCGCATGCCAACGATGCCCTGGGAAGGCCCTTTGTGCAGGGGCTATGAAAAAACTTCCAGGGGAGACAGTTCACCAATGGGAAACAATGGGTACATATTGGGACCTACAACCGCAAAGTTGGGAGAAGTGAGGGCATGCTATTGAGATATGAACACCAACATGTTTGCGAAATTCGCAAGCAAAAGCTCAACTCCCAGACCGAGATTTCGTGGGTCGTATGCCATCCAACAACTGAGGAACTCTGTTGGTGGTAGAGGCCCTTTCCAGTCCTATTTTGTTGGTTGGAACGACCCGATGCCGGTTTATCTTGAAGAAAGGTAGCTTGAAGATCTGCACAGCGGAGTCTTGATCACCCCTCTCTGCGGACTAGATTCCAGAGAGCTTCTAAGGGACCTATCAGCCACCAACATTAAACAGTTAGTACATGTTAGTACTGCAGAGAGGTACCTCTTTGGCGGAACCTCCTCACTGTATCCTCACAATCTCCCATGGCACAGGTGCTTTCCTGTTGGATGGCGCCGCCATTTTGTTGATCTCTCAACTGCTTCGCCGTGCCTCGGCCAGGAGGTTGAGCAGTGTTGGAGGTAAATGTATAGAAATTGTGGCTAAAGGTCGTTTCTGGGGCACAGTGAAACGGTTGGTTTCTGTTGGTTTCTGTCGGTTTCTTCTACCCCGTGTTCAAATCGCATCGCCTCCTCTTTCTTCCATTCATTCATCCCGCTTCGCGTGTGGTATCCGCCCACTCCGCAGGAGTTTTGGGTGTAAGAGTGGCCCAACAACCTTCAAGATCGGCCAAATAGCCATCAAGATGGCCCTAATGCTGCAACAAGACCCGCCCAAAAACGCCCAAAACGAGCATCAAAGTCCGATTCAGCAAAAATAGCTGCATTTTTTTACCAACACCAGCCTACAGAATGACGGGGGAAGTCCAAAAAATGCCCCCCCTGTCTAGCAAGCTGATATAGCAGGCATTGGCAGGCTATATTGTAGAGATGTTCTCCGCAGTTACAGGCGGATTTCATGTGCTGATGCTGATGCTGTGATTAATAGGAACCAGGTTGCTCTTGCCCTTGCCAGGTTCCTTTAGTTAACATACACGCTTGAGTTTGCTTAAAAGGCGACTGTCGCCTTGGCATGGTTTACTTTCAGACAACGTCTCGGGTCCAGTGGAGAGCCAACCAATGCTTCCATGAATTCAACACCCCAAAATCAGCAGTCTCGCTGGCAATCAGCAAGTTATGCCTCATTCAGAGGTCTCCAATTTCCCGAAAGAGAACCATTTTGGAGTCCTTGAAACCAGGGAGTAGATTTGGAATTTTCTGAGTTTAAGTGATGCTGGTCAACAGATAGGTTTTGCATCATCCCAACCGTTGGAGTACTTATTTCCCAAAGTTGGTGATTGGTGACCTCCAAATGAAGAAAACCTGAGGGCTTTGAGGGTCACACTGAGGAAGATGTAAGGCCTCCCTGGACTTCGGCACAGCTTGCGTGAGCGATTTCGTCGAAGCAGGGCCCTGAGGAGTTGGCATCTGCACTTCGCGTCTCCCACGGTCTCCCCAAATGACGGTTGTTTCCCCACCAGATGACTTAAGTCCCAAGGGACCTGAAAGGCTCAAAGGATTCCTAGATTTCCATTGAAGCCAGTTATGGAGGTTTCCTAAAATAGGGGTACCCCCAAATCATCCATTTCTAGATAGGATTTTCCAGTATAAACCATCCATTTTTGGGTACCCCCATTTTAGGAAACCCCCAGTTGCTCATGATGTCATGGGTCAAAACCTACTGGTACCATGGGGGTTTTACAAACGCGTTGAGCCAAGGACCTGCGAGATGAACCCCAAGGGCTTCTCGCATCCGGAGTAGCTTGGTCAGATCTTGGGGCCAGGCTACCATGGTACCATGGTCATGTAGCGAAGGATCTGATTGCGATGCTAATGGTTTGAAAGATGAACATTATATAATCATATATATATATACACAATTAACATATATAGACAATTATAAGCAATTATAGACAGTTTTTTTGACCAATGGGTTTGTGGTTGGAGACACTCTTTGAGTCCCAGACTCACAGAGAGAAGCTTTGGTGGGACCATCATCCGCCATGCTTAGACAGAGGATAGTGTCATCCACACCCATCCAATCTGTGCTTTTTCATGTCGCTGGATATGCAATGTGACAAAAAAGTGTGAAGTCAGAAGTGTCGGTCGGACAGTGTATACAATGACCTGACCGGAAATATTGATCACATGGAGGCGAAAGATCTGCTTCTGATGACTTCTGATAGCAGATCTCTAGAACATGTTGCTACATAAATGGAGCTGGGCAGAGGTTCCAAGAGCCCCTGAATGCCCCTGAGCTTGTTCGTTTCCACGGTATTTGTTCTACATTCGAAGTACCCCCACTGATCACGGTGTGATGATCACCTCAAACTTCAACCAGGTCAAACTCCTGCACCATCCCATCCCGTGATGAAGCCTGAGGTACACTTCGAAAGCATCCTTCCAGAACCAATGGATTTGGTCTCTTAGGCGCTGATGTTTTCAGCTGGGGGAGCAGACATTTGTATAATATGGGCTTTTCCAAATTGGGAGCCCCAAATCATCTCAAATTGCTCGGAGTCCTGTGCTTTGTACGAATTCTCTTTTCAATCTCTGGGATTTTCATGGATTTTCTGTATGATGGGCTGCAAAGGTCTTCAGCATGTAATCTTGGGACCAGGGAAACCTGTTCGAGATACTTCTGTGTTGGTATCTCAAAACACCAGTCTTCAAAGTGTTGAACTCCAGGTCTTCACCAGAAGGTCGGACCCATACTGAAATAGGGGCGCACTCATGCCCTAACTAGTCTTTATTTAGTTGGGAGAAGGTTTGGAGGGCCACCCATCTCAGAGTGTCCACAAGTTTGGCCCAAGTTTGAAAGTTGTTCAGCTTTTGGAACTCGTTTTTGTGGGAGAACGTTATGACACCCAAGCATGCTTGGGCAACGTGGTGTTTAAACTATAGATTCATTAGGGAATGGCCCAACCTTGCCTCTCACAATTGGTGGCGCTTGATGGTTAGCCCGTTGGCCCCAGAAAAATATTCAACATGTTTAACTTGTTGGTGGGTCACCCCTCGACCTCCAAACCTCGTTTTGAGGTCCCCATCAATTCTTTCCACTGCTGTCAGGATGCCTTGGGATAAGCAGCACGTAGCTGAGCTAGAGAGAGGCCGGGGAAGCTCGCCTTGGGGCTGGAGAAGGAGGCCTCGGCAAATTGGGGTCCCCCTTAGCTGGGATTCTCCCAATACCAGGATAGATCAGATAAATGAACCCCTCTTAGATGGGGATTCCAAAAAAAACTAGTGATGATTCTCCAGGCTAAAGGTACTACCATGCACTTGGGGTCATGGGATTCCCAGTGGTTCCCCCTCCGCTCCTCAGGGAATTGACCGTCCGATCAGTTCCTTCCAGCACGCGCTTGCAGCCTGGAAGCACGGCTGGTTCTGGTGATTCTGGTGGCGTTTGGGAGATAGCGAAGCTGGTAGACTCTGGTAGACGACCACAGGTGGGTCAGGAAATTGACAACTGGATGAATTAGAAGAGATCTTTTGGATTGCCGAGACATTGACCAAGACAGTGGACAGATTGCAGTAGATGTTGAATAGATGAGCCTTCTCAGTGCTCAGTTGCTATTTGGCCGGATTGAAGTTGGATTGCATCGCTGATTAAATCATGCTGGTGTCAAATGCCACTTGAAATGGCCTTTGATAATGAGGGGAACCCCTAAAAAACCATTGATTCAGGTGAAAGATGATGTTTCAGCTAATGCGTGGAGAACTTTGGGACACCCAAGTGGTTGTCAAATGCATCATATACCGTACCCTACTTGGGCCTCAAAAAGGCTTGTCACCTCAGTCATGGTCATCTATTGGTATCCAGTTTTGGAGTTTTGAAGATAGCCATGAAATGATTTGTGAGGAAATGGGGGAAGGAGTCTGCTTTCCAAAATCCCAACCCCAACATCGAACTCTGAAGCCCTCAACCACTGCCCAGACTCCTTGAGGTTCGAATTCTCTGAGATGTCGATCAGCGCTGTGAGACGCTTCCCCGGTGTTCCAATCTGATGTCACGGCGCGTGGGTCGTAGGGAGGGACCCTCTTAGGGTGGCTCCCAATGAAGAAGATCACAGGTCGACCTGCGAAAATTTGGTCCATCAAAGACCCAAAAAACATCAGAATTTGAGACCTGCCAGCTTGAAGAATGTCATGAATTTGAGGCCTGTAAAGTTTTGCATAACTTGTGTTCAACTCCACCAGACTTGAAACATGTGTGTTTCCAGATGGCAATGGCAATGGACACATGTGCGAACCAGTCGCGTTGCTTGAAGGAACAACGTGGTTTGGTCCGCTTGTAGTGCTGCCAAGGGCGTGAAAGACCTGCGGCCCCTACAGAAGAATTTGTTTAAGCTCTCGAATGTCCGGCCTGTCTATTTGAGAAAGGATATCCCAGCGCAATGCTTGAGGACCTATGAATAACCTTCAAAGCAACTGGACGACCGATCTCAACAGCAGTTGGCATGCTCTCACACAAGTCTGTTTTGCCGTTTCAAGGGCTTCAGCGGCCTCAGCGTTTAATTTAAAAGTCTCAAAAGTGAAATGATGCGAAGAACCACCAAGATGCTCCATACATATCCAACATATACATATCCAGCCAGTATCCCCAAAAAGGTCCTTTTTTAGTGCCCTGTCCAAGCGGTTGGCATACCACTCTGGCCGCCGTAAACGGCCACTGCCGTTGACCCCTGGTAGCTGACAGCCTTGAGCCAAGCGGGCCTTGGGCTCCGGGGGGCTCCGGTGAGACTTCGTCGAAGAAAGGTCCAGTGACCAGTTCAGATTTCCACATTTTCCACCTTTTCAAAGGCTGAAATGTCCTCAGCGAAAGTCAGGAAATCAAGTCAGGAAATCGCTGGGGTGTTGGACCGGTGCCTGGTATGGTAAACTGATTCAGCTGCGTTTTTACCCCATGAAGAAGAGACCCACAGATGACGCCATGTCGACAGCAAATGAGGGGTCCCACATTTGTTCGGGTCCCCACAGTGTTCCAGTAGCTGTTTCTGCATGTCTTGGGCTGAGACTTCACCCTCATGCCAGGTGCCCGAATAAAATTTCGACCTGAAGCGCGTTCGATCGCATGTGCAAGCTCGTCAGATCATGCCTTGTAAATTTTGCATTGGCAATTTTGCAAGGTACAATAGCAAAAAGACTCCTGCAGAAAATGTGCACCGAGCAAATCTATCCAATTGTCATTTTACCAATTGGACTCCTGCACCTCTATCTATGCTTAAGCTTCTTGATTCACAGCAGGGATTCGTCCTCCGTTTCCCAACCACAACCAGGTTTCAGACGCACAGTTCATATCTTTGGGTGATCATGTTTGCCTAGTGATATTTGATGCTCTGCTTCAAGGCGGCGCGGCAAACAGGTCACTGGTTGATTGTGGGAATCCCTGACTGCCAGTGTTCTCTTTTTCCAGCAAAGACATCAAGTGCAACATGCAGGTCGTGTCATTCGAAGATCGCATTGTTTTGGCACAGCATGATGCCCATTCCAGTGGCCATCAGAGGGCCCCAAAGCCGCTTCGGGTCCCCCCAGTGTTCCAGTAGCTGTTTCTGCATGTCTTGGGCTGAGACTTCACCCTCAGATCGTCCGTCCGATTTTGCCTAGTGATATTTGATGTTCTGCTTCAAAGCTGCGCGGCAAACAGGTCATCGGTTGATTGTGGGCATCCCTGACTGCCAGTGTTCTCCTTTTCCCAGCAAAGACATCAAGTGCAACATGCAGGTTGTGTCATTCGAAGATCGCATTGTTTTGGCACAGCATGATGCCCATTCCAGTGGCCATTAGAGGGCCCCAAAGCCGCTTCGCGATGTTTTTTGCAAAGGGTGACCCTGGTCAAGCCAGGTGCTCCTGACTGTCACTGAGAGTCGCGTGGATAGTCAGCTATAACTGGTAATTTGGTGGGCTGTGCGATGAAGTAAAGCGCCATATGGGGCCGGTATGATTCCAGTCCCCAGAAATGCCAAGGAAAACTGGCGATGGCTGATGTCGTGTACACATCGGGTGCTGCAATGTGAGGCTGAGCAACTAAGTGCCCATGGTTGTGTGAAAGGTATAATATGTAGGGACTTATACAGCCATGCATGTGCAAGTTAGACCCAAAGATTGAGGAGACATCATTACAGCCCTGTTTCCCCATCTGACATGATGGATGATGAAAATGATGGCGATATTGGCTATGTCTTGGCCATTAATTTCCAAACTCAGATTGGTGAAGCAGTCATTGTCCCTTTGAGACTTTGCAATTTTTTCATGTCCAGTTCGCCCAGTTCGTATAGTTCTTGGGGATGCAATCAAAACAACAGTGTCCCAATTTTCCTTCAGATGTTTCAGATTCAGTTGACGGCCAAGCATCAGATCTTGCCGTGAGCTATGCGTTTGAACATTTTGAACCCGATGATGCCCTGATGTGCATCAGCCACGAGGAACACATATTTATCCCCATTCTGAAGTTTCAGACCTAGTTGGTCCACTTCCTCAAGTCCAAGCAGGTGTAACTCCATTGGTTGGTGGCCTTGCAAAAAAGTGATGCGATGTGGGCTTCAGATTGCTGCAAGCAATGTGGTGATGTAGCCAAGGTCTCAGAGTTCGGCCAAGAGATGGAATAATTCGTGAAGTCCAAGCTCGATCAGGGCGGTGGAGTATTACCTTCGGTAGCTTCCCACAGAAATCTGTGGTACCAGTGGTGTTGTGACACTAGAGCTAGCTCCTTGAGTAACGAAAAATGCGGAGTTAGATCTATGATTTCAGTGAGGCCAAGTGGACCGTTTCGGCGATTGAGCCCAGCTGCCAAGCTGGTGAAAGCATGGTGCCTTGAGTGCTTGAGCACCGGTCATATGGTGGAACGCCAGAAGCTCTGAGGTACATCCTTTGATGTCATCCTGCAGGAAGCAACTCTTTGCGAAGTTTGTCTTTGCACCTTCAAAAGCCTTTTATAAGATTTGTTCAAACGTTCTGCTCCCATGCCGTCGAAGGGTTAGTAAGTTTTGCAAAAGCTCCGGGGGTGTTTATCTTGGAGAAAGCACACTTCTTGCAAACGGCTTGCAAAGACTATGTGCCAAATTGGGATCCTCAAAGCAAAAACCCGCACAGCAGTAGCGCGACAGAAGTGCCAAACGTTTGTTTGGAGTTTTCGCAGGAGGCCCAGGGGTAAATCGCTCCATTGAAACACCGTCAAAGAGCAAGTTTGGTTTAAGACGGTAGCAAGGCTTTCTAAGATTTTCTAAGCCTAGAGACCTAGAGATCCCTAATGGGTCCCTCTCTTTTCTACACCGAGGCAAGGAACTGGCGTGGAACACAGGGTCGATCCCAGGAACAGTGCTGAAGGTCACTAGGCGCTGGGAAAGTAACTCATCTCCTGTGTCCGGACTCCAAGATGCTCCATGACGCTCCATGCGTGTGACACCAGTGCTTAGTGGCCTCTGTGAGCCGAGCGAAAGATCTCTGGTTGACAGTCGGTTGACGAGATTCGAAGCATTTCGAAGCCAAGTAGTCAAGAGCCCAGGCGCCAAGGCTGACTTTCCCAGAGGAGTTTGACTCAGGGCTCGGAAGTTTGCGACTCGGTTGGGGTGAGTCGCGAGCCGGCAGGGCGAACCTCGCCTCGTTGATGAAGGACCTTTATGGATTTTATGGTGTCGACTGGTGAACCTCAAATTTCTGCGGATTTCTTGCAGCAAGGTGTGAAACGTGTGAAACACCTGGGCCATGGATCCCGTTGATTCCGTTGTGCACCTCGAAAAGGTGTTGCCCTGCGTTGACTCGTTGACAAGTTGTCAGTGTGTTCTCTGAAAATTAATCCCTGAGTGAGACAGAAGTTCCAAGCAGATGCTATGCCATGAAGTCCATGGTTGAGCGAGCAGATGCTCATAGAACCCACTGAAGAGTGATAGTGGAGGCCACTGACACAATGATCCAGATGACATCCCATTGGGATCCTGTTGCAGTCTTTTTGCCATCTTGTTGACCTGCACATGGGCAAATCGAAAGCAGAGCGTGTCCTCACGTTGATGGTCCCCGCATGACTCAGAAACAAAGCACGTTGCAAGTATCACTCATGGCAAAATTTGGTTCTTTGAAGCCGTTCAAGCCGGAGCCAGGTTCTTTGCAGTGAAAGTCGTGGCAATGAAAGCACGCTTTTCCATGGCAGAAAGGTTTGCTGAAGCACCAGCGCACAACAAACAGCCTGGGGTTCGAAGAGATGCTATGCCATGAGGTCCATGGTTGAGTTGGCAGATGCTCATAGAATCCACTTCAGGTGCAGAGGAGGCCCCCAGATGCCATCGCGTTGCAGTCTTTTTGCCATCTTGTTGACTTTTGCAACAATTTAAAAGCAGAGCCTGTGCTCACCTTGATGGTCCCATAGCTCAGAAACCAAGCACATTGCAAGTATCACTCATGGCAAAATTAGGTCTTTGCAGCCATTCAAGTGAATGGTGCAGATGGTGGCAATAAAAGCACGCTTTTCCATGGAAGATATGGAAGGAAGGGTTGCTGAAGCACCAGTGCACGGCAGACAGCCCTGGTTGTAAACAGGTGCCACGGTGCCACGCCATTGGGTCCATGGTTGAGCTAGCAGATCAGACACTGATAGAATCCCCTTCAGGTGCAGAGGAGGCCCCCAGATGCCATCGCGTTGCAGTCTTTCTGCCGTTTTGTTGACTTGCACATGGGCAAATCGATAGCAGAGCGTGTCCTCACGTTGATGGTCCCCGCATGACTCAGAAACAAAGCACGTTGCAAGTTTCACTCATGGCAAAATTTGGTCTTTGCAGCCATTCAAGCCAGAGCCCAGCTATGAAAACACACTTTTCCATAGAGGAAGCCGCTTTCTGAACCACCGCTGCATGGCAAACAATCATGGCTTCAAGGTGTATACAGCATCTTCAAACATGATCTGTCCAATTGTGGAGCTTCAATGTGAAGCCTAGCTACCACAGCTACCATGACTCAGCGAATCTCGTGTTCAAAACTGCACAGCAAACGAAGGTTATTGGTTGATGGTGGGCATCCGCGGCAGGGTTGCTGGTCGTGTCATTCGAAGATCGCCACATTTTTGCATTGTGAAACAGATGAAGGGCCAGATGCAATGTTGCGGAGACATCATTGCAGCGCTATTTGAAACCACCCAATTTGCTGGAGGATGAAGCTGATAGCGACATTGGCCATGTTTGAGCTATGCCATTGCACAGATTGGTGAAGCAGTAGTCCCATCATAGTCCCTTTGGAACTCAGTTTTTCTCACAAGCCCAGTTCATGTCGTTTCGCAGGCAGAGCTGTGGCTGCCATCGGTCGCATTGGTCGCCCTTAAATCTGCAGGCTGGGGGCCATGTCGTCTCCTGCCTGGAGCTGCAAGACAGCTCTTTGAGTTGCCAGTTAGCCCAGTTGATCAGGACCAGCAGTGCACCAGGCTAGCCAGTAGCAGATGACCAGGAATTATGTGAGTCATGTCATGATAGTGGCTGCAGCTGGTTGATACATGTTGCTTGTCCTGAGAGCAGCTGGCGCAGCTTGGAGAACAAAGGATGCTCTTGACCTCCTGTCGCAAGCGGCGATTTAAGTGGTATTTCTTGAGGGATCTGAGAGGGACAATTCCGGGGACACATCGCATGATCCAGTGGAATTTCCGCCGGAAAGCAGTGAGATGACACAAAGTATTGCTGGCAGAGTTAGCAAACAGCCCTGTGCGCAGACCAAGATATTCTCTGGCCCTAGGTGCCTCACAAGGTCAGCCTAGAGAAGCCGGCTGTAGCTGGTTTTTCTCCAGTGAAGCCGCTCCCAGTGCTGGCCCTTCCGGTGGCGGATGTTGCGATCATCCACCAGTGGCTCTGGACCAGTTTCAAGGTGTCATGAAGTGGTTGCCACCGGTTGCCATGCATTGAGCAAACCTCGGCTGAGCCGTTCCAGATCTATGGTCAGACCTCTTCAAAAAGCCGGGTCTCTTCGGCGAAATCACATGACCACTGCTTGGTCACGTGATTGCAGGTTCCAGATGGTCTCTGCTATGGGAGCTGGCCAAGCATGTCTCTATGAGTCTTGGAGTCATGAAAATACCAAGATTTGGAGCCACATCAGGTCATTCAGCTGGCAGTTCTGCAGAAAAATACGGCGGCTCAGGGTGAAGAGTCGTCATGGCTTTCGAATTGTGTTGCTGGTCATTGGTTGCGGGGCCTTGTCAGTTGCCTGTCATAGTCCACTTGTCTCATGGCTTTAAGAACTCAAAGACCTCACCTTTTTCCTGTCGCAAGCGGCGATTTAAGTGGTATTTCTTGAGGGATCTGAGAGGGACAATTCCGGGGACACATCGCATGATCCAGTTGGATTTCCGCCGGAAAGCAGTGAGATGACACAAAGTATTGCTGGCAGAGTTAGCAAACAGCCCTGTGCACAGACCAAGATTGGTTTCACTTGCAGTGACAACTTTCAATAACTCAGCCGTTTCAAGCCAAGTTTGAGATAGTCGGCTGTAGATCCTGCGTCTTTGACATTCTAATTGCGCTAACTGCAGTATCCCCCGAAGCTGCCTGAGCTGTGGAGCAAAAAAGCTGAGCTTGTTTGCTTCAAGTGAGTCTGAGTCTGAGTCTCCCCTGTCTCCACCGTGGAAAATCGACCTGAGCTGCGCTGACATTTCCAGTGATGGTGAACTCCTCCGCTGACATTTCCATGCTTGGAACCTTGACAGCTTGAAGCTGCCAGCTGCAATTGCATCAAACAGCACCAGAGCTTGGAGGATATCGACCCAGGTTTTGCACCATCCGGCGTCTGGGTCCCAGATTTTTCGGACAGGTTGAAGCTGACAGACGTTGCAAGGAGTCCTACTAGTGCCAACTCAAAGGGCCAGCCGCCAGCCTAAAAAAGGCTGCCGTTTCCTGGCTTTCATCTTCCCTTGGTCATAGTTAAGAAAATTCAAGAACTTGAAGTGGCCTTGAGAAGGGCTGTGTGAAATGCAAAATATGATCTCAGCGCCTGGTAAAATGCCTTTGCAGCATTTCAAACATTGAAATAGACCGGATCGACCCGTTGAAGAAACCTTAGTGTGTCGGTCCCGCGGCCACCATTCATGTCAAGTGGGGATGTATCCTGAAACCACATCGAAAGGCACACTAGGACACTAGGCCATGATAGAACTGCACTGCGAGGGATGATGCATGCATTGGTCTTGGAAAGGCACCATGCAACAGCGCATTGGTTTGTGAGCGATAAATTCACCTGGGATTCATCTTGGTGCGGCCGCAGCTTGCAGGCGATTTGAATCCAGCGTTTGACGTGGTTTGCCAGGATTTGTGAAAGGTTGGCAAAGTTATGATCATGTTTTTTGCAGCATCGTTCAAAAATTCAGCAGATCATTGGCAAATGATGGTAAATGTCTGGCGGAGATCTTCTGATTCCGAGCAGAGAAAGCAGACATTTCCGCATCCTAGAGATGGCTTCCACCCATCAGAGCAAGCCTTCCACCCAACTCTCTCAGCGAACCAGGACTCACCGGGATGTGTGGGACTTGACCAGCATGACATGTTCCACGGATTCGACACTTCTTTCTTGACCCCAGCTATCCAGTTGGATCATTTCAAGTTGGTTTCTTCACCTTGAAGCTTTTGGGCCGATGAAGCACAAGACTGGGAGATTCGATGTTCGACCGCAGATCCAAAAAGGTCAAATGAAGTGTGTGCAATTTCACAAGATGGAGTTCCTGGAACCGATGCAAGTGAGTCAATGTCACTGTAGTCAGTGCTTCACGCACACGCCTCATTTTCGGCCCAGCATGATGTACAGTGAGGTGGTTTTTTCCGAGAGGGGCTTCATTGTGTGAACGGAATGATCCAGTGGTGATCCAGTGGTCAAGGTGGTGCTTCAAGTTTCGAACGCCCTGAGGATCGCCCGCGCGGTCATTGGAGACCTCGGAGTTGCAAAACGGGGAGTGTAGCGAAACGCTGAAGGCTTCGGTGAGTCGCGTGGAAGTTTCCACCTGGTGACACCGGTGAGCCTTGAGACTGCGATCATTTCCCAGCGCCCAGAAGGTGGTTCCAATCTGTTCCAATTCGAACGAAGAATCACATTTCTAGACAGGTTTTGTAGCAAGGTACGGATGAGAGATGTCCATCTATGAAAGGTTGGCAACAGTTTGGAGAAATGGCACCAGCCACGAGAGGAGTCGAAATTGTGTCTGACTCAACGGGCATCGTTTGCGGGCACAGGAACCACATGAGTAGCCGACAAAACTGGCTTCGCCTTGGCCTTGCTGAGGGGTGTGCAAAACCTTCATAACCGATAGGGGACGACCTTATACCGATACCCCTGTTTTGCATGAATCGCCTCAAAGTCTAAGTTTGTGAACGCAGAAATCCTCACTACCGATAGGGAACGACCCCAATTTGCGCATGACATCAGAATGAAGAAGCAATTTTGTCCGGCATTCACGTGCTGAGTTCGGTATGCTTGGCATAGATTCCATCAACATTCCGAGGCTCTGATTTCGCATGCTCACTAAAAATCACCTCCGCTACATCCGACACTGCCACAGATGTCAGGCGCTTGCAGTAAGATATCTCTGCGATGATCAAGTCAGGGATTTTTCGGACGGATCAATGAGCTGCTGAAACGTGGTGACACGGGCAAAGGATGCAAAGGGACTGGTCACCAAGTGGCGAATTTGAGAGTTGAAGCAGTTGAAGCTGGACGACGGGCACAACGGGCACCGCAACAGGCACCGCAACGGGCACCGCAACAGGCACCGCAACGGGCACCGCAACAGGCACCTTGACAGCACTGGGGACCACCGTCGGGACAACCTTCGGGGAAGAATCATACCAATATAAGACAAACAGGACATCTTAGGACCCACAACCATGATCATCATGATCCATATGATCCATAATGAGCAAGGTGCCAAGTTGATATGAGTTGATTCTTTGTTGTATTTGGTTTAGATATTAGATAGAATATATAGATCAGAAGAGCCAGTGCGTTCCAAAAGGACGATCAATTCGTGTTCTCGGGGGTAGGTGGGGTAAGTGGGCTGGGGTGGGGCATGGCTTTTCAGGCAGACTGACATTCATTGAGCCTCATCGCCTGGGGAAACAAGAAAATGGAGTAAAGTCAAAAGAAGGTCCTCGCTTGGTGAGGAAGAGACGAACCTTGGATGATGATGAGGAGGAGGAGGAGGATGAGGAGGAGGAGGATGAGAATGAGGCGGATCATGGTGAAGACTTACTGTATCTTTCTGTACTTTTCCAGAGTCGCGGCTACCTGCTGTACTGGTAGCGCTAGCTCGAGCCCTTCCCCCCTGACACAAGGGCCCCAAACCACAGCAGGCTGCAGTGTATGTGCAAGAGGTGTGCATGTTTTTTTTCTATCTTCAACGATGATATCTTGGACCAGGAAATCAACGCCAAAGTACGTACTATAGATGTATTTCCTACACAATCACTTGCGGAAACCATATGGAGATCAGGGAAACATGCCAAAACATTCATCATGCATTGAAAATTTGGCACAGTAAATGCAGCAGAATCTCGCCTTTTGCAATCTACACAGAGAGCGGCACATCATCACATTTTGATATTTGTCACAATTTTGATACTCAAATTTTGATGGTTCACGTTTGCGAATGAACATCTTGCCCCCAAACTGGGCTCCTAGTGGTTTCACCCAGCTTGGCATTGGTTGTTATTAGATCAAGGCGACTGCTTTCTCCAGATCGGGAAGTCACGGATCATCCCAAGATGTAGCACCTGTTTCTATCAGGAAATAGCTGGGTGATGCTGGGTGTATGGGTTACCAAAGTTTGGAGAAACCCTCAAATCAATCAACAGGAGAGGCTAACAAGTGATATTTAAATACAGGCCCAACAAAGCGAGTGCGTTACTTTTCCTTTGAATTGATGGTACTGCACTTTGTACATTCCTTCAAGACTCAATTTACAGGCTGCCAACAGCCAGCCTGTCTGAAGCATGATTGGTAGATAGATGTAGATAGCATGCAGGGCACGTGTTTGTTTTGACTTGAGCCAATTTGCAGATACCGAGGAACTTTGTATCTATTGTTTGTTCTGCCCTTTTTCTTAGCTTGTTTTGGCGGTTGCTTTGCTTGGATTGTACACTGCTTCTCACCGTGTTGCATTGTGACTACTGTAAAGGTCATGCCGACTGTTCCTCAAACCACTGTACAGTGTCCAAAAGGTCCAAAACCTCCAAAGTGGTACATCTATTTGTAAAATGTTGTAAATCCCTGCTTCCAAATTCTTCCAATTTCTTATGAATCCCTGACTTTCACATGACCTCGTTGACTAAGGACACCGACCAAGCTCTAGTGAAAGCATAGCTGGACATCGGCCATTGTTCTCCGACAGGTTGCATTTGCGACCGGAAGGCTCCTCCACCGTTCTTCATGTGACCCAGTTTTCGACGAGCGGCCAGGGCTCGTTGCTTCCAGCCGCGGGAATTGCCGCAGTGCAGATATCCGCAGAGAAGGTGTACTCCGTGTAGCGGTGGCACGTAGTGATTCCTTGTCGACATCTCAACGCAAGAAGCACACCATGGCGGAGGTGTTACCACGTTGGGCTGGTGACCAGGCCTGCTGTGATCAGAACCTGGCTTGGTCCAACTTGAATTTCTGCACCCCTTCTGGGCCCCAGAAATCTTGCGCGGGTATGAAGGAACTGTTGACAGCTTGACCAACTTGATCCATCCAAGTCATCACCAAACGTAATTTCATTTCGGGAGGTGGATCCGACTCGAACTCCAAGCCCAATGAAAAGATGGAGGGCAATTTCTTTCAGTTTGGCTTTATGCCCTATCCAAGATAGATTCACAGAGCGCCAAAGTCACAGTAAGTCACTTCTTATCTTAGCCATCATCCTCTAAGTGGAAGAGATGCTGCACCTGTTGAGACTGATGTGGAGAACCCTGACATCGATGTCCCAGAAGTTCCTTCCACTCTGTGAAACTAAGTGACTTCTGCCGTCAAAGTGTGCTTGGAAGTTGAGTAAGCAAATGAAGGTGGAAAGGACCTACAGATCACAAGCCTTGAGGTGTTCACTGCAAAGGAAACGATGAGGATTTCAATGGATTTCTCTTGGGTGAAGTCTTGTCACAGGTGCATCGAAAGCAAACATCACAGTCAGGGGATGCTTCCCAGGGCACTCAGGTTTTGATCACTTCCCAGCTGTGCTTCATGAAAACTCTTTAGAACTCTTACAGTTGAGGCGCTTTCTCAGACTTTGAAGTTGCCATCATGAAACCCCCAAGCATGGGCTCAATGGCAGCCGTACGGAGAATTGTGGCATTTCAGGTGCCCATCCACCGTTTGCAGCCACCCTAGAGAGGCTGCTGGAGGTGATTTTGGCCCCTTGGTCGAAGACCCATCGGTCAGTGGTCAGTAGCTGTGAGTACAACGTGTTGCCATGACGAGTGGTGAACCGTGAACCGCTGACACTGGGAAAGCATCTTTGATTGAAGCACTTCTGCTGCTCCTCACCGAAAAGAAGCAGAAGTTGCACACCTGCTGAAGAGCCGGAAGTTGCCAATCCCACAAGCGGTCAAGCATGTCCGATGTGAACCTCTCATTTTCCCTGGAAGTCTTGTAGGCTTGGTCCCGAAATGTGGAAGATCGCTGAGACGAGCAAGTTGCACCTGCAGTGAAATGCGAGGTTCAGTGTTTGTACTGATAACTGCACAGATGGTGTTTTTGACACTGAAGCTTGCCAAATGTCGCACCACCGCCGATGTGTCCCAGCATTATTTTTGTCCAGTACCGGCCCCGATTTACTGGCTTCTTCAGCCAGAATATATTATTGAAGTTTTGCCTTCAGCACGAGATTTTGGTACCTCTCACAAAGTGGTGGAAAGGCACACGAGNTTCAGCCAGAATATATTATTGAAGTTTTGCCTTCAGCACGAGATTTTGGTACCTCTCACAAAGTGGTGGAAAGGCACACGAGCTTGTCATGACTTCAAAGCAGTCCCAAGCGTGATTCTGTCGACTGAACAACTGCCAGACGATCAAGCATGATTGCTCTTGTCGTTTTGGGTTTGAAGCCTTGTCTTAGAACATGGTCGAGGCGTTGCTGCAGGCAACTCCATTTCAAGACGGTAGAAAAGATATTCTTGAAAAGTCTGTTCACCTCGGCAGCTTCTAATCAACAAGTTTGAGTCATCCAACAAGATTCTGACGGGTGTGCCTTATGCCTTATGACTACTTGAATTCTTTTGTTTTTTTCCACAAAGGTTTGAAAGAAGTATGGATGCTCGGGTAATGCCCTCACTTGGGGCAGAATAAGCAGCAGCAGTCGACTTTCATGGCGGCCTTGGTTGTTGTTGATCTCAATCAAGATGAACCTTCGGGCCAGAATTCACAGTGTGACTCGACGTTCTGCAACTCGCCCTGGACATGTTTGAGTGATCGCTGATTTTGAAGACATTTAAAAGAAGGTTGTCTTCTGTTTGGGAGCTGAGAGGTTTCAAAGTCTCTGAATTGTTCGTCCCTTCTCCATGATGCAAACGGTCGACTTGGCACCTGTGATTGCGCAGATTTAAACAAGCCTTTCCCCTGCAGCCCCAAAACCACTGACTCGACCATCGGAATCGGGTCGCAATTGGCTTCTGTTTCCTCAAAAACGTGGTCACACTGCCACAGCATCATCAGGAAAAATTTCAGTGCATGACCACAGCAAGGCCAAAGAAACAGGGCACTCCAGAGCTTGAAGATCTAGAAGTAGCATGACCAATTTGATCTTGATCCTGGTGTCACTCGGACTCAAAGCCCCCGAAAAGCCAAGTTGAATATTTTGCCGCCACTGCCATTGCCATTGAAGTGGATTGGAAGGCTGATGTTTTTGTTGCCAGAAAAGACTCATTCGTAGAGGGGAACAGCAAGAAACAATTCTTTGTGGCTGGCAGATGGTTGTCAGATCAGTCAAACGTACATATTCAATCCTTGCTTGATTGATTTCCAGGCCAAGGCATCAAGGCAATGCCTGGGCATACCTGGGCCACATAACTTGACTTCAGTATCACTGCGCCTTTTCGGCAAGTCTCGGGCTTCAAGTTGGGTGTGGGTGCTACAAGGTGCTACAAGATGTATGAGCCCCAGAGACATTTTCAGCCACAGGTCCTGATAGCGGGAAAAAGATACCTGGAGAATGCAAGATCTGAATAAATTTGAGGCATTTACAGGTTTGATCTTGCTCTTTCTGGCCATATCTTCGGAACTGGACAAGATGGACAAATTGGTTTGCTTGCATCCAACATAGGTGCTATGACAGTTCATGATGGTTTGGGGACATTACACGTCACCTCAGTTCACTACTCCAGAGTTGCTCCTCTGTCCAAAGACAAGGTTTCTGGATTCCAGTCTTCAGCTCCGATCCTTGTGGCATTGAAAGACAGCCCGCCAGAAAGCTCCACACGCTGGGGTTGATGGCCTTGATTGCGACACTTCTTGGGTATCGTTCCACTGAGCTAAACCTTTGCATGTTCCAAGCATTCGTGGCCAGTGCGAAACCCAAACCCACCTGGATGTGGCGCACAACGACGGGCGCAGAGCTACAAAGTCACCATGTCCACCACAAGCTGAGTCGAGCCTTTGGAGGAGCAAAGATGTGCAGCCACAAGTTCTTCCGTCTGTGAGGGACACACCATCAGGAGTGACCATCGGCAATATGAGACTCCCTGAACGACAAGGTCTTCAGCTGAAGTGACTTGTGCGGATCAAGTGAGGGTCTTGCTGGAGCGGCTGCTGAGTCATGTGACGGAGCCAGGCTACACAACTTGAATCTTATCCAGTTCAATGTATTTTAAGGATTTTCAAGGTCAGATTGGGAGATTCACTAATGGTTGAGTTGCCAGTTAGGAAGCTGTCATATCCACGTGAGCTTCAAACATCCTTCAGAGGTGTCCAAACCATCTACTCCCACACCCGCGTAAGAGCAAACATGCAGCTCTCGAAACCCTTTCAAAAACTGCGTGAAAGGTGTTTGGAAATTTGTCTTCGCCAAAGCTCAGCAAAAGCTTAAGTATAAGAAGTGTAAGAGAAAGCACACTCCTCGCGGCAGCCTGTGAAGCTCCCTGATGACACATTGCATCAAAATTGGGGTCGGCGAAGGCCAAAACCTACACAGCAAAAGTGTGGCAAAAGTGTGTTTGTGGAGTAAACGCCGAAGACCGAGGGGTTTTTGAAGCCGCTCATGTTGTTAGGTCAATTGATGGCAAAAGTGCTGGAACTTGAAGAGAGTTCCAAAGCATGTGTGACAGTCGTGGAAGTTGCTGGGCATACAAGATTTTAGCATGAAAGCACAGTTGATTTCGGGTTGTGAACGTTTTGTGCAGCACAACAGCAGTCGGCCATAGATCCACAGTTTTTGTAGCGCAAGCTTGCTCGTGTGAAACCTCAGATAAGCGAACCGGATCATGCTTTGACCGTTGCAGTGGCGTAGTTTAACCTTGAGACTCGCACTATTCATTTGAGCGCACTTCAAGCATGTCCTAGCTTGCAGAGCTGCAAAGAAGAGCGCAGTCGGTTGCCTTGTCGCACTGGCCAAGAGGCATCTTTAAGACTTCTTATGTTCAGCAGAACAAGCTTGAAAAAACTCCAAGTTTGGGATGTCTTCCAACATAGCTCTCCTGTTTCGAAATAGCGGCAGCGTGGCTGCAGTCCTCTGGGCACTCTGCACAATGGCATTCCACAAGCTTTGCAGTCTGAACATTGGATCTATCCCGCCTCCATAATGCAAATCTTCGACTTGGCACCAGTGGTTTGCTGGAAACGGTCCAAAAAATCCAAAGACACCCTAGCCTTGCAGCCCCCAAAAACCACAAAAAACGCGACTATCAAAATCAGGTCACAACTGGTTGCTGTTTCCACACTGCCATAGATGTCGCAAGGAACAGCAGCGCATGACCACACCTTTTGGTGTCTGAACCATGCCCAAAAATCCTCAGTGATCCTCCCACGGCTTCAAAGAATCTCGAAGGTCGGAGCCTGTGCCCTTCGCGGCGTGAAAGCAGCTGAATGGCAACTGTGTGAGATGAAGATTGGCGTCAGACCACTGAAAGTTCGACATGCTGTCCTTGCTTGATTGATTTCCAGGCCAAGGCATCGAGGCAATGCCTGGGCATACCTGGGCCACAGAAGTTGACTTCACTATCACTGCGCCTTTTCGGCAAGTCTCGAGCTTCAAGTTGTTTGGTGTGGATGCTACAAGATGTATGAGCCCCAGTAGAGACATTTTCAGCCACGGGAAATGTCAGCTGGAAAAAGATGCCTGGAGAATGCAAGAGCTCAATGAATTTGAGGTATTTACAGGTTTGATCCTGCTCTTTCTGGCCATTTCTTTGGCACCGGACAAGATGGACGAGTCAGCATACTTGCATGCAGGAGAGATGCTGTGACTGTGCCAACATGGGTTGATTGAGGCACTGTTGCTGCTCCACTTGCTGACCACACAGCTGCGCAAACACCTCCGAAATATTCCGAAATGAACCTGCCGTTTCACACAGAAGTTTCACGATCGGCAAGACTGCATCAGAATGCATCAGAGATCGGAGCAAGTTGCATGAAGTGCGAGGTTCAGTGTCTTTACTGATAACTGCACGGATGGTGTTTTTGACACTGAAGCTTGCCAAATGTCGCACCACCGCCGATGTGTCCCAGCATTATTTTTGTCCAGTACCGGTCCCGATTTACTGGCTTCTTCAGCCAGAATATATTATTGAAGTTTTGCCTTCAGCACGAGATTTTGGTACCTCTCACAAAGTGGTGGAAAGGCACACGAGNTTCAGCCAGAATATATTATTGAAGTTTTGCCTTCAGCACGAGATTTTGGTACCTCTCACAAAGTGGTGGAAAGGCACACGAGCTTGTCATGACTTCAAAAAAGTCACAAGCGTGATTCTGTCGACTGAACAACTGCCAGACGATCAAGCATGATTGCTCTTGTCGTTTTGGGTTTGAAGCCTTGTGTTAGAACATGGTCGAGGCGTTTCTGCAGACAACTGCAGTTCAAAAGGGCCACTAGCCAAACAGACTCTGTCAAGGGTTTGTTCACTTAAGCAGCTTTTGGTGAACAGTTGCGCTTCATTCCAAAAGATGTGGACGGGTATGTCTGATGTCTATCTGAATTCGTCTGTTTATTCCTTGCGGACCTGAAATCCAAAAAGTTGGACATGCGTGAATGGCCTTTCAGTGTTGCTCCGCTTGGGTCAGAGTGAGCAGCCAGACCAGACGACTTTTGCGGCAGCCTTGACCCTGGCTTTGAAGTTTGTGAAGACCAGTTTCCAATGCAGTGAAGCATGTGAAGCTGCGATGGCTTCCAGAAGCTTCGGCTATGGTTCGGCTGTGTGAGTGATCATTTAATTGCTTTGCCTCCAAAAATCGGCGCCGTGACAAGTGTTGTACTGTCGTTCCCGAGTCCTTGATGCAGCTTGTAGACTTAGCTGGTTCAGCTGCAGTGACATTTGATGGCAAACGACCAATTATGGGGATCCTCAGAACCCTGGCCGGGTCTTATTCAACTTATTCAATAAATTATTCATGTTAAGTTGTCCAACTTGAAATCAAGCATCTTTCAAAATCTTAAACCCCAGAGATGTCACGGGTCTATGAAGATTGCCCAAGTAGTGATTGCAGCCAGTCACCGGTATAAGATTAGTCCAGGAAGACGGAACTTGAGTAGTGAAGCACCTTTGGTAGATCTGGGTCGATTTCTAACAGTCGAGGTCCTCGTGTCCCAAAGTCGTACTCCCAGGGTGTGAAATACTCCAAGCTGCAGCGTGCCCCATGACTTTTGACGCCGCGCGCGGTTGAGATTCGCCCCATACACCTGAAACGTGATTTGGAATCTCGTTGTTGGTTGATCAGTGTTCTTGGTGATCGTGAGCTGCAGCTAAAGCTCGAATGGCAGCTGCTTGGCTTTCAGAGCCAACATTTCAGCTTTAAAACGAAGAAAAGAGCCTTAGGCACGTCAGTGCAATTGGGATTCCCCGGAGCTGATTGCTGAAGCGTTCACCGGGATTTTCCAATTTTGAGAGCTTTTCCCGTGGTTGGCAGGCGGCAGATGACATGTGATGGTTTTGTTTCCTCTTCAACTTTTGATGATTTCGATCAGTTGATTCGGATCCCTTCCATTGACCTGCTTCAAGGATGCCGCCAAGACCGCCCAGGGATCCATGCCAAGTTATAGGAACTCTGAAGAAGTTCAGTGTTGGCAAGATGAACACTTAGATATAATATTAAATTCGCGTGTAGAGATGTATACACCTGGAGGTAAACTGGTTTGACTGATGGAAACAACTCCTGTGGTGGAAGCAGCCCTGCCATCAGCTGGTGCAAAGTATATATACAGTATACAGATGTCACGCTAGGTCACGATGAAGCCTTTGTGATGGAGTATGAGCATGAGCTGTGATGTCGAATTGGGAGCAAGATCAGTGATGGCAAAGGTTCAATTCAGACACTGTTTCTCTTGCCAAGCCTCTGGACCTTCCCCCATCCAAGTACTTCCGGTGACCGTCCAAAAGAAGGGCCTGAGCAAACGAAGGTCAGTAGATGTGCAGTGAAAGCAAAAGCACTTGCAGCTGTTATGGAGACATGCTCACCATGACAAGAGGAGTCAGTGCTTCATGTTCCACCGATACGTCCTTGTCCGTGTGTGCACTGGCACTTCCAGAAGCTTGGATGGTCAAGCTCCCCATTGCCAAGTGACCTTTCCACAGCAAGCCTTCTGCCAGGTCCCATGTTGTCGCACGTCGTGAACACGGCTCAGTCGTCCCGTCACCTCTGAACGTCTCTTAAGCAACATCCTTTGGTCACCTGCCAGTAAACTTCGAAGGCTTCACTGGTTATCCCAATCATCCCAGTCGATGTCACTTAAGACTTGGTGCAGGTGACTGATCATCACAGCTGTAGGCAGTAGTATGACCCTGGCAGACTAATCCACCATCCGGACTGATGGATTCCAGACCTTTTGAAGCCCTTGCAGAGCCTGAGAGTTGAGAAGAGACTGCAAATCAAACGCCTGCGTGCTAGAAGTGCGTAAATATCGATCAGAATTGTGTGTGGAAGTGGAATGGCATTCTGGATTCCAGCCTGTTGCGATGCAATGGGAGAGTGTGTGGGATGGAGAGGATGTTTGTACTTCATTCCTGAGTGATGGCTCATTGTTTGGTATCCCGGTCACTAATCTTCACAGTGACAGGCCAGAAATGGTGGATTTCATTGAATTTCAGATGGGTTCCTTGAACAGCTTACACCACAGGCCCAGTGCTTCCCAATCTTTTGACTTCAGTGGACCTCCCAGGAGATTTCGAACGCAGTGCCAAGCGCGTTCTTGCTGAAGTTGGCAGCTTCAAGTTCTCCCCCATCCACTCTGAGCCTGGAGATGCAAGGTTGAACTTCGTTGCAACCATGTTGCATATGTTGCAGACCAGAGGCAGCAGGTCCCGATAATTCAGCGGAATCACTGGTGATTCTGGTGAGGCCTACCAGAAGCTCCCAGGCTCCCAGGTACAGCTTAGAAGTCGCCATATCTGGTGTTTTTCGTGTAACGTCGCCTTTTTCGTCGCCAGAGTGAAGGGACAGCACCAATGGGTCCCCAACTTCAGACCCTGGCCCGGCACTACGGCTGTGGCATGCGACCTGCGTTAGGTGCTGCGAATTTAGCACGTCCTGGTAACTGACCTGTTTGGCCTTCGGAAACATTTGAAGTTGAGGAAGTTGAGATCTGGACTGAACCATCACAAGTTGCAGGGGACCTTACGGCAATTCCTTTCCATCTTGAGTGTCAAAAAGCCTCAGGGCCGTGCCACAGGACTTGCTGTTGTTTTTAAGCAACAGGCTTCAGTAAAAATGGCGCTGGCAAAATCCTAGAGTTGGACACGTCGCTACTGACTTGATGAAATCCAATGGCCGCCCAGAAGGCTCCGTGAATGGCTCCCAGATGGCTCATGGATGATGATCATGTTACGGTTCCGTGGACCTGTTGGATTCTCCAAGTTTTGAAGACGAGGGTCACATCTTAATCAAGTGCCATCCCAAGGTTCCGTGAATCGTTTGGGATGTGAGATCAGTTGCCAGCTACCACACCATGCCCGGCAACTGATTTCAAGGGATTTGATGGAATTGATTCGCTTCAAGTTAGTTCGTTCTGGATACCACAAATGATACCTGCACCCATTTGGAAGCAGGTCATATCGATAAAGTGTCAGTCAGTCTGCAATGTTGGGTGGATCCAAAGTTCATCCAAGATCACTTTTTCATCCAAGATTAATTCATAGCCTGCCACTGTGTTCTGAAGGCAATTGCCGGGACCATTCATTATGGCAGTATGTTCTTCACCCCTTTGCCACTTATCCACTATACAAAATTCATCAAAATCCCAAGACGTCTAAGGGGATGTCCTATGTCCACTAAAAGATCAAGCCATTAAAGAGCCCTTGCACTCTACGGCTGCCGGGTTCCCAAATGTGAAGGTCAAGATACCCAGGAAGTTAGGAGAGGGCGTCCTCTCCTGCGTTTGAAAAAGGTGTCTGGTGGTCGAACACATTTGACAGAAGAGAGTTGCTTTAAAGCCAGAAAGCTGTGGGTCTTAGGCTTGACAGAAGAGAGTGGCTTGCTGGGTCTAGTCAGCCAGCAGCCGGACACTTCACTGATTCAAAGCACATCATTTGAAAGAACCCATAGATGCTCGCCCACTTTCGACTGCTACTTGATCTGTCAAAGCCCAAGGGCCACAAGGGTTGTGGTTCCAAGAATCCATCCGCAGCTTACAGTGCCGAGATACATCCGATTCCCAGCTTTCTAGTTACGAAGGTTCCTTGGTTGATGCCTCAACACGTCCAGGCATAGGTTGCATGATGTTGCATGGCCCTCCAATGTGGCCAGATCAGCAGAAGGGCTTAACCATACATGTCCAACCCTTACAGGACTCCACCCTCCTTCACGTAAAACTCGAAGCTTCCGGGCTCCTCTTAGATCCAAGAAAAGACCTCGGTGGGCCCGTGCTGTTCCACGTCTTGGGCGCCGGAAAGGTCTAAGTCGAGGCAAAGGGTCAGGTCAGGTGGCTCGAACTGCTGATTGCAGGGCTTGGAGCTGTCGGAGCTTGGGGAAGTTGATATCCTGCAGGTTGCCGAAAGCACTGGCANTGATTGCAGGGCTTGGAGCTGTCGGAGCTTGGGGAAGTTGATATCCTGCAGGTTGCCGAAAGCACTGGCAATAGTCCCAGAATCACAAGAAATCACCAGGAAGATGCGCCTCGTTTTTTTCAGATGTCAATTTGCAGAAAGGAACCTCATGCTCCACGGAGAACATTTGCAACACATTTGACCCTTTGGCACCTTGAACTACGCGGCTTGGTTTGAGATCTGGCTTCCATGGCAGTTCCAAAGCGCAGGAAAGTGCAGCGGTTTTCCCCACCTGGGTCAGACCCAGAAGTTGAAAGTGCAGAGGTTCAAGCGCCGGCACAAGTTGAAAGGTGTTTGCATAGCAGGAGATGTTATTCCGGGATGACTGGAGTCGAGTCAATCCTGGTGAAAGTGAGATGTTTGGAGATGCTGGGGGGCAACTTTCTGAGAATCACCTGGAAGCCAGGGCAAGTCAAGTTGGTCAACCCTCACTCCGCAGTGATGAGGGGACTGTCGGAATTCCCAAAGACAGCCGCAAAGAGCAGGGATTTGATGCCTGAGTGCTAGTGCAAACTCGAAGCTTCCGGGCTCCTCTTAGATCCAAGAAAAGACCTCGGTGGGCCCGTGCTGTTCCACGTCTTGGGCGCCGGAAAGGTCTAAGTCGAGGTAAAGGGTCAGGTCAGGTGGCTCGAACTGCTGATTGCAGGGCTTGGAGCTGTCGGAGCTTGGGGAAGTTGATATCCTGCAGGTTGCCGAAAGCACTGGCANTGATTGCAGGGCTTGGAGCTGTCGGAGCTTGGGGAAGTTGATATCCTGCAGGTTGCCGAAAGCACTGGCAATAGTCCCAGAATCACAAGAAATCACCAGAAAGATGCGCCTCGTTTTTTTCAGATGTCAATTTGCAGAAAGGAACCTCATGCTCCATGGAGAACATTTGCAACACATTTGACCCTTCGGCACCTTGAACTACGCGGCTTGGTTTGAGATCTGCTTCCGTGGCAGTTCCAAAGCGCAGGAAAGTGCGATCAGCCGTGCCATGTGCGAAGGGACAAGGTGCCCCAAAGTCGCTGCTGGCAAGGACACAAGGATCTCAAAAGTTTGCAATAAGATTGCAATAAGATTGCAGCCGAAGTGATTGAGAATGACTTCCTGAGCCGTTGATGTGTGTTCTCGTACATCTAGCTTGATCAAAGTTGGGTGATGCTTTCGGCGGCCGATGGGGCAGAATCCACTCACATGGAACTGCAATTCCCAGTCAATTGTAGATCCCCACACCTGAGGGCAATCTAGCTATGTATGAATCGGTCCCGTGAAGAAGGTACTTCGGCCTTCTCTATGTCTGAAAATGGGATGTCCGGGATGGTGCAGTGAGCAAAACCAAATTGTGAATTCCTTGATGCTCGCAGCCCTTGCCAAGTAGTTAGATGCTGGCAGCCCCAAGTAGTTTGAGTGCCCAGATGATGATCAAAAATGAGCAAAACCGGGTCATGCCAACCAAGATGCGAGCTAGCTGGTCCCGACCGCAAATGAAGCATCCAGCTTTGCTGTAGCAAGATCTGTTGCCACCAGATGTACCCTGGAGCCCAGATATGAATCCAGGGTGCATCTCGGGAAGTCTTCTGGCTGCGTGAAAGTTTGCTATCAGAGTTGATGGGCTTCACGGTGTTATCTTCCCACAGCGACACATCCTAACTGGCATGGTTCGCCATTTCTCCCAGACACTGACCGTCCCACGAAAAGTGTAGATCAAATACTTCCCAAGACCCATATGAGTCATATGAGTAGCAGGAAACGAAGCTGAGATGTTTGATTCTTCCAAGCCAGCTGAGAACCACCCGGGATCTAGGTACACGTCTATTTTTCCGAGAAGCTCAAGCTGTGAACATGGATCCATAGCTATGACATTTGGCGTGGAGATGGATCAAAACATGGTGAGCTCCAGCGTTTTGGATGGACTGCTACAGCTGAAGTTGGAAGCTGGGCCAGCTGGGCTGCTGGCTCCGAAGTTCGAAGCTGTGGCTTTCACTTGACCGCCTCTCGCCTTTGTCCCCAAAAAATTCTCCGTGGCGGCCAGGTAGATACCAAATGGTATCACATCAAATCTTAGTGGAAGAGGTCTGGAAAAGTTGCGCACAAAAATGGCATTGCATAGAGACGAAGTTTTGAAACATCTTTGACGTTGATCAAAGGTCTGGTGTCAAGGCGACAAGGCGACAGCTGGCAGAATTCAGGCTGTTGCGCCAGGACCAAAGTTCAGCACCTGAGAGCACCTGATTCTTTGGATCTTTAGCACATGAATCCAGAGCGGTCTGAAGACCCCACGGTTTGTGATGATAATGCTCCATAAGCCAAATCTCAGACCTAAAGATATCAAGGTTATCACAGTTATCACATTGTCCATTTAGAGCTGATTTCCTGACCCGTCCAACACCTTGAAGTGCAGCCGCAGTAGCTGTACCGGCTGTACCCTTTGCTCAAAGCTGACGGGAATCCAAATGGTGAGGGCCCCCTCCCTGTCGACCCAAGATCACTTTAAGAAGGCCCTGACGTCAGCCGTTTGACCGTTTGACCTTCAGAGTTCTTTCTGTTTCTACTAGGTCTACTAGGTCCCCAGTAGGCTTCGGTGCCTCTAAATGTCATCATCTCCTCCTCGATTTTCTGTGCATGGCCCAGAGTCGAATGAGATTCCTCCACGCCTTGCAGGGCCGGGAAAAAAGGTCCAGATGTCAGGTGGTTGGCCCAGCACCTATGGCTGAACCACTGGTGGGGCCAGTTGCGGAAGTAGGGAAGATAGCGAAGATACCCGATGAACGATGTAAGGTGCTCCTGTTTGACAACGGCTGCCTGGTCGATTTGGGTTTGGTTCAGCCAGCTCCGGGTTTGGCTGCTGTGCCATGTGCAAGTGGTAGCTCAAAAGATCCCTCAAAAGTGTCCAGGTGCAAGTCAAGATGGAAGGTTTTGGGTTTGAGAACGCCGGGGACTTCTGCTGAGTTTGCACCTAAAAGTATTGCGAGATTGATGCGACCTGAAAGCATTTCAATTTCCATGGGGACTAGAAGAAATTGCCAGGTGCGTATGACGTGAAAAAGCATGAAAAGGCAGGTGATTCCAGAGAAACCACCAGGGAAGATCAGGGAAGCAGAGGAATGAGCTCCCAGCAAAAGGTGGATCAAGAGCTCAAAAAGACCACTGACCAGAAGTCAGATCTAAAGCCGAAACCAAGCTCCCATTTTTCCAAAAAAATGACCGGCTTCAGCCCGTTGCACTTCGCTGAAATGCAAGTGCTGACCTAAACTTTGAGGGCACATCTTTGTGTGGATCATAGGCCAACAGTGCCGACCCAAACCCCAGGTGCAAGGGATCAAAGAAGAGCCTCCCAAGCTGCAGTTGGTTGCGAAATGGCAACCAAGCTGTGGTACTTGAGCGACTAAAAGTGATGCACGTCCTGCCCCAGCTTTCGTGCTTTGGGCCAGTTCGATTGCAGCAACGCAAAGCACAATGCCTGGCACAGTTTTGTGTGGGGAATGCGTAGTTAAGGCATCTTAGGTTGAGGCCGGCATCCCTTCACACGTTAGCGACCAACATTCCTGACAGCTTCATATGTCCCATGTCATGTCCAGATGCTTGATGGCGGACGCAGCAGTTGTGGGTCATCTTGACCTGAAAGAGTTGTGGATGCCGCAAAGGGAGGTCAGGTCTTAGAAGCACTTGAGATAAGTTGGACCTTGCCAACATCCGAAATGATTTGCACACTGCATCCAACAATTGGCGATTCTTCATGGAAAAGTCGTGTGGTCGCATGTGGACTGCAGGAAGTCAAGGAATCTCACAGGGAGTGCGACAATAGATCGGTTTGACAGTCGGATATGAAAGAGATGACTATGCCCATACCATCGTGACTGAGGACGACTCCCTGTACCAGTCATTTGGTCAGTCTGCCAGCTGTCACATCCAAGAGTCTTGATTCTAAGGTTAGTTTTCTGCAGAAGCCCCCAAGTTTGCTGTGCAAGGATTCAACTGACATGAAGGTACTCCCGAAGTAGACAGCTCAAAGGTAGGACACCCTAAAAAGGCCCTAAACAATCCTAATCAATCCTAAACATGGCTGCATGCTCTTGAGATCATTTGATGCACCACATTCACCACATCTCCTGGCTGCCCTTGCTCTTTGGGCTTGACCCGCACTGAGAATGCTGAGCACTAAGCATTGCACGAGTTCTGCAGAGCTATCCCATGTCCAGTTAGCGAGCGCAGTTGGCTCGCTCCGACCAGGATCTCAACGCTGATTTCCAGCAACTGCAAGCGCACATCTCCAAACGCGGAACACCTTTGAGAATGTCCCAGACTCTACTGCCAGCAAGCCAAGACCAATCATGTTGGTCCAAAAAATGCAAGACCAGATTCAAAATTCTTCGTTTTAAATTGTAGCTTGACTTCTGCAATATTGCGTACAGGTGTAAAATCTCGTACCGCACATTCGGTTCCTGACAGAAACTGCAAGAAGCTTTCGCTCCAGATCCAACACTCGACTGCTACAGTTAGCATCGATTTTGGTTGCGGCCAAGTGCAAAGCCTGTGCAAGGGAAAGCATGTGATCGGTTCAACCAAAGAATATGGCTAGGTCGGCTAGGTATCCTGATGAAGAAGCTTGAGCAACTGCCAAGCTAGCTGAGTTTGGTCCTTGTCATAGACCTATCACAGCTATCACAGATCCAAGGATTGGAAATCACTTGTTGACCCTGTGAGTTTCTTCCTGTGTTTAGCACAAAAACTAGGCTCAGGAGTGAACATGCCGACTGGGCCGAAATGAATCCAAAACCCAAAGCCTGTGTCGCCTGTGCCATCCTTTTAAGGGCTCAAAGTCAAGCTCTGAAAAGACAGAATCCTTTGCCCAGATTTCCGACATCCCACAAATACCCCAAGTAACACCAATTTCCTGTAAGTATAAAGTGACACTTCACCCACAGCGTGGGTAAAATTACCTGACTGTGTGTCTTGAAGCTTGGCTGATGCCAGCACTTCATCTTGAAATGAAACACCTTGAAAATGGCATCACCGCCAGCTTCCAAACCCTGATGTGGCCCCGGCATTGCCGAGGTTTGCTGTCGAAAAAGCTGGGGGGTGCTGGTTTGCTCACCGTTGGGTCCTGGTGCTTCCCAGAATTGGAGGTCCTTGTTAACATTTCGGCACAGGAAAGCCACGAATTGTCAAACAGAACGTTTTTCAGTGGGGAAATCATCAAACTGAAATGGCAATCCTTGCTGATGTTTCCGATGAACTGCCCTGTGGGGTTCACCCAATTCTTGATAGGTCGAGGAGTGGATTTTGGATGAGGAGGAGGCGAGGAAGATGACCATGGGAATGATACCGCCAAAAAGATTCAGAACAGTTGGAACCCTGGAAATATGAGGTAAATATCATCCAGGAAATCAGTTTTGGCATCTTTTTGGATCTTTTTGGAGATTATTACACATATATGTCCTAAAAATTCTATCAGTTTTCCTAGTCTACTTGGTGGTCCACCCCGGGAATCGGATCTGTCAGTTCACCCCACTGCTGGATTTCTCCTTACCTTAATGCACTGGGGTTATAACATTAACTGATGATTGCTGGGGCAAACCACGGTGATCCGGGGGTGATTTTGCCCAGGTTTTGTTGGACGCAGTTGGATGGTGTTAGATTGAGATATATAGATTTTGCGGAAGGGAACATCTACAAGAAGGCATTGGATTTCCCATCAAGTATAGGGTTTAGCCATGTTTAGCCTGTAAATTTCCATGTTCTTTTCTGTTTTCCCACGCTTTCCTATTGGTTTTTCCAGTAAATGTGCCCTCAAAACCAATCCGGTGCAATGCTGCCAGGTACCGTTGCACGAGGCGTTGGCGCTTGATCTGAAGCGACAAGGCGGAGCGACGGTGGATGGAAGAAATCCGGCACCACGATGGTTGAAAGCCTATAGGGCCTATGAGATAAACCACCGTTCTCAACTGGTGCTGGATTTCTTCCATCCACTGTATTACATTTGATTATCATTTTTATTGTCACTATCATTATCATTATATTCTTGTTTTCTTATATAAAGGTTTCCAGTATTTTCCAGTGCAATTGGATTTGTCCAAACAGAACCCCACAAGTTATCATTGTGACATATTGTGACACATCACATCACTTGAGCGAATTCTCGTCCTGTTGAAATTCACTAGTTACTGGAATTGTAGTTGATTAGAGTACCCTCTGGTAATCAAACATGGCAATGCAAAATCCACTATTTATTGGTGATTTTCCCATTAAAACCTCCATTATAAAATGATTTTCAATTGCCACGTTTGAGGACACCGGAGGATAACATTCATCGTCAGCCCCAGAACCAATGCAGTTTTTTCCCATCAAAAATTCCCTGCGTCATTTCTTCGGGGAAACCGCGAAAAGAATGCGGGGTTCACCCAACAGATGACCTGCAGTTTTGCATGGTTTATCCAACCGATGTTTGGTTAGTTTGGGAATGGTTTATAGTCGTTGATTAAACATATTTGGTTCACCAGCTCAATTATTACAATATCAAAAACCACTATGTCACAATACATCATATATCAACGTTTAGCATATTTTAGCATCATGTACTACCCGAAGTCCAACTAACAAAGACCTTGCCAAAAGGGCGGGCGTTGTAAGACAATCCTTTCCTCAAGGGTGATGGGCGTTTCAAAACCCCGGCTGATATAAAAAACATTATTAGAAAACATTAAAACCATATAGAATCGATTCTTGGCACTTTCCAATAGGCTTTTGACATTTGACACAGAATGTGACTTTCAGGTCCTGCTGCCATGCGTGCCTTCCGCACGGCTATGAAAGAGGCTGGTGGCACCATAAAACCAAGGGGCCGGGATGAATCAAAACCTACGACACGGGGTGATATATCATATGAATTCATATGATATATGATGATATATGTATAGTGAGTATATAACTATTTATATTTCCTATTGTCATTATATTATTTGTAATCATGTTAGTAAAGCCAGTATATAAAGCAATAGAAAACCATCCCCAATTTTGCCAGAAATTGGTTGTATAGACCAGCAAAATATGGCTGGTTTACTATTGCTTCACTAGCATTGCAGTAATTGATATCCATAATTTGGGCGGATGCATTTTGATAAATAATCAAACCCAATGGATATTTATCAATCCATTTATCAATTTATAATTATGCATTTTTATAATGATGTTTATAAATTGATAAATCCCGGCCCATTTTGGCATTCACCCAGGGTATTGTTTTATTTGATCCATTACCAGTAGCCAATGGTGAGTTCATGGGACCCTTGGGGACCATGATTCATGATCAGTTGAGTCCCCTTGCAAACTTCACATGGGGCTACAGAAATGGACAGAAATGGGAATGATCTTTGCCCCTCCTGTCATATTTGGATGAAGAAAAGACATCAAGACCAGCTAGCTGTAAAATATGTTAAAAGGGGATTGTTGAAATGACTAGTTTCTTCAAGCAAGGGGCAGTTGCTGACAGAAGTGAAATGTCATAGTCTAACAGTGAACAGAGATCAATTGCAATTGGGATGGGCATGGATGGCATGGTTTCACGCCCAAACATCGTTTTTCCCATGTTTTTCATGCCCAAAGCTGGTCTTTCACGGAGCCAAGACCTTCAGGGAGTGCAGCCACTCCACTCGGTGAAGCTGTGTTTGGTGGGCCATGCACGGGCTGGAAAGACCTCCACGTTGCGTTCCCTCTCGGGCAGGCAGGGTGTGATGGGTGTGATCCAAACCATTTTAGTTGGGCCAAGATCTCCATATGGAGGTTTCCTAAAATAGGGCTACCCCCAAATCATCCATTTCTAGATAGGATTTTCCATTGTAAACCATACATTCATAGGGGCATCCCCCATTTTAGGAAACCCCCATATTCCCGCGGCATTCCTTGTTGTGATTGGCTTGTCTGGTCGTCCTATCTACTTCCACCATTGATTTCCGCTAATCAAACTTGGATTAGCTTCGGGCAATCAAACCTAGCAACGGAAAATCATTTAGCCTCTGGTTATTTAACATAGCCATGGAAAATCCACCATCTTTAATAGGTAAATCACCATAAGCAATCTGTAAATGAGCCATTTTCCATGGCTATGTTAGTCATAACCAGAGGGTACAATTTATGGATGATTAAACCCCAAAATGTTCATTTACCGGGGTTTCCCCTTGCTATGTTTGACTAGCCAAGGGTATATCAATCAGCAAGTACGTGCTGGGGCTTCTGCCGGGTTGAAGCATTTGACGACGGTAGGACTCCATAGTTCCAGGAGACAACAAGAATCAGAAACTATAGCTACTGTATGAATAGCTGCTCAACCATTTCCATGACGCTCAACCATTTCCATCCCAAAAAAACACCTACCCTGTGGTTATTTAACATAGCCATGGAAAATCCACCATGTATAGATGATTTTCCCACTAAAACCTCCATTTATAGGGGATTTTCCATGGCTATGTTAGTCATAACCAGAGGGTAACGATTTTTTTGTATCACGGTTTTGGGTGCCATAGATGACCATGCAGGGACTTCAATCCGAACCAGCAGAGCACCCATGGCATCTTGGCGGAAACGGTTTTTCTATGGTTTAACCATCCCTGAAATGGGATGACATGGGGATATGTATAGCCAAAAGACAATTTTCCATACCACCTTGGAAGCCCAGGCCTAGGTCCATGATTGTGTTTATCAATTTTGGGATCCCTTGCTGGGAGTATTTGATATGAAAGGAAAGGGATGAGCCGCCACTTGTGTGTGGCTACACTCCAACCAACAATAGGATCCTACATGACTGGAAGTGTATGAAAGTGTCTGGTTGAGGCTTCTATCAGGATTGTTACCATCAAGATTGTCTTGGCTCTCGGGTACCACCCAGGTGCCCCAGGCGTGATATTTTTGTGGAAGAACAATGAACAGTTTTCCCACATCTTTGGTTAGTTATTTTTCCTTGTCGGCTAAAACACGCGCAATTTTAAGAGCTAATTCGGGTTTCCGAAAATAGGGCTACCCTCAAATCATCCATAGTTTTTTTTGATTTTCCATGATAAACCATCTATTCATAGGGGCATCCCCCATACAATGTGGGGCCCCCTAGTTATAAGTTGGTTTATAAGCCCCATTAACTAGTTCGATATATCTACCATAAACCAAAGTAAATCTAGATATGTTCACCAACTTCGGTATCGTTTGGGGGCCCCACATTGTATGGAACCCTCAAAATATTCAGCTAAATGGTCATCCCAGGAATCCCCTGGAAGCCGTTAGCGCCGTTTCGGCGTCTGAGGGGTGGAAACCAAGAGCTGCACGCTCGACAAGGACTGCCATCCACAGGAGGACTACATTGGTAGGATCCTGAATGTCTCCCATTTTCAGTGGAAACATGTGGAAACTCATCTACTTTTTCTTACCACCCATTTGATGGCAGGGGAAAAATGTTGATTTACTGGAGGGTATATGTATCTCTCTATGTAAAGAATGCGCACAGCAGAACTATCGTTAATCATAGGTTGACCCATATATATATATACATATAGATATGTTATATTATTATATATATATATAATATATATATTATGATATATTACATATATATATATATTATGATATATTACATATATATATATATATATATTATGATATATTATATATATTATATTATATATAATATTGTATAGATATATATTATATTACATATATATATATATATTGTAGTATATATAATATATATATATTATATTATATATATTGTATAAATATATATTATATTATATATATTATAGTGTATATATTATATATATTGTATTATATAATATAATATAATGTAATATATATAATATATATATATATAATATATATCTAATATATATATAATATGTAATATAATATATATAATATAATATAATATAATATAATATAATATAATATAATATAACATAATATAATATAATATAATATAACACAATATAATATAATATAATATAATATAATATAATTTATTATAATATAATATAATATAATATAATATAATATAATATAATATAATATAATATAATATAATTAATATATAATATATAATATTATATATATTTATACAATATATATAATATAATATATATATATATATACATATAATATATAATATATACATATATTAATACAGATTTGTGCAAAGAACAATGAAGATCATCCGATCTTATTGATGGTTTTGACAAGGCAGATGATAGCTCGCCGACCTTATTAATGGGTCGGTTGTGGATTCAGACCTGTAACGGGATCGTAGCACATTAGTGTATCGAACATATTCGAGTTGCCGGAGTTTGTGCAGCTTGTTGGTGGGAAACATATTCAATTTTGAAACAAAAGGCTTTCAAAACCCACACGCAAGGAAATTCACATAGGTATGGAAAACCAATGGTTTCCATATGGTCTATAAATGCTGAATTTGCCATATCTCTATTAATTTACTGGAGGTCGACTCGATTTTTTACTGGCGCTTTCTGTGAAGTTCCGCTCACTTCCTTTGCAAGTTCCATTGAAATTTCGTCAAAAATCCTCCACACATCCGGAGGTTCCCTAAAGATTACCCTCTGGTTATGACTGACATAGCCATGGAAAATCCCCTTTAGATGGAGGGTTTCTAGCTGGGACAATCATCCAAAACTCGCCCTTTTTCATGACTATGTGAAATCACCAGAGGGTAAGTAGTACGATGTACATATATAGTCCATATGAACCCATATGATATACATATCATCCAGTTGAGAAACCGTCACTGCGTCTGATTTTCCTCACCAGGAGCTTTGGAACCCGGGCTCTGAGGCGTGGTATGAGTTTCATGGCCTGGTTGATTGGCGAATTTCTTGGGATGATTCCTATAGTTAATTTCGTAGAGAAACCGTTTTCAACCAACTAATATTGTATATTTATTTCATGAGATGGGAAAACCGGGTATCTTTAATGACTCAATTAAGAGTAGCACGATTAGCCATGTTTCATGTGGAGAGTAGCCAGCAGCCAGCAAGACTCGGGAGATCACCAAGAGTGGAAACCCTGGAGATGGAATTTGACCATATTTGACCTGGATCGTGTGATGGTGAGTGATTGAGCCTATTGACATTGATATAAAAACAATTGATCCAATGGATTCAAATGTTTAGAATAATTCGTAGTTTGAGTTATGTTAATAAATGTTAATAATATTGACATTACACTCTATGATGTGTACCAAATGGATTCAATGAATGATTGTTGATATCAATCAAACTGATATGTTCTTCTCTGGTCCCTCCCTTATTGAATTCCTTTTTTTGATGCCAATTTTATTCCCCATGTTTTTCCCTATTTTCTCTACCATGTGATTCTATAGTTTGATACATAATACGTTGTCCTTATTTTGTTCCCGAATTTCTGCCGCCTTATGTTCTTCCCGAGTTTCTCCCACTCTCCTTTGGTTTCTCCACTGTTTTCTTCAAAATCAATCTCCTTTAGGTTGTTACCATCCCTCAATCCTCAACAGGAACCTTTGCAAAACCATGCTACATTCCTAGACCCCCCATTTGTCTGGCTCCAAACATGTCATGTATATGGGGATGAATCAAAATGATTGGGCTCCATGTATGGGTGAGTGCTGAAATATGGCCATTTATGGGCTGAAAAGTACTCCCAAATGCACAGATTTGTCATCTTTTTCCAGGTTGAAATTGCTATAAATTTGGAGGTACAACTCCATTTTCACTACACCCAATATCTATCTATTTTGGTTTTAACCCTTTACTGCTGATGGTTCAATTCCAATCTTTGTTTTAACAAATGGTGATATCCGTACTATCCGCATTGATATCATATATGATTTACATCTCTCCAAGTCTGGGTTGTTTCACATGTTTTTCCCTTTTTTGACTGTTATTACAACATACTACAACGTGTATACCGTCAATACACCCATATCGCCATAATTTAGTACCATGTAATAGCCCATCGTTGGTTTAGATCTCCTCAATTTTTAGGTCAAACTTCCCCCAGCCGCAGATCAACGGGGCTGCCTCTGCATGGCAAGAGCTGTCGGAAGGTCTGGGCTCTGTGGCTAAGCTCCTTGAGGCGCCTGGTGGATTATTGGGAGAAATGGGGGGAACATTTCGCCCTAAAGATTAGGGTAAACCATTCCAAACTCAATAATTGTGGGGGTTCATAACCAAAAGCCAAATAACAATACTAAGAACTAGGTAATTATGGGGATATGTCCATTTCACCCTAAAAAACATTGACGTAGTGATAGAATGGGAATTTAGTGGGACAGAAATGGTGATACATATTGGGATATAACCTTACTTATGGGGGATAGAAACGGGTGGTAATGGGTATATAGCCAGTGATTCAAACGGGAATATAATGACCACAAGTTAAGGGGTTTCACACTTTCACACAAATGAAAAATGTTTTTTTAATTGGACAAATATAGGATAAGAGTTTTTACTCAGACCCAAATTGCTAGTTGTAATAATTTGAAAAAAATGAAATCAATCTTATTTTTCACTCGGTATGATGATCCGAGACTTATATGATCCTATTGTGGGGTTGCAGCCATTGACCAGAATTGGTCTGGGACTATATCCACAAATCAGACGACGTCTATTGCAAAAGACCTTCGTGAAAACTGGTGGTAAGCCCCTTCAGACTCCCCTATTGTGCCTTATCATTGTTGGGCACTACAGCCGCTGCTTTAGCTTTAGTCATTTTAGTTGTCTATAAGATATGTATATATATTGAGTGTTGAATTGATAACTTTCCAAAAATGCGGATATAAATGATACTCAGGCTGTTTACCATTTGTACCATTGATAAGTGACTGTATTTCGATAACGATCGTTTATTGTTGATAAAATTATATCAATTACAATTCCGAAATGCGCATTGGACATGATAATTCATAGACAATTGCTCAGCACCCAAATCATTCGAAGACTTGTTTGTTGGAAATCAGGAGAAAACCTGGCCGTTGATGGGAAAAATATGCATTTCCAAGAACGTTGATCATTTTCCGTTGATTGTGCAGTATTTCCAAATGACAATTTTCTGTTTTAAGAAGATTTGATGTGTAAACACATGGTTTCTTGCAGATATTGTATCATATTGTATCATTTTATTCCATCCGCTAATCTTGAAATACCCCGCAGAAACGGTGGGTCCTAAACCTTTTTTTGAGGATTTGATACTCTGGGGACGGGATTATCATCAATGGATGTTAAGGTCCCCAATAAATATCCATAGTTCATGGTTAAGTTTAGTTCAGATGATTTTTTTTAATCCTTCAAGCACTTAACCCCCTCGAAATATGTCTAAATATCTATGAATCATCCCAATTTTCCGACACATTTCCCATAATTTTCTCTAGTTTCTCACAGTTCCCACATTTTCCCACAGTTTCCCTATTCCATCATCCCAATTTTTTCCGCACACATCCCGTCGGGAGGAGAAGGTGGCCATCACGGTGGCCGATACCATGAAGGCCATAATTTGATCAAATGATAATGTGGGATTTCCACCCAACTTTGACTATCTGCAAATGTTTGGATTATACCCGTAAATTCACATAGACCCTGGCAGCAATCGGGGTTGGAAGATTAATCTATAACCACTCAAAATGGGTGATTTTCAGGGTCTACGGTAATTTGCCAGAGGGTATATTGATGATTTACCTATTGATCATGGATTATGAATGGGTAATTGGATTTTGTGAATTACTGTGAATTTATGATTCACTGTCAAGTTCCTCCCTGCACAGCAACTGAAAGACTTTATTTATATATCTTTGAGTAGCTTATTCACGAGAGTGTGACCTTTACACTTGGCCTAAGTGCACTTGCTTTGGAAGCCAATACTTGAGGATACGTTCCGTCAAGGCATTGGGTTCCTGTAGCGTAGCATCAATCCTTGGAAGTGCTGCGTCAACTTCCATGTAGCATAGCATCAGCATATACAACAGAAGCATCAGATATGTTGCGGCAGTACTGTGTGCAACATGAACCGAACGTTACTACCCCCCCACCCCACCCCACCCCACCTGAAGTGGACCTTCTGAGCCCCACTTGTAGATCCAGATTGTCCCATAGTCGTTGAGTATGGTAGAGTACAAGCAACAGAGACCAGATGTCAAAACAGAGATTTAGGTGATGTAGCCAACGCGGAATGGGAATAGCTGAGATATTCCTAATATTCCCAATCAACATAAAGACACAGCCAGCAAAACGGGATAAAACAACGAAAACAGGGGCGGTTCAACAATAAACATTGTATTCAGGATGATGTAACTGTGAGACAGCTAGCCGAAGAATTGGGTATCTTCAACGAAGTAGCCGAGAAACAGGAGCATCTGCTCAGGAGTACATGCAAATGTGCCTCGAAGGTTACTGCCAAAAGAGTTGTATAATGTGGTAAACCCAATTGAACATCTAATTATGCGGATGATTCTTACAAGCCATTTATGGCAGTATTGCGGACGGTCTACTGGGTTTACCACATTCAATGTGATCCACCAACCACTTTCCCTGTGGCCCTGTGCACATAGCTCAAGAAAACCGCAAGGTGCTTACTAGGCAGGAGCAGCCAGCCTCAATCACAATCCCAGTTCGTAGGTCGAGTTGTGTACCCTGTTTTGGTATCTTTTTTTTTGCCATGCTGACCAATGCAAAACACAATCCCCACGGTCGGATAACTGATGAAACATAAGTGAGCTGTTTCAAGAAACCTATTTGATTTATGATTTTTCGGGGAGCTACACTAGTCATAATCCATGACCTGGGAATCCCCATGCAAATCAACCTTTTGCTTTCAAACATCAGTTTTTCCCCGTTATCGTCACAGATGTTTTCCCAATTTCAATCCCAGAATTGGTGAAGGGGACATCGCAGGAAATCCATCCGTTTGGTTGTGTTTGGGCCTCACAATTGAAAGGTTTCCTCTATCATTTCCATAAACCAATCCATTGACAGTTGTACTTTTTTCCTGATTAAGTCACATTTGAAATGGTTCATTCCCCAATTCATTCCATTAAAAACCCATCAAAATCCATCAAAATTTCCAAGAAAATCCCACAAAAAGACCAGACAAATCCCAGCTGAATCCCCTTCGCTTCAGGCCCAGGCCGCCGCCTCCCCGCAGAATTCCACCACCTCCCAGGTGGGTGCCCAACGGGCCCCAAGAATTGGTTGAAATCCAGGATTTTTGTCCATTGAAAATTGGCACTTAAAAAAGAAACTCATGGAAAATGGGGCTAGTGATTCAGAGTTTTTTTCTGGATTTTTTGATGGGATGTAGATGGAATATATATATATATATACCCCAGTTGGTGAAGAATCTTATGGGACAAGCGCCATGATATGTATATATATATATAGCATGATAGTCATGATTGGTTCCAGGATGAAACGTTTGAGCTATGAAGAAAAGAATCCCTTTCCCCCCTTGTGGACCAACGCCACAAAATGAGTCACCATGAAATTCATAGGGGATGAATCCGCATTTTTGGGACCACATCATGGGGGTGTTCAATATTAGGGGGATGGGATCAATTTTGTTGATTGGTGAATCTGTTCAGTGCAGAACCGTAACCTGCCTGGCTTATTTCGGATGACGAACCGTCAGCCCAGAATAGGAATATTTACCAACCAAGCAACATTTCATGGGATGGGATAGGGAGTTGTTGATGACTCAGATGAGCCACAGTCAAAAAAAGATGGATGTTTGAATGGTGGGATGGTCTTCAATCCATTGGGATTTATAGATTGTAATTATAAGTTATAAGGATTCCCATGATGGGATGGATGACCAACGTTTGACCATTGCACAAATGAGATTTGTCAAAAGTAATTCACGGGTTCCCAGCTTTTATCTATTTTGCTGTTGTCACAACCAACCGTCATCGAGTTTTTCCCCAAAAAGGATCCTTCCTAGGTACCTAGCAAGATTGTTAAAAGTGAAAAATCATTTCGCCATCAAAATAGTTTTGAGGAGATGGATTCTCTAGGATGTTGGTTCATTCCTACCATTCGAACAGAGAAGTCTCTTCTTGGAAACTGCCTTTCTTTTTTTTTGCGTAGCGGTCGTTGATGACATTTGGCCATTTGCGAATCTTGAGGTGCAACCAGTGCGGAATGGATCAAGTTAGCTATGAACACCGTAAAGATGTGGAGGTTTCCTAAAATAGGGGGACCCCCAAATCATCCATTTTAGTAGGATTTTCCATTATAAACCATCCATTTTGGGGTACCCCCATTTCAGGAAATTCCTATGTGGGATTATTCACATCCAGAACTACCAGCCATTCAGGGGTGAATAAACGGGTTTAGACATGGTTTTGACCCATAGCCATGTCGACGTCCCAGTGGTCCCACGACAGGACGCTTCTCCGAGTGTCAGGAGCAAAGGTGGGAAACTCTGCAGGTTTCACCAGTCCAGCCACAACTGATACCACCATGTTCGTTGATTACAATCTGGTAAACTAACATAACTATCGAAAATCACAATTTTTAATGGGTAAATCAACTATTTCAATGGCCATTTTCAATGGCTATGTTAAATTACCAGAGGGTAAGTCATATGAAGTCCCCATTTGGATGGTCATTCCCACATATACACTGAATATTTTGATTTCAGCAGCGGTGTTTTTTTGCAACTGTTTAGATCATTTATCACTCATAATCCCTCATATCCCCAAATTTTAATGCTTAAAACATCTTGAAACTTAAAACCATCACATTTGTTTGTTTAAGTGCCAATTTCAAGGTGATTTTTCTAGCAAAAATCCAATTTACAACTGATTTTTTCCGCACCAATCCCAATCTCTTGATGATTTTAACGCTTTAAACTCGCCATTTCTCGACGTGTTTTTCCCCATCCCCATCCGTTTTTTTGACGCCTCGGTTTAGGCGGCAACGGTGCTCTGGCAGAAGACACGGTGCTGCTAATCCAACGTGCCATCTCGGGGGAACAGAGAAGTTCTGAGCAGGTGGGCCATGCGGCTCCATGGGAGCTGACCGATCTACCCCCTGGTTGAAGAAATTTGGGGGATTGAAGCAGAGTTCATAGGGGTTGAACCATCAACAATATGGTTGATGATTATAGTTGATAATGATAGTCATGGTTGATGATGACAGTCATCTAATAACCAATCATTAGATAACCCTACATCAACCAATCATTAAATATTACCTATTGCACCCTATTGGTTGACATACTGTAGTTGGGATATTCAATGACATTCACCATCAAAAGTCTGCAGAGATGGTTGGGATACAGTTGATGACTGACGGTTGGTTTATTAGTTCGGGAATTATGCTACCCAATATATCGGATTATAATATATAATAATAATCCAGTAGCAAAGTCACTATAAAGTAACCAGTGTAATGGAATGACTTTGAAAAATGCTCATATGGGGATGGCAGGGATACCAAGGATCTTTGAGGATGTAATGGGGTATAATCTTCATCCAATAGTTCTTAACTATGTGGTTTGGGATTCCTCCAATGGAATACATTGAAATCTTGGGGATTTATATCATGGGATATAAAATGGATGATATAATACATGGTATCATATGATATATGTAGTGAGTAATGCTTGACGTTTCCTATTATCAACATATTCTCAGTATAATGTTAGTAAAGCAATCATAAACCATCACCAATTTTACCATTGTCATGGGTGATTTAAACCATCAAACTATGGGGAGTTTAGTATTGCATTTCCAATATTATATAGCAGTATTTATCATATTAGATCTATATGTATTTTCTATTATACATAGTGTCCCTATAGTATAGCACTTGAACAGATTATCACTTGGGATATTATGATAAATGATAGTGATACTGATAGTGATGCTGTGGAATATCATAATCTAATCAATGAACATTGGGATATGAAGTAATAGTGATATAATATTATGGGTCATCGTTGATAGGGATAATATAACAGCTATACAGAGATAGGGAAGATTAGACATATGGATACCCATGGGTGATAGAATGTGAAACTTCACATGATATGATGGGTATATCAATGTATAATATCACATTTACAATCATTTACAGAAAGGACTGGTTCAATGGCAAATTTATTTGGATTATTATTTGAAACATTGGATTGGAAAACTTGGATACCATATCTTCAATGGATGATATATTATACCAATGGGTATGGATGAAAACTTGGATACCAATGAGCGAAAATAGGGAACCTATTGATTATTGGATACCACTGGGCGATAGATATAACACGTAACATACTGGGTTCATATAACCAATGGTTCAAATGGGAATTTGCTGCAGATGTTGTTTATTTTCCCAATGGGGCATCCACTACTTGGGGAATTTAGAAAGAACATATTCTTTTATACTTGGTATTCCTGAAGCAAATCCAAGTTATTTTCAATGGGTCATAGATATATAGTATGATATAATGTATAATGGGTATATCACTTGGATGCTCCCCCCACCCAGTAGCATTGGAATGTTTTTTTTGTTTTTCACATGCTGACCCCTCCAACCCTTGTCCGAAAAGTATCACCCTTAAAGGGATCCCAATCCACATGGGAGATGCAGATTCTGCTAGCGTACGATTGCAGAATGTGAGATGGTGGTCAGAGGATGTAGCATTACATAGTATATATTATTTTGAGCACTTGGCGAAGATTTGAGCAATGGAGGGGCCAAATTTGATGTTTTGTCTTTTTTTCCGATTCAAACCGTCATTTTATGGGGGTATCCAACCCATTTTCACAGAATCCCAGACTTTGTGGAAACACCCTGGGGAGGTGGTGGTGCAGACGTGGGACTTTGCTGGCCAAGAGATGTACTACAACATGGCGCACGTGTTTGAACCCCTGGGGGGGGGTGTGGGAACGAGTTGAGGCTGGTTCAAACATTCCATTGAGACCATGAAATGGGTTCGTCCAAAAAGCAGGGTATCCATAAATCCATTGGTTAATCAGTTTCCAGATTCAAACGGCCATGTTTGGGAATCCGCAATTTCCACGCAAACCCAAATGTGGGTGATTTGGGAGTCCCATGTTTGCCAGGAAGTCTTGCTCTGTGGCTAGGAGAGGTGTTTTGAAAGGAAATTGGACCACTCCAAAAAAATGGTTTGCATGAGGGAATTAAGTCAGTGACCTAGTTGGAACCTACTCAGGAAGAAAACGGTCTTGAGAAGCTGACTGATATGGGTTTGGGTCAGAATCTAGTTGGGTTGGGTTCTCCTCGATCAGCTGAAGGGGTACCACTGTGCTATTCCATGCAGTTTTACAGTCATTTTATGGCACTTTCAATGGATGTAACCTGATGTAACCACAATTCATTACGGCAATTTTAGTGGATTTACTACCATTTTCAAAGAATTTTCGTGTGGAAAATGTATTTACAGCATGGGATTTCTCAGGTTCCTGACAGCTCTGGGCATCTACGTCTTGGTGCTGGACCTGTCTGCTTGGCGCGATGCCACGCCTGTAGATGCTTGCAATCAGATGGAGAATTCGGAGTTTCTGGTAAACTAACATAACTATGGAAAATCACAATTTTTCATGGGAAAATCCACTATAAATGGCCATTTTCAATAGCTATGTTAGTTTACCAGAGGGTATCACCTAGGGATTGTCTGGGTTTGTGTTAGAAGTCTTTTTGCCGGGTCATGATAGGAATAGCCCTTAACTAACCCTAAGAATGGGGCCGAAAGAGGTATCGGCTCACGGCTCACGGCTCAGATTTTGGCATGATGGCAAGAACAGCTGCGCGACCTTGCATGTTTGTCTGACGATAGTGTTTTCCTTCTGACTAGTGCGATGTTTTCTGCTGTTAGGTGTTGATGCGTGGAGGTACAATCCAATGGGATACGATCGATCCTTTTGGGAAAATTTGGACCCGCGGTTGAGAACTTGTGGACATTTTACTACTGTACCAGTCTTCTTCAATGCGCTGTCCCTCATGTTTAGAGCCATTCTCGCCTGATTGTTGGTTTGTTTATTTCTATCACTTCTATCCTCATTGAGAAAAAATCCCAAATTCCAAATTTGGGTCGTACCACAAAATAAAGCTAACCCTAAATCATCCTAACTTAGTCATCATTTTTCTAAAAAGACATTTTTGGAGCATACTCCTTTGTCAGACCCCATTTTGCCCCGGGCCCCAAAAAAAGGAGTCCCGGACACAATTTTCCTTTCCTTTTTGGGGTGTGCGGATTGACTCGCACAGTCGTACAGCTTCTCACGTCTTCTCATTTCCTTCTCCCAGAAGCGGAACTGAAGGTTTGTATATTTTAGTTTTCCGAAGGCACAGACTCCAGTTGTCAAGCCCTGAATAGTTTAAAAAAGGAGTTGTCTGAAAATAGAATACCACCAAATACCCCCAAAAGTATCATTTTCTCCTTCCTCTTTTGTTTTTTTTCCCGAGCCATTTCCAGATCATATTAAGTTGGTTGCATGCCCAGTATATCCCCATGAAATTCAATCCCTGCTGATGGAGAAATCCATCAAGGAGAAAGTCGAATCTATGGATTTTTGGTTGGCCGCTTTACTGGTCCATGCCAAAGACGCCTGGCTGGTCATTGTCGGAAGCTTCTTGGCACCAGAGCCGCAGGTCCATGTGAAGTAGTTTGGTCGTAGACCCTCAACCAAACGTTGCTGGGACGTTCCCCGAAAATCCAGAGTGTTAAATGTTTTGATGGGACATTCATCTATAAATGGACGATTTTCCACTGGCATTCTTGATTACCAGAGGGTACTTGGCTTTCCCATTGAAATTTGATGGTGTTCCGGACTTCTGGTGCCATTTTTGCGGTTCCACCAAGAAGATCGGTACCCTTTGGCCATAAAACACGGCGTGCTGGAAAAAACAAACTCATTTAGTTTAAAGTTTCCCATTTACCGGGGGATTTCCGAGCCATCCATGTTTGAAATCGCAAACCAAAGACACATTCAACAAAAAACACTAAATCACCATTTTTCTTAAGTAAATCACCAGTAAATCATGTCTTTTCTTGGTCAAATCCTATTCAATCACCATCATATCAAGGCCTTCTATTTTTCCATGTCTTTGATTTTCGCGAGGTCATGCTGATGCCATCGAGGAAACAATGCGCCAGGAAGTGTATCAGCGACTCTTGGCATTTGCAGCAGCTGGGAAATCCCCATGAAACCCTGGATTGAATTCATATGTGTCGCAGTTCAATGCCGGCCATGATCAATTTTGGGAGCCTTTTGACCCTTGAGCCAAGTCCAATCCAATCAGGGGAGCTCTTGATCTTGAATTTGTCCATTAATGCATACATGTTTATGTATATTTATGTTCACCAAATTTTGTACATTCCATCCACATCTTCATAATTTAGCTATGCTTAACTCAACGTTTGCACAACCACATTTCTCACAACCTGGATTTGTTGAAAAATGTTGCAAGGAAAATCTAAAGTATTGGTTTGCGACCATTTTCCCCCTTCAACTTGCACATTTTGGGGGCATCCCCCATTTTCAACCCTAAACAATCTATAGCTAAATGTAACATGCTCAAAGATACGGTTATATTATATCACGTTATATCCAACTGTCATTCGTTTTATAAATGTCGTTTTATACCGCCCTTTTTTTCAGGGTAAATACCCCTTTTGCGCAACCGCCTATTCCGGGTTCATGAACCTGATCACTGTGACATCTAAGGCCTTGACTTTCATCTTCAAAAACGCTTGCGGCATCACAACATGCTGGGGTAGCTTGGTTTCCCAGAGGATTTCACCCGAACAATGGGCATTTAACATCATTTAACCAACACCACTTTTAGAGAATTGGGGATAAGAACCGAAATCTTGCGATTGGTATTGATTGGTTCTGCTTTTTTCTTTAGCTTTGTCCATCGATCTTCGGTTTTCAATCGTCCGATTTTTCCACTTGACCAACCAATCACCACTACGACTTTCTAGGCTTTTTTGTTGATATCGCATTTTGGTGAGGTCACCCCCCAACAATTAAGACCTTATATCAGGGGTGATGAGAGAGGCCATCAATTCCTGTTTGGGTCTTATTGAACACACTATTTTTTGGGAGTACTCGTACCATCAATTGAGGCAACCACAAACTTCCATCAACAGCGCCCCTGTTTCTGGACATCCTCCTGTACTCCGAGGATCATCCCACACAAATTGTAAGTGGTTAATAATCTTAAAGACTTAGATAGTAAAGACCCATTCAGTTGGGTTCTCCCATATAGAACTGGTATATAAATATGGTTATTAACCACTTACGATTAGTGGGATGATCCTCCAAGTAGGTTAATTATCCGGTATCCAGATCTTGGATCACATGCCTGTGGTTGTTGCTCCAACAACCTCAGGAAGATGGATACATGTTTTTTTAAAAGAGTAGAGGAGCCCGTTTCGTATATTTCCCTTAAATAACATACTTTCAATAGGGAAAATTAGAATAGCCAGTGGATTTTAGGGTGACTTATTTTAAGGCAAAGCTCATATTTTGTTACTCTACTCATTGGTAAACCCTCTCTCAATAAACCAACCAATGGGAAAAGGACATCTCTGGATGGAAAAGATCCAAAAAGTATGTGGTATCAATTTGGGGTTGGAATCCAAGGGAGGAGAAGCCAGGCACCCTGAGGAAGCCTAGCTTATATAGAGATGGAAACTCGATGGTTTTTTGAGAAAATTCGCACACATGACTACACGCGATGTTTGTGTTCCAAATGTCAAATTACTGGTGTATTTGCAGCTTGCTCGTAGAAAATCGGCACCTGCAGCTTATCGTTGCTAAGCCGCCAAAGTGGTTGAATCCGTGCATAAGATCTCTGTCCTGCATGCTTCCAATGTGATTTCAGCAAAATGAACCATGAACAAAATACTCTACCGCTGATATGAAACAGGGATGCCTAGGAACCAGTATTTCATGGGATGGGATTGTGGTATTCTTCATGGCTCTAATGTTTTTTTCGAGCTACACTCCAGTATCAAGCAATGACACATCACTACGCTTGTGTTAGTTATCTATTGAATATCAAACGTCTCTCGATCTGCTCGACTGGAGGCTTTTGATAGTACTTTGGCCATGGTTTGAAGGATGTTTTGCCTACTATAGATCTACAGAACTAGCAACTGCTCCACAGGAATCAAGAAGATGGGCTGCTGTTCTTTCCTGTGGACAATCAGCAGAATACGCCGGAGAGCCTTCGAAGCATCCAACATCTTCGGCGAGTGTCTCGACGTCGACAGACATTGGCTGGGCTGAGGTTTACGTTGATCCAGTGATCCGTATCCGAGCTGATTGGAGTGGATGGGTAGATTTTAGACACTTCAGAAAGGGCCCAGCCGATTTGTGTACACATTCCCTTGGTTATTGATGTTATTGGACATGCTTTTACCCTCTGGTAAACTAACATAGCTATGGAAAATCACTATTTTTAATGGAAAAATCCACTATAAATGGCCATTTTCAATAGCTATGTTAGTTTACCAGAGGGTATCTTGGAACTTTCTGAGTTGAAGATGAAAACAAGTGTCATCCCTCGGGTTGACTCCCTCATTGAAAGCATAAGATAATGTTCACCTACCAGCCGTCCAAAAAAAGACTGGTTGATTCGTAGATGTCCTTTTGGGAGTGGTTGGTTGATAAAGATAGGGGCAACACGCCTTTATTATCTCTTTCTTACAAGCATTCAGGACCGTGGATGATAAGAGATTGCCGAACTGACTGCAGACATTTTTCAGATTTCTTTCGAACAATCCATGGTTCTTGGTTGGTACTACCGATAAGATAACCATTATTCTTGCAGGTGATATCTACAAGTAGTCTCCTTGTCCTTTGCAATATTTGAGGAAAACAATAGGATGAATTGGTGATTCTTGCGTAGCTTAAGTATATATCGATATCAATATCAATATCTACGCAATCTGCATATGTATATTTATATGTATATCATTATCTATATTACTTGTTACTAACTAAATAATATACTAAATATAATATACATATTATATACAAATATATGTTGTTTAGTTGGTGTGGTTAAACCGCCATGTCTGGTAGGGTATCTATGTCCATTCTTGTGGTGTCCTTCACGTTTTCTTTTGGTCAACACATATTTCTGTGATTTTGTTGAGGACAAAAAATCAGGAAACCCTTGCGAAACCATCTCAACTAGCATTTGTGTTAGATGTTGGATGCTAAAGATTGATCCCATGTCGTTGTTGGTTAGTTCCCATTGCTTGAAACCACATTTTAACCTCCAGAAGTTGGTGATAGAGCTTCAACCCCATCAAAATCTGGGCGAAATTCGTCGGACACACCCAAAGACTAGATCTTGTTGGTTATATTACCTATTATACCCATTAATTATTTACATCCCCCCAACAAAAAATCCCCTTTAACCATCCCCATGGTCAAATCCCCATCCCCTTGCAGTAAGGAGGTGAGCGGCTTGGCCTTGAAGGTCGCGAAGGAGTTGGGGACGATCCCCACACGCTGGGCGCATTTCTTCCATCTCTTGGAGGGTGAGCGGCGTCTCGGGTGGGTGGGACATGGTCGGACGGTGAACCGGACAGACCGGACATGGTCATTTCACAGTTCGCGAACTGGAAAATCCTGATGAACTCGCTTTGATTTATATGTAAATATGTGTGAATCATCTATAAATTTAAATGGTCCATTTTCGCTATGTTGGTGTCGATGAAGTCTGAAGTAGTTGACCCTTTATTTTTTCGAGATTGAAACCGATGAGTTTTTGTTTGTGGATCTTTTATTTGCTGAAGTTCCCAATCATCGTTGGTGAAAGCGCTATTTTTTTCTTGTGATTAAATTCTCACTAAAATACAACTAAAACTAGCAACACAAACGGGCTTTGCGCAGATGGCTCAAAACCAATGGCTTTCCCATATTAAATGTTCTTTATCTTCGTGCATAAAAACGTGTAATTACACTGGTTTAAATGTGAAAACAATGGTCTATGTCCGCGGCAAATGACATGAACTGGTGTTTAGATAGCAGTTCATTGGCAGTGAATCCCCACGCCAGGTGCCATGATTGCGCCATAGCCTCATATTATTCGAATGGGTTAGCATTGGATCGCTTGAGTTGCATAACCATGTTTTTTTGGACGTAAAAATCTTGTTTACGATGTTTACGCTCCAGTAGACGAACAATACGAAATCCTTGGTTTTCTCAGAAGCTGACCTCCAAATGTGGAGGGGGTAGTTTACCCAGAGGAAGCTATGCTTGTTTGGGGCCCATTTCCTTCCACTGATTTATTTGCGGATTGTCCACATTTTTTCCACTGCTTACTGAGACTACTAGCTGAAATTGGTGGATGTTCCAGTTCAACCTTAGAATGGGGGCAGAAGAGAATGCCTGTCACATCAGATTTGTATTCCCTATATCTTCGATTAATGGAGCATTTCAATCTTTTATCATTTCCTCGACGTCTCCTTACAGGAATCAGTTGAATCATGGCAAAGCAAATCAGCTTGCATTTATATATATATATATGTTCGTAGAAGACATGTCCATGAGTACTCCGTAGTCTCCAATATGTTTGAATCTTATTGGCGACTTTTCCTGAATGCTTGTATATGTCTTCAATTTTAACTGGATGATATTAGTTGATATTAGTTGATATTAGTTGATGTTTGACACATGTTTGCAAACATGTTCCACACTTTTCCACAGTTGTCCCACTTTTCTCTCTCAGATTTTCTGAGATTTTCCTCGAATTTCTCAGATGTTCTAGATCTTCCCAGAGATTTTCTCAGATCTTTTTCAGATCCCAACATCTTCCACCCGTTTTTGGCCATTTTTTTGGAGGCCTCCACGAGCCCTGCATCTCCCTGGAGCATTGCAGCGCTTTGGCGGCGGAGCTGGAGATGGAGGGCCAGCAGCTGGAGCTCTTCCTAGGAGTCGCCGCAGGGGTGGACGAAAAATGGGTGATTTTGCCATAGAAAAATGGGATGTTTAACATGATTTATATAACCCATTTTTCTATGGCAAAATCCCAATATCGAATTAAAGTCCCACTTTTTCCATATCTAAATATCCAATTTGTATGGAACAAGTGGGAGTTTAAGACAGTAAAATGGGTCTGAAAATGGTGTATATCACATAAAATTGTTAATTAGGAGAATGGTGATCAACCAGAGGAATTCAGGGTACCCCATTTTCAGACAAAACCAGGCAAATCCAAGAATTGATGATTTAGTGGGATTTTTATGAGGCCAAAATAGGGATTCAACCAATATGAACAAATATGAAGAGATCATATGAGATCATCCACAATGTGAACATCCAAAGTAGGGATTTAAATTGTTTTAACTATGCAAATATTAACTAATCATCAAAACAAACATGATTTTATGGGTTTTAAATAGATCCAGAAATAGAGATTGAACATGATTTAACCATCCAAATATCAGGACATCATCCAAAAATAGATGGTAATGTTTGTCACATTTTATCACATTTCGAGACTTCGCAATTCCGGGATTTAATCAACCCAAAAACACAAAATAAGGATTCAAAATAAGGATTCACCATGCAAAAGGGTGAGTCTCTCCATTTGGGATTTCACTATGTGAGAATATCAATCCGAGTCAGGGAGCTTACCAAAAGGAATTATATTGATATAACTTCCAAATTAGCAAGAACTGTCCCACCTATCAGAATTGATTTTATAGGTCGAATTTCGATGGATTTCACGACCATGGAATTGCCACATAGAAGAAAAAGCCATCGCTGGTCTACCCAGGACTTTTCCATCGCTTGGGGCAGCTGCTATATTTCAAGGCCGAGTCCTGAGGATGCTGATGCCAATGGGCGGTTGCTGTTGGCCCCCAACAGCAATCAGATCGTGGGGTAGATGAGATCTACCATCAGCTTTGGGAGGTCAGCAATTTCCGGACAAATTCCTAGCCACAAATGTCAGCAACCAAGACCACCCCAAAATGATGGGTTTGGAAATAAACATATTGATTAATAACTATATGATTATATGATTAGTTGAACAATCTGCAGTAAAACAATTTGCCCAGGTATTGTTAACATCCCATGAAATAATGCCAATTTTGTTCATGCAAAATCCATACGATATCTTTTGTTTTGAAAAGAGCGGGAGACCCCTAAATCGTATTATTATCATGTTCCCTATCAAAACTGCTATATTGAGGCACCGTTTTGGCGCAAAACCATATCCTTATTTTTGCTCTATTTTTGATGGGTAAAATCCAAATGGTGGCTGTATATTTTTGAGAAGTGATATTCCCATAAATCACCATCTTAGCTAGTTAGACTTGCATATTTTTCATGTGGAAATCACCATTTTTGGATGGTTCAATCACCATTTTTGGATGGTTCAATCACCATTCTTGTTGGATTCACTCCACCATTTGGCCTGGTGAAAGCTGGCTGTGGGGCCCCAAGAGACACGGTCGCAGCATTCGAAGCCAGGGATCTCCTGCGGTGGTCTTGACACCCCAGTGGCTCTTAGATGCTATGGCACAGGCGGGGCCGGAGCGGGAGTTTATTGGGATTTCAACCCTCATTTGGGGTTTGTCTGAAAGTATTATGGTAATTATCCCGAATTCCAATGAATTCTCATTATTTCCCTATTAAAATATAGCCATTTGAGGGTATACGGTATGCCCCATATTTGAAAGCATCAGAAGACAAGGATATAGTTGATAAATGATGAATTGATAGTCATTCAATAGGGTTTTTTGAAGTTTTAAGCATCAAACTGTGGGAATATAAGTGGATAGAACATGATAGAACTGATACCCTCGGGTAAACTAACAGTTTGCTATTGAAGCCATGGCCTAGTCGAAATAGTTCATTTTCCCATGCAAAATGGTGATTTTCCATAGTCATGTAACAGTTTCCAGAGGGTAAATCCCATATAATCCCATTATTCACCATTATTAACCCATTTTTTAACCATTAAATCCCATTAAATCACCATTTTTGATGGTTAGTTTATTAATGGAACACTGCTCACCACTCGCCTTCAGGTGATGGCGTGCCCGCTGGTGTTGACGACGGATCCCTTACGCTCCAAGGCTTTGCGACAGGAAGGACTTTTGCAGAAGGACCTTTTGGAGGCGGGGTTCATGGATCAGCTCCCCATTTGGTTGTTTGAAATAGCCATGGAAAATCCCTTATAAATGGAAGTTAATGGGAACATATTATGGGAAAAGCATCTGTAAATGGTGGATATACCCACAGTTGACTGGATTGGTTAAAGGGAAAATCCTAAGCGGAAACCATGGTTTTCCCTATCAAATATAGGGGTTTCCTGTAAATTTTCCCTTAAACCAATCCAGTGAACAGTAGGACATCAACAAGAATTTACCCTCTGGTTATGACTAACATAGCCATGGACAATTGTCCATTTTGATTTTGGATGATCTTCCTAGCTAGAAACCTCTATTTAGTTCGGTGATTTTCCATGGCTATGTGAAATAACCAGATGGTAGCAATTCGAATGGGATGCTAATGGATACAAATGGGTAAGATAATGAAGTTATGGGCAACACATGGGGATAGAATGGGATATAGCGGGATATGCAATTGGATATAATTTCATGGGTATAACGAAGTTTATGTGATATAGACTGATATGGATATCTATTGGGCTGCTACTTCTTACAATACCTTCACCCATGGGAAATTTAATATGATATTATGAGTAAGTAACGAATGATTGATTCAATGAGGCGTATAATCATTAACCCATGCATCGTGGGTGTCGTGGGATGTAGTGCAACAAAGGCAATGCCAAACACCTCCCATTGGGGGCTGGTTTTCATCGCCATTTTTTTGGTAAAATTAAGGGAACAGTATTTTTGAATGTACCCTCTGGTAATCAATGGTAAATCCATCATTTATAGATGATTCTCCCATTATAACCTCCGTTTTCAGGGGATTTCCAATTGCCACGTTTGATTACCGGAGGGTACCACATGTGTACCTTTTTTTTAATTGGATATGCATGCGATATACATGATCGCGATGGAGATACGGGGATGTAAATGGATATTATTGACGCAATTTTAGATAGTGGGATGTGGATATCCGATATGAATGGATATAAATTAATCCAATGTTTAAGGGATATGTATGGGATAGTATCGGGATTTAATGGGACATGACAAGGATTTAAGCGGGGTTTAAGGGGAAAGTGATGGGATAAAATCATGTGGATATGTTGGTAATAAAACTGCTCCTGTAATATACAAATATATATATATATATATATACAGACATATATATATATATATAGTGTACATGATCTAGTTCCAAGAGACATGTGAACAGGGTTTTCTAGTCTACTGGGAGGCGGCTTTGACGGCGATGATGACGACGATGACGACGGAAGTGACGACGATGACGATGGTGACGACGACCGTGGGGGCGACGACCAAAAAATCGACCTCAATAAAGTGATCGTCGTCACCACCGCCGTCGCACCGGGAGACTACTGATCAACAGATGTCTCTTGGAACTAGCTAATGATCAGCTAATGCATATAAATTATAAAATACATACCAGTCAGGATATAGTGGTTGCTCACAAACTATTTCCATCCTGTGTGCCTCAAAAAAGGGTATACCACCCAAAATGACAATTTGAATGAAAACATCCTGAAAACTCGACCGGCCCTTCCCAATCATAGGGTCCCTTATTACACAATGGGTATATACAACATCCCTACGAAAAAAAATGCAGGGGGTCTGACCAAGGGATTGCCGAAGTTGCCATGTTCCCGTGTCATTCTACCCAGATCTCTCAGCTTTCTCACAACTCCCAGCAGATGTTCACAGGTTCTGTGGAAAGATCCCAAATTTCAAGGGCAGCAGAGAGTTCTGCCTCTTGGTATAATGAGGATTGGGGCGACGTTCTCAGGTTTGTAGCAACCAACATGCTGTGAACACAAGGGTGCCTTTTTTTCTCTTCCAAACCCAATTTTAGAGGCTGGGACATCTTTGATGTTTTGTCTTGTGGTAGATTTGGGTCGTTTTGCTGTGTATATTGATCATGAACGACTTGTCAGTTTTGAACATTTTGATGATCCTTTAAGTTTGGGTGATGTTAAGATGACTGAAATTTTGTCGGCGGCCCACGTATTTGAAGCCGGGTGAACAAGACACGTTGCAGTCTAATTTGGATCTGTGCAAAAGCGCCTGAACAACCAACTTGGATGGTTGAAAGAATGCATTTGCCACCTTACACGAGTAGCCTTCCGAAAAAAAAAAAAAACTTTTGGCAATGGATGTACGTAGAACTCGTACATTGTTCGTGAACAACTGATGTTTGCAACCGTGCCTGGCATGACTTTATCATGTTTTTTCTCGCTTCTGTCAAGAATTGTTTTGATATAAAATATTAACCCCACATTTTCGGGTCGCCGGCCTCGGCCCGAGGCAGTCCTTCTTGGAACACTTCGACTTGCTTATTCCAATGAAGGCGTGCAATGCCAACGACATGAATCCATTGGTTTCAGGTTTCTGCAAAGATTTGACAACATGTTTTGTTATTGTTTCCCAGAGGAATCAAGGAGCTAGGACGGCTAGGATGATTATCCCTAAATTCGTGTTTTGTTTCAAAGGGGGTTGAAGCCAGCAACCAGAGAATATATTTATTATACCATATTTAATATTTACTGTTGTTGTTGTTGTTGTTGTTGTTGTTTGATATATCAGTTTTCGTTAGTTTCCATCATCATTGTATCCCTGATTGATTCCGCATTTTCTGTGTGTTGAAACTTGAAAGCAGCTCGCTTTTCTTGGTTGCAGCTGCATTCTTGTTCGTCGATATCCCCATCCTGTTGCCATTGTTTGGATGTTGAAACCACTTTCACCTGTGCTTGCCCGCAACCTAGCACAGATGAATGATCGGCAGGCCTGCTGGACATTGTGTGGTCTTACCATATTTTACCTCTTCATTTATCCATTTTTTGACCTCTTGATTTAAGTTCATACAACTTATACAATCGCTTCTTCCTACTAAAACCTTCCCAAATAGGAACAACTACTGGTACCTAAGTTTGTTCGTTGTGGAACATTTCAGATTTGTCAAATTGGGTTTTAATTGATTACCTTTGGAAAACAATTTGGAAATCAAGGTCCAACTTGAAAGTTCTACCCTCTTAGAAATAAAAAGTAGCAAACCCTGAGGTGTTTTTATTAAAGTCCTTCTTTTTAAATCAAAATTTTTAGTGTCTTTAACTAAGGTGTTTAAAGTTAATATTAGGGGATAGCTTCGACATCCATTTTGCTTATATTTGATCGATTTTTGAACCGAACATTTTAGTTTTTTCATGAAGGCCTAAACTTAATATTAGGGGCAAGCTTCGAAATCTGACTTTTGCCAACAACTCAATTACATGTAAAAAATAATTTTGACCGATTTTGAAATCATGTTTTTAGATCTATTAAATTTGATATTAGGGGCAAACTTCGATATCCCATTTTTGGCAACATTTTAGTTATTAATATTTAAGAAGGATTTCGATCGATTTTGAAATCAACAAAATAGTTTGGAATGAAGCTTTAAATTTAATATTGGGGCAAGCTTCTTCCCTGAACATGAAATACCCCCAATACCCCCCAATTCAGACCAAATCTATACGTTTTATCATTTAGAGGGGAGGTGGAGGGGGGGGACACTTCATTTTAGGGACAGGGATTAAACAGACGTGTCTTGTTTCCATGTATAGCGAAGCCGAAACACAAAACAAAAGTATCAATGTTTCAGGATTTGGATAAATTACTTTCCTGCCTTGAAGGCTTTGCTATGAAAGGACACACAGGTTTTGTTTGCTTGACAATCTATCACTGTTTCAGACGGATTGTAGCAACCCAAAAAAAAGATGGACATATAAAATCCCACTAAAAAAATGCAATTAAGTCATGGTTAGTTTGCGAATACCCAGTGAAAAAGATGAGTTTCCAATTTTTCAACTGACAAAATATGGGGGTTTCCTAAAATGGAGGTACCAAAAAATGGATGGTTTATAATGGAAAATCCTATTAAAATGGATGATTTGGGTGTACCCCTATTTTAGGAAACCTCCATGTGGATGATGTTCCCTTGAAATCCCATTAAATTGGTGCACCGAAATGTCAGGGTGAAGATGGTTGGCTGGTGCCCAGCTTGTTGCCAAGACGACCGGAGATGCTTGGTTGGAACCGAGCTTGAAAACAGCAGTGTAATCAGCTGTAAATTGGGATTTAAGGTGCTCAACTTGGGATCTGCGATTTGAAATGGCATTTTAAATTCTGGTGGAGGATGGAATGGGATTTGAGGGGAACATCCATATTTTCGTTAATTGAAAAAATTGGAAGCTCACCTTTTTCATTGGGTATTTTCCACCACCATTTGTCATACTACAAGAGTGCGTGAAGATGCATCAGCCGCGTCGCCACCCGGCTCAGCCATCCTCGCCATCCTCATGCAGACGGGGGGGACAGGCTTCCGGAGGTGCAAAGGGAGAAGCAGCATATGAAGGACGTCACTCAATCTTGTCATATCGTTCTCATTTTAACAAAACTTCATCTAATCCGATACATGATGGTGAACACATCTTTGGGATACAGTATCCATTCTTGATAGATGCAAATGTTTTGATAGTTTACCTATCTACTTATTTCGTTGATATCCATTTTTGCAATGTATATGTATCAAAACCATATGATATCCATTAACTATCCATTTTATCAATTGATACAGTATATCCGTGTTTTGACAATAGAATACTATTGAATACATATACCTCTCAAAATTGCATACCTATGTATATTCCTATTGATAGTAAAATTTGTTGCGAGGTCAACTGTGGTTTATGTATCTATAGATATCTATAGATATCTTCAAGAATTGATTGTAGATAGGTATCAATTGATTGTAGATATCTATATTGTGATTTCAATACATGTGTCCCAACAATCCAGCAGGGGTCGTCTGTGCATCCATACAGCATCCGCTGTTCAGCAGACGTGGGGTCCTTTTGACCGAACNTGTGATTTCAATACATGTGTCCCAACAATCCAGCAGGGGTCGTCTGTGCATCCATACAGCATCCGCTGTTCAGCAGACGTGGGGTCCTTTTGACCGAACATTCAGTTCCGCCTGTCAATCATCAGGCCCAAAGACGAGGGGGTTGCGTAGCATTGGCAACAAGGAAAAGCCTGTGCTTGCCGTTGGGTGCGGCGCCCGTGTGTTAGCCATAGGAGTGGCTCATCTTGGATCCATTCAAACTATATCTTGGTGATATTCTTCCAACTACATCTGATCAGGGATCATTGTGGTTATCGTGGACATTTCCATCCTTTTGGGAGAGGCTTCCCAGGTTGAACTGAGTTGAGTGACGGGCCCCCTACCGTGTGGAATCCACANGGATCATTGTGGTTATCGTGGACATTTCCATCCTTTTGGGAGAGGCTTCCCAGGTTGAACTGAGTTGAGTGACGGGCCCCCTACCGTGTGGAATCCACATTGGTAGCGGAGCCCTGTGCTCCTCAGGGCGTGCTACTTCCTTGTCATCTTGGAGGTGAACAATCCTTGGTAGCGTGCTCTGGAAAGGGGCAGATCAGGGCCATTGTTTGAGTCTTGGACCATGGCGACAGGCGATGGAGCAGCTGCTTCATCGGGTTTGACTGGAATTGGATCTCAATTACCATGGCATCTCATCCCAGCATTTGAGCCGGGTGAGACGGACTTGACGGACTATGGAAAGCGCTTGGAGTTCTTAGCCGGCATTTGGCCAGCAGAGCATTTGAGCCAATTGGCACCTCGTGCCGCCCTACAATGCAAGGGCTCAGCGTTTCAGAAAGTGTTGAGACTGAAACCAGAGCAACTGAAGGTCAATTCGGTGGAAGGTGTCAAACTTCTGGTGACCACTTTGGGAGGAGTTTGGGGCAAAACCACCTTAGAAGACAAGTATGGCAAGTTTGAGAAGGCGATCTATGGTGTGTCGCAACGACCTGATGAAGCCAACGAGAGCTATTTGGCTCGACATGATATCCTATTTGAGGATCTCATTGCCCAGGATGCATCCTATGAGGATATGAGGGCCTACATTCTGCTGCGGAATTCCGCGTTGAGCGCGGAGGACAAAAAGCGTGTGATCGTGGAAGCCCAAGGAAACCTCAAATATGCGACCGTGACTGCGGCAATCCGCATGCTGGGAGCCAAGTTCTTTCATGAAGTGCAAGGACAACAGAAGAACTTCAAGTCCAAAACATATGATGTGAACTATGTGCAAGAGAATGAGGATGAGATTTACATGAGTGAAGAGCAACATTACACCAACGTCATGGAACAAGGCGATTTGCCTGAGTTTCTTTTGGATCAAATGTTGAACGAAGGAGATGAAGATGCGTTGGTGGTTGCCCAATTCGAGGATGCTCTCATTGACACCATTCAGAATGATGGCGAGATGACCGCCTTTATGAATACCTATGTCGAAGCTCGACGTCGACTCACCGAGAAAACCAAAAGTCGAGGCTTCTGGCCAGTGCGTGGCAAAGGCGCTGGTCGTAAGGGCAAAGGTAAGCCTTTCTTCAGCCGAGGAAGGAAACCCTTGGCTCAGCGAATTGCTGAGTCCGAGTGCCGCATTTGCGGGCAACGAGGGCACTGGAAAGCTGAGTGCCCTCGGAGAAATCAGAGCTCTACGGCCTCTCCTATGAATCCTCGTGCCCAAGCTGCCAATGTGATGGTGTCAGTGAATGATGAGCTGCCTGATGATGAGGCCGATGTCTTCGTCATGGCTGAACTGTCTCCGTCCATGCCTGATGTGTTGTCGTCTGTCCAGGACTCCCGGGGGCCAGGGTTGAAATCACACTCTCATGATGTTTTCATGTGTAGTAATAATCAATGGGGTAAGGGTCATAAATGGGGTAACAACAGCCAGTATCCAACCGGCCGATACTACCACCAAGTGCGCCAATGCCTGCATCGGTTGGTCGCTGAAGTCACTCCAGGAATAGACACCAAGCCTGCAGAACCTGTGAGTGTTGTAGCAACCCCCTCGAGCAAAGCACAGATAGACCATCATGGGTCTCAATCCGCAATGCCCGACTCGACCGAGTCGCCTGCCATGCATGATACAACCATGACCGACTCCAGTGATGTCAATGTCAAAGTGAACCAGGTCTCAGAAACTGAGGTTGCACTGTTTGCCACCACACAAGCCATTGGAATCCTTGATCTTGGTGCGTCTCAAACGGTCATGGGTCAACATCAAGTCAGCGAGTTTCTAGAGAGCCTGCCGACAGAAGTCCGACAGTTAGCACATGAGCGGCCAGTTGACATGTCTTTTCGTTTTGGTAACAACAGTGTAGTACCTTGCAACAAAGCTTTGTTTGTTCCTGTTGATCGATATTGGATCAAGATTGCCATTGTGAAGTCGCAAACACCTTTTCTTATATCCAACAATGTTTGCAGGAGTTTAGGAGCAGTTATCGACACATGCCGTCAAACAGTGTTTTTCAAGAACCTCAACTGTGAAATGCCGCTTGCTCTCTCTGGAAAGAAATTGTTCCTTTTGGACTTTTGTGCCTTAGCCTCAGCAAGACCACCTCGTACCGAGACGTCACGTGGCAAAGAGAATCAGCTGCTGTTGAAAGCCGATCAAGTTTTGTTGATTCAGGATCAATCAAGTGAGCTTACAACTTCAACATGTGCACAACCTCCATCAACTCCATTTGAAGAGCCATCGACAGGTGACCAGCATCCCTCAGTTCCATCAGAAGAGTCATCCACCTGTGATCCACCGTGCCAATTGCCATATGCATCCGAATTGTACAGTGATCAAGCCGTAGGTGTGCCCACTTGCCTGTCCAGCACCGAAGCAACTGTTCTCTCTAGCCATGTCCAAGGTGTCCCTTGCCGATCGATTCGAAGCGATGAATGTCCGAAAGAGCCGAGCTGCTCAGGAACAGAATCTCCAGGGCAAGTCGCTCGAGGAGCTGGGGAACATGACAGTGATCTTCGGCCAAGCCAAGCTGGGACAGAAGTTCTCCGAAGTCAAGGAAGATGCAGCTTATTGCAAATGGTTCCTTCGCAAGTGGGGAGACAGCGAGAAGGCCGAGCACCGAGCCTTGATCCACTACCTCCAACTATGGGTGGAACGCCAGGAGCTGGAGCAAGGAGTGACCAGCGGAGACAAAGAATCACCCCATGGAAGCAATGTCGCTTCGACTGCATACCCCAAGGCCAAGGCCAAGATGGGAGCCACCGGTGGCAAATCCTCGAAGCCAATGGGGGTGATCGATCTGGAGGAGGAGGAATTGGAGGAGGAAGAATGGTGGGATCACATCACCGCAGCCAGCGTGGAGAACAAGAATGCCGAGAGACTGAATCAGCTAGAAGGAGTACTGAGCGAAGTGGTGACTCAGCTGAAGGTCGTCTCACAACAGCTGGCTCAGAACAATTAATTGATGTATCCCCGGATCAGTCTTTCATGATTGAACGATGCATTCAGGAATATAATCAATTCCTTGCCACAGCTGGAAATCTCAAGCATCCGTGTCTTCCTCCATCAAGCCGATGTCCTTTGAAAGACAACCATGTGTTTCATGAAATGATGAACTATGGTCGAAAACATGGATGGATTTCCCCACAAGGGAACATAGTCGGATGCTCATCACCTGGAATTGATTTGCTGGAAGTCTATTGTTCTGGTGACAGTCAATTGACTCATCAATGTCTCCTGCAGGGCATGAAGGCCATGAGGTTTGGACTCAAAGAAGGGAATCTTTGTTATGTGGATGGTCGCCATAAACTCTATGAGATGATTTTTCGATATCGTCCCAGGAATCTGTGGTTTTCACCGAAGTGCAAAGCATGGTGCAAATGGAATCAGTTTAATCGCATGCGATCACCTGAACTTGCTCGAAAGATCATGGAAGCCCGAGAGGATGATCAAATTCATCTTCTGCTGTGCGAAGCCGTCTTCGCTTTCCAGTGCATTCGAGGCGATGTCTTCCATTTTCACCTAGAACAGCCCGCAGGATCTGACATGCTTTTTCAAGATCCACTGCAAACCATAGTGAACAACACATTGAAAGCACGATGTGATCTTTGCACAGCCGGAAAACTCCAGCATCCACACAACCATGAATATCTCCAAAAGGGCACACAGATTCTGACCACTTCTCAAATCATGCACCAGTACTTAGAAACCCAGAAGTGCAATCACAGTCACAAACATGCTGTTGTTGCTGGTGGTTATAAAGACAATCATGGGACATGGAAACGCATTTCCGAATACACAGAGCTGTATACACGAGTTTTTGGCATCCGCATTGCCCGAACGTTACAAGCAAGCAAACAAGTCAACGAAAAGACCATATCCAACGTTGACCTCGTGTTTCATGAATCCCTGGAAGACAGTGCCGAACCAGAGGCCAAACGCCGACGTTTGACTTCCAAGGTATCGAATCCACCTGGATACGCTGATGCACCAGCATCAGCATCAGCAGACAATGTCAGCGTTCCTGCCGGAAATTCTGCCAGCAGTGAGATGGTTCCCTCTTCCGCATCTGGAGTTCCTGTAGTTGATGGTCCCAGTTTATCACATGTGTTAAAGCAAGCCTTGAACATTGCACCTCGTGTTGGTAAATTAGTGCTGGAAGGTGGAGAGCTTTTTGACTCTCTGCAAGCAGCTTTTCCCGAGCGACACCTGCGTGTAGTGGAATTGTGCAAAGGTACGGATAGGTACAGAAAACCTCCTGTCCGTCTCATGTCCCAAGAGGCTCCTTGGCGCTTGACCACTGGAATTCATCGACACAGCCTTGAGCCATTGCCAGACGGCACATGGGAGAACTGGGAGAAAATGAGCAATCGACAAATGTGCTCCAAAGCACCACCAGCCCGTTTGTTGGTCACGTTGTTTGGTAGAGATAAGGGTCCCATAAAGCATAGTTTAGATGCATCACCAGATAACTCAAAGAGAAGACGTCTCAGTGCTCCTGCCGAAGCTTTTGACCCTGATGCCAAGACCTCGCCTGAAATGCAGCCGGTCACAATCGATGGTGAACCCAGCACCTCTAATCCCAGTATAAGTTCCCCCATTCAACCGACAATATCCAGTGAAGATGCTGTCAAAACAAGTTCCGAACCTTCAACCGACATTGAACAACTTCAACAATCCACCATTCAGCATGGTCCCAAGTTTCGCCAACTTTCTCCACAGGAAAGACATTGGATTTCCAAGATACACCACAATCTAGGCCATCCTGGTGTTGCGAAACTGCAAGCTGTCCTGAAAATGCAGGGTTATGATGACCGACTGATTCAAGGTCTGCAGGATTTCCAGTGTAGCACTTGTCATGAGCTACAGAAGCCGAAGATAGCCAGACCTGCGACAATTGCGGAACCCCGTGAGTTCAACGACTGTGTGGGATGTGATTTGATTACTTGGACTGCCAAGAACGGTAAGACTCATCAGTTTTTCCACTGTGTTGATGCAGCCACCAACTTTCAAACAGCCCAACCAGTCTTTCGTACCGATGCGGACAGTTTGTTTGAGACCCTTCAGGACTGCTGGACGTCATGGGCTGGGCCACCAAAAGAACTTGTGATCGACAATGAATCAGGCCTATGTTCTGAACAATTCACCAACCTGATGCAAGGTATGGACACAGCCCTGCGAGTCATTGCAGGTTATGCACATTGGCAACTTGGGAAAACAGAACGACATGGGGATATCATTCAACACATGCTAGATCGTTTTGACCAAGATCATGCAATAGAGAATGAGGACCAGTTCAAACAGGGTCTACGACATGTGTGTAATGCGAAGAATGCTCTATCCAGAACGAAGGGCTACACTCCTGAAATTTTGGTTTTAGGTAAGAGCCGTGCACTTCCCGGAAGTAACTGTGAAGATACTCCATCAGCCTCCCAATATTTAGCCGATGCTGCTTCTCCAGAAGGTGTCCAATTCCAGAGACAACTGCAACTGCGTGAATCTGCACGAAAAGCCTTCATTGAGGCGGACCATAGTGAACGTCTACGCAAAGCCTTTTTGCGCAGACAGCGACCTCACCGAGGACACTTTGCAGGTGGCACGTTTGTAATGTTCTGGAGACCTGGAAAGGGTGAAAACCCAGGGCAATGGACTGGACCAGCCAGAGTCATTATCCAGGAGAATCAAAGTGTAGTCTGGGTCTCGCATGCCAGCCGCGTGTATAGAGTAGCACCAGAACATGTCAGGTCCTTGTCTGAAAATGAAGCAGCAAGTAGTCTGGAAAGTATGTTGCACGAACCCATGACAATGCCCGAGAAATCCCATGGAAGGGGCATTTTCCAATACGAAGATCTGACTGAAGTGATACCCCTGGCATCGACTGGCAATTTGCACATCAATCCGAGTGCAACAGACCACGCTAGCCCTGGAATAGCCGTGGAAAATGGAGACCATCAACCTGACTCTGAACCTGGTGTACCAGTACCACCTGAATCCAATGGATATACACCAACAACACCACTATCAGAAGCGTCACCTTCCAATCACACACCACCACCTGAAGCGACTCTTGAGCCGACTGATCCCAAAGATGTTCCTGTTCCAACAGATGATGAATTGTTTTTAGATGACTATTGGTTATGTCAAAATGATAAACTGATTCGAGTACATCAACAGCCTCGTACTGAAGCCTTTAGTCCTGTGTATATGGTAGATTGTCCGATTGATGTTCTCCAACTTGGTTCCGAAAGAAATACCATTGCCAGTAGTTCGGGACAACCTGTGTGGACACACACCGACCAATGGAGCGAACCAAACGCTGACTGGTCATCCGAGCAAGCCTGGACTGGTATGACTGTGTTTCAAGTGATCCCGAATGGTGGTGCGCTGACCAATGAAGTTTGCGATATTTTGCATGTTGCCACAGATCAAGCTCTTGAATATGAAATCTTCCTGACTTCCGAAGATATCAACAGTCTTCAAGAAGAACCTGAGAACTTTCCAACACTGCTTGCAACAGCTGCCAAGAGACAACGACCGAGGTTAAGATCAAAGACTTAACCCCAGATCAGGTAAGTGAATTTAGGGCAGCCAAAGATAAGGAAATTGATCAGTGGTTAAACACAGAAACTGTTCGTAAGATCCTTCGCAGTCAGATCCCCGAGGAAAATATTCTTAGGTGTAGATGGGTACTTACATACAAAGATCTTGATAGCCATGATGCAGCACTTGAAGGTAAGAACAAAAAGGCTAAGGCCAGGCTTGTGATTTTGGGTTATGAAGACCCGGACCTAACAAATATCCCACGGGATTCACCGACCCTCCAAAAAGAATCGCGTTCGTTGCTCCTCCAAAAATGTGCCTCCCAAAGGTGGGTAGTACGAAGCTTCGATATCAAAACAGCGTTTCTCAGGGGGACGCGTAGAGATAACCGCATACTAGGGGTGGAGCCTCCCACCGAGATGCGCGAAAGAATGCACCTCAAAGATAGCGAAATTGTGGAACTCCTCAAATCAGCATATGGGTTGGTTAACGCCCCCTACCTCTGGTATCAGGAACTTCGTGAAAACCTACTTAGTCTCGGATTCAAAATCAGCCCATTAGATCCATGTCTCTTCTCCCTGAAGGGTACAAGTGGAAAAGTGCACGGACTAATCGGGGTCCACGTTGATGACGGACTTTGTGGTGGTGACCAAGTGTTCCTAGATACTCTCTCCCAGCTGGAAAAACGGTTCCCATTCGGGTCTAAGCGAGAGACTGACTTCACCTTCACGGGGATACACATCAAGCAAGATTCTTCCTACAACATTAGTTTAGACCAGACAGAATATGTACGAGCCATTCCACCTATTCATGTGGACAGACAACGACGAACCCAAGAACAAGCTCCAGTGACTGAAGGGGAGAGACAAGGATTGCGTGGTTTGATAGGATCCCTCCAATATGCGGCTACGAACACTCGACCAGACATCTCTGCAAAACTAAGTTTTCTTCAGTCTAAGATCAACATGGCCAAAGTTGGCGACTTGTTGGATGCCAACCGTTTGCTGGGGGAAGCCAAAAAGCATGCAGATGTCACCATCACCATCGCCAGTATACCAGAAAATGATGTTCGTTTTGTTTCATACTCTGATGCCTCATTTGCCACTCGTGAAAAGAAACAGAGTCAAAAGGGTTGTATCATCCTGGCCGCTGACAAGGCCATCCTCAATCAACAAAGCGCCATTGCCAGTCCGTTAGTTTGGTTTTCCAAGAAAATCGACAGAGTGGTTGCGAGCACGTTAGCAGCAGAAACATACTCGTTATCCTCATCTGTGGACCTACTGGACTGGATGCGTTTAGCCTGGGAATGGATAAAGTGTCCTGACATACCATGGAAAGATACTGATGCTGTGTGGAAGTCAGCACCACCAAGTATTGCAGTGGTAGATTGCAAGTCTCTCTTTGATGTAATCACGAAAAACACTACCCCTCAGTGTCAAGAACATAGAACTCTCATTGAAGCCTTGGTGATTAAAGATCACATTCAATCCGGTATCCGTCCACACTGGGTACACAGTGCCGCACAACTGGCGGATGCTCTCACAAAGGCAATGGATTGTTTTAGATTGAGAGATTTCTTGAGACATTGCACCTGCTGTTTGCATGACATTGATGAGATCCTTAAGGAAAGAGCAGATCGCAAAGCACAGAAGATGTGGCTCTCGCAAGCTGCCAGCACCGTGCCGGATGGGCCATTGGGGAATAAATAAACGTAAAAACACATAAAAATAAATTCTTGGGAGTGTGATTTCAATACATGTGTCCCAACAATCCAGCAGGGGTCGTCTGTGCATCCATACAGCATCCGCTGTTCAGCAGACGTGGGGTCCTTTTGACCGAAC